>OZ021697.1:25889762-26387492 GCA_963978495.1 Athalia circularis | reverse complement strand
TTCCCTTTTCTTCGACCCGTCCGTATACCAGACGAGCCCTTTCGGGTGGAGTAGCTCTTGTTTATCCTCCTCCCAGGATAGGTTTTCTTTTATCTGTACCTCGTAGGGCCTTCCAAATTGGTAGAGATTGGGGCCTCTGTCGCCTCCACCCAGTGGGGGGGGCCCTACTGACTCCTCCATCCGCCGGAGTATTGTCGTGTGCCCCCTACCAGTGCCTCGCCACAACCCAGAACATCTGAGCCGAAGGGCCGCCCTATATGCTTCCGTCTCCACAGCTATGTGTGGAGGCGTCCGGTTGAGGAGAGCCCCCATGGCGAGGGTGGGGGTGGTTCTCATAGCACCCGTTATCCCCAAGGTCGCTAGTCTATAGACCCTCTCCAGAGCCTTCCGGTTTTTGGCCCTACTCATGGCAGGCCACCATATCACGGCAGCGTATGTGGTTTGTGGGAGTAGGATTGCCGTGCAGATCCACTTCACTGTCCTCGGCTGTAGCCCCCATGTCTGGCCCATCATCCTTTTGCAGGCCCAGAAAGTGGCCGTGGTCTTCTGGGCCTGTTTTTGGACGTGAGCCTTTCATGTGAGCTTGTTTTCTAGGGTCACCCCTAAGTAACGTACCTCCGTAGATCGAGTCAGTTCCTCCCCGAAGATCCTGATTGGTCCTAGGTCGAAACGTCGCTTTCTTGTGAACAGCACCATCTCAGTTTTACTCGGATTGATCCTGAGTGACTGCGATGTGCACCAGTCTTGTACGAGGTCAAGTGCTTTTTGCATCCTATTCGTCATACGTTGTGGGTGATCGCCTGTGACGACCAGAGCTATATCGTCAGCGTAGCCCACTGCCGTCACTCCGATCTCGCTGAGCCCCGTCAGAAGCCCGTCCACAACCAGGGTCCACAGGAGGGGGATAGTACTCCCCCCTGCGGGCAGCCCCTGTCGACCTGAGCTCTGACCTCGGTCCCACCGAGACTGGCAGCGACCGTCCTCGTCTGCAGCATGTTCCTGATCCATTCAACAACCATGCTGTTGATTTTGAATCTGGATGCTGCCTCACATATAGCGTTGGAGGATGTGTTGTCGAACACTCCCTCCACGTCCATGAACACGCATAAAACTGCCCCCTTCCGGGAGAGTGGCCCCTCCAGCTCCCTTGTGAGGGAGTGAAGAGCCGTCTCTGTGGATTTGCCTGCTTGATACGCGTGCTGTGTGTGTGCAATTGGTCTTTCCACCAGCGCCCCGTCTCTAATGTGTCTGTCCACCAGTCTCTCCAGCGTTTTAAGTAGAAAAGACGTTAGGCTGATTGGTCTCCAGGATTTGGCTAGATTGTAGTGTCCCTTACCCGGTTTGGGGATGAAGACTACCTTGACGTCCCGCCACGCCATGGGGACGTGTCTCATTGTCAAACAGGACCTGAAGATGATGCTCAGCCTGCTAGCTAGGTCCTTCCCGCCTTCCTGTAGGAGTGCAGGAAAGATTCCGTCAGCTCCTGGGCTTTTGAACCTATCGAAGGTGTCGATCGCCCATTTGGTTCTGTCTGGTGTCACGATCTCCGCAGCTGTCTTCCAGTTCAACGTTCCGCCCCCGGTCCGGGTTGGGTCCTTCCTTGTGGGCAGTCCCCCTCCGGACGGCAGCGAACCGGGGAAGTGGGTTTCCAGCATGTGAGTTAAAATTTCTGTCTAGTTTTTGGCTGTTCTGCCGTTAGGCAGAGTTAGCCCATCCAGCTTAATTGGCGGGCCGGAGGTGAACACCTTGCGAAGCCTGGCTACCAGTGAAAGGTCTTTGGTCTCGCTGCAGAATTCCCTCCAGCCTTCCTCCTTCGACTTTTTGATCTTCTTTTTGTACTCTTTCTGAGTAGCTTTGTAGACCTCCCAGTCCGAGTCTTTGCTTGTCTTAAGGGCCCTGTTGAGTAGTTTGCGGGAGCTGGTCCATGGTTCTTGCAACTTTCACATACCAAAAAATCGTATCTTTGATGTTTTTGATCAAAATTTTCATGTTCTCATTATTGAAAAGTTTGAAAATACTTTTTATCGTAACGTACATGAAAAATGGAGTAATTTGAAAAAAAAAAATTGTAATATAACAATTTTCGCATTTCTAACAACATTTTTATTTAATTTTATCAGTATTTCAGTAACAATTTTGTACTTCATAATAAAAATAGTATATAAATTCAAGAAAATACAAACAACAAAGTAAATTGAATGTAATATTTTCGTAAGCATATATTACAAATTTTAATATATACAATATACCTAAAAACATGATCGAAATTCACAATTAAGTGGTGATCGGATGGCAAAGACTGTTAGGCTTAAGAAGTAGCCAAATAATTATTGCGGTGTGTACCTTTGTACAGCTGTAAAAAGCTAAGGGGTTCGTGATACATAATCGCGTTGGTAATCGCTGTTCTTATATCATAATATTATGTTCATACCGATTGCATCGAATAACATATTTGACAGAGATATAGCCGAGTAACTAAATGAAAGAAACCGCGGAGACGCCGCCTATTCTCATATGTGTAAATTCGCTTGCCTTTCTGCAATTCTTTCTCCCCTCTCCGACTTCGTGCCGACCGTGTCCACGTGTTAGCGAGAAATCAGTCTCTGCTGCACCGCAGCGGACTTTGGAAGCAATGGAGAACCTGTTATCGTTTGTACTTGTATTAATTATATTTTATTACACTGTGTTGTGAGGGATTGCGATAGATGGTTCGGAGATGCGGGTAAAACGACTGCAGCGAGAAAGGAGTGAGATGAGTGAATGAGTGAGGGTGAGAAAAAGATGCGATAAGACGATTTAAACAAAACGATATTGATTTATTCCACAAAGAGCGAGATACCAGCGGTATAGGCAGAACGCGATGCGGTTTCCCTTGCGTGGTTCGAGGATACTGATTTGAGTTACAAGGACTTTCATTGTCCGCAGAAATACATAGATATTAGACAACGATGGCTTAGAGTTCATCTACGACACACAGGTGACAGTTCTTTTGACGGGGATGCGCGCGAGGCGAGAGCGGCGCTTATTGTTAGTGCGGCTCGCGAGTACGTAAACATTGCACAGCGGTGTTAGTGCGTACGTGAGTTACTGCTGGCCGTCCAGCTGACCCAACCTAGTCTGATTTTAAACTTTGCCCGAACACACTGCATTCTATATTTCAGTAATATCGCTTTGTGTCATCACCTGTTTCGGATATACCTCAACATACATTGGATATACCTCTACATATTGTAAGCGATTCCAGACTTTCTTTACCGTAAACTGAATGGCCGGACGTAACAACTTGGTGGCTAGTTGCGTTTGCGCGTATTCGGGTTGTGCGGCGCGTAGCAGGGATAATATTCCGGGGGTACGGTTTTACCGATTGCCTTCAAGCTTAGATCCCGCGTTAGCGTTAGAATGGTTGGTTAACAGCGGCAATGTTGATCTTGCCGAAGTATCTGCCAAGCAGTTGGACCGAATCCGTATATGTAATCAGCATTTCTCCTGAGATGCGGTCTTTCCCAGCGGCCGCTTGCGTCGTGGAGCCGTCCCCAATCCTCGTGGACCGCGAGTGGTGCGCGCCAATTCAGCTCCTGCACGCACCGGTAATTGCGACGCGTAGAGAGCCCAGCAGAGGTATTTGAAACGCCAGATCGCGATTAGGGACGAGGACATCGTAAAATTCAGGGAAAGTAATGCTGCGCTGAGGAGGAATTTAAAAGTATGTAGAAGGTCGTTGTCTCGTCAAACCGCGAAGATGCCGGCGGATGACATAGACGAGTCAAAGGTTTTTTGTACACCTTCTTGTGCATGCAGCTTTTTCATAAAACGAATGCGCAATATTCCCCGGACGAAAAGGATTTGGCTATGGCAATGCATTACACATTGCCTAGCCTCTACACCAAACTGCGCGAACGGTTCGGATTCATCTTACCTTCGATTTCAGTCTTGAAACTATGGTTCGGTCGTATCAAGCTTTGGCCAGGCGTTTGTCCCACGATTTTCAATTGCCTATCAAAAAAAGTCGCTTGCATGGAAGCAAACGAACGAAAATGCGTTCTTCTCTTCGATGAAGTGAAGATTAAGAAAGGCTTCGAATACAACGAAGCACGTCAGAAGATTGAGGGTTTCCAGGACCAAGGTAGCTTAGGAAATTCTGATGGAGTAGCCACGAGTGCTCTCGTTTTCATAGTCCGGGGCTCGCTGCATAATTGGAAGCAGCCTATTGGGTATTTTTTGACAGGGGGTTCGATTCCCAACGAGACTCTGTCAGTCATCGTCGATCAGATGCTGGACGAAGTCATGGCAACCGGATTGGATGTTCGAGCTTTAGTCTGCGACCAGGGTCCTAATAGTCAAAGCGCAATTACCCGGCGAATACTGTCCATAGATCAGCTGTACTTTATACACAGGGGTAAAAATGTATACGCTCTGTTCGACGTGCCCCACCTGTTCAAGAACTTTCGGAATCAGCTCTTGGTACACGATATCCAGTTTGACGAAGGTCGAATAGCTTCTTGAGAAGCGTGAATCCCGGGCTGTTTCAGAGAATGAACTGTCGTCTTGCATTGCAAGTATTCAGCCATGGAGTATCCGCGGCTATGCAGACCGCAGCAACGACGCAATGTATCAATACGTCTACCGTGATGAATACAGCGGCATTTATTGGGATTTTGAATGATACCTTTGACCACCTCAACAGTCGAGTTCCAAATGATGCAAATCCCAACCGCTGTGCGTTATCTGAGCAGCGTCCCGAAATCCAGGAACGTTTAGAAAACATACTTGTGGAATCCGCGAAATGGCGAACACTGACGAAAAAAGGCCCCAAAATCCCCCCATGCTTCAACGGCTTCAGGCAATCCGTTAAGAGGATACTTTTGCTGTGAGAAGACTTAAAAAGTGAAAATGTGAAATTCCTGATGTTGGTCAGAGTAAATCAGGATGCGTTGGAGAACATGTTTTCGATGTTGGGTTGCTACGGAGGAACGTACAATCAAAATCCGACGGCGCAGCAGTTTCGACTCGTCTTTCAGAAAAATATCGTTCTGAACTTGATGAAACCAGCGCAATCTGCGAATTGCTTGGACGACGAGAACGATACGCTACTCGATGGCGACGAGCAAACAGCTGTAGTAGATAGGAAACGAGAGTTCTGGATCACGCGCCCTTCTTTACCATCTGTGTGCCCTGTATCACCGGCTTATCGATCGCGGATTACCGACCCCGGATCTGTTTTATCGGCCTGTTTTACCGGCTTATCGATTCCGTACCTGTGTTATCAACCTGTCTTACCGACTTATCGATCGTGGTGTCACCGATTTTTGTACCTCCGTGAAGTTAGCCCGCGACCTTGGAATTTTCGAAAGAAAAAAATACCAGCGAATTGCTCCGTAATTGCTCCTAATTGCTCCGCTATTTTCGCTAATTGCTCCCTTTTGGTTTGCGAGAAAAAAAACAAAAACGAAATGGCTATTTTCGGTAGTAGGGGCAGGTAAACGTAATTTCCATATTGTGTCTTGACCAAAGAAAATTCGCCGATGTTCGAGGTGTCAAAAAATTGCTCCCGCATTGTTCTTAATTGCTCCACCTTGAGTTTTAATTGATACGCAATGTTTTTTGCGGAAATCACCAAAAACACGTCAGTCAAGATTGATGGGGTGGGGGGCAGGCTAACTTCACATTCATGTTTCCGCTAACGGCACACGATTTTCAGGCTTGCGAACCGCCAAACAATTGCTCCTTGATTGCTCCTCAATTTATTCTTAATGCTCTATCCTCGAATCGAATTGCTCCTCTGAATTTTTCGAAAAAAAATCAACTCGACCGATCTGGACAAACCGCGAGTGGTGGGGGCTGACTGAGACTACAACCTCGCTTTTCGAGGGATTTCGGGCGAATCTCGCGACTCGCGAGGTGCCAATCAATTGCTCCTCAATCGCCCTCAATTGCTCCACCCTCGAATCGAATTGCTCCTCTGAATTTTTCGAAAAAAAATTCATCTCGACCGATCTGGACAAACCGCGAGTGGCGGGGGGCGGGCTGAAGCTACAACCTCGCTTTTCGAGGGATTTCGGGCGAATCTCGCGACTCGCGGGGTGCCAGTTGACTGCTCCTCAATTTCTCTTTATTACTTCACTCTTATCGAAATAATTCTACATATTTTTCGAACAGCAGACTCGTCCTTTCTGGGCTAAGAGAGAGCCAGCTCTCATAACCTCGTATTTTCAGTCATATGAAAGGCATTGCTTGGCTATTCCGATGTCAGTCCATTGCTTTCGAGTGCTCCACCAGATCAAGTCGTACTTCAAAAATCCCAATTGATACCATTGAGTAAAGATTGCATCTCAGAATCCTATTAACAATTGTCTGTCATACTCGACTACAGGGGAATAAAACTGCGAATTAGTTTATTGGGCAAAGAAAACTATTCACAATTAATCGAGAGTTTGATAGGTAGTCTTGTATGACATAGCTGTGTGAGATTCATCTACGGAGCGAGAAAGTCGTCTGTACAGAGTTTCCATCAAGGGGTTGTCCGAACAGCGTCGAACCTCTCTTGTCTGGGATTTTGTGCGGACGCTGTGAACAAAGTTACATGGTTATGAAAATATTTGGTCGACACAGATTAATCAATCATATTTCGAAAACAGAGTATGTAAATCAATCGTCTCAAACGATTGTAATGATACTCCTCTTTCAAACCCGTTTCTAATCAGAAAACCGTGCCCGTTCTTACGAGTACATGGAAATGTGTGGCAAGTAACGAATTATTCAATAAATTGTCTTCATTGATTATTTCGCACATGGTCCAACGATGACAGACAATTGTTAATAGGATTCTGAGATGCAATCTTTACTCGATGGTATCAATTGAGATTTTTGAAGTACGACTTGATCTGGTGGAGCACTCGAAAGCAATGGACTGACATCGGAATAGCCAAGCAATGCCTTTCATATGACTGAAAATACGAGGTTATGAGAGCTGGCTCTCTCTTAGCCCAGAAAGGACGAGTCTGCTGTTCGAAAAATATGTAGAATTATTTTGATAAGAGTGAAGTAATAAAGAGAAATTGAGGAGCAGTCAACTGGCACCCCGCGAGTCGCGAGATTCGCCCGAAATCCCTCGAAAAGCGAGGTTGTAGCTTCAGCCCGCCCCCCGCCACTCGCGGTTTGTCCAGATCGGTCGAGATGAATTTTTTTTCGAAAAATTCAGAGGAGCAATTCGATTCGAGGGTGGAGCAATTGAGGGCGATTGAGGAGCAATTGATTGGCACCTCGCGAGTCGCGAGATTCGCCCGAAATCCCTCGAAAAGCGAGGTTGTAGTCTCAGCCAGCCCCCACCACTCGCGGTTTGTCCAGATCGGTCGAGTTGATTTTTTTTCGAAAAATTCAGAGGAGCAATTCGATTCGAGGATAGAGCATTAAGAATAAATTGAGGAGCAATCAAGGAGCAATTGTTTGGCGGTTCGCAAGCCTGAAAATCGTGTGCCGTTAGCGGAAACATGAATGTGAAGTTAGCCTGCCCCCCACCCCATCAATCTTGACTGACGTGTTTTTGGTGATTTCCGCAAAAAACATTGCGTATCAATTAAAACTCAAGGTGGAGCAATTAAGAACAATGCGGGAGCAATTTTTTGACACCTCGAACATCGGCGAATTTTCTTTGGTCAAGACACAATATGGAAATTACGTTTACCTGCCCCTACTACCGAAAAAAGCCATTTCGTTTTTGTTTTTTTTCTCGAAAACCAAAAGGGAGCAATTAGCGAAAATAGCGGAGCAATTAGGAGCAATTACGGAGCAATTCGCTGGTATTTTTTTCTTTCGAAAATTCCAAGGTCGCGGGCTAACTTCACGGAGGTGATTTTTGTGGCTGTTTTACTGACCTGTTTTATCGACTTATCAATTCCGCGCCCGTGTTATCGACCTGTCTTACCGATTTATCGATCGTGGCGCCACCCCCATTTAGCGGCTGTTTCATCGAACTGTTTTTATTGACTTATCGATCGTGGCGCCACCCCCATTTTGCGGCTGTTTCATCGAACTATTTTTATCGACTTATCGATCGTGGCACCACCCTCCATTTTGCGGTTGTTTCACCGGACTGTTTTTATCGACTTATCGATCGCGGGTCGATAAATCCGTTTGGTTGATAAATCTGTCTTCGATTCCGGATGATCTACTTACCGACTCTCGCCGATCGGCCGGCCATTTTTGTGATACCAGCCATTCGGCTTATGCCATATCAGATTGCGTCTGATTCACTTACCGACCTCCGATCCTCGCTTGTTCGCTTACCTTTTTTTTTTGCTCTTCAATTATGGGATGTTTGAATATTTCAGTCATGCGAGAGATGTTTCGTCCTCGTGATAAGGGGTGGTGGAATGAAATTATTTCGCCATCTATATGTATCATACCAAAAAATATATATATTTCAAACGCAAATATGAATTTACATATTTACTTCACTTATAACATATATTTACACTCAATTATTCAAAACTTGAAATTAGAGATCCTATATGTATAACACGCGGTGTTCGGCTGAAAATAAATGAATCTGGTTGTATTTCTGCTTCCACACGCTTTGAGGTTACATATAAATCATACACACCATTCTTCGCGAGAACCAGAATCAACCTCGTCAACGCCGTAATCGGACATATCCGAAACATCATGGTCATGGCGATCATCATCATCATTATCATCAGTGTCATCGTCTGATCCGTTGTGCAACCGATTAATAAGATCATTGCACATTGAATAATCTGGTGTATACGGGTGCATGTGAATTTCACCGGTTTTTTTGAACCACCAGTAAAAATACTGATGGTTTACCTCTAACGTTGCTGGGGTGTTATCAATTGTGATGGTAACACCCTGCGCACCGCGTCTCCTGTTCATATGTGGACCCAGCAGTTCCATTACCGCATCACTGAGTCGAGATCCACAACGCCATTCGATGGGAGTCGCCCAATCATACCTTGCATACACTCCTATAGTAAAGACAGAAAAATGGAAAGAGGGTTGAATAGATAATTTGAAAAACTAAAAAAAAAATATCTAGCTTTTATACTCACGACAGCGTATGTTTGAATGATTTACTGCCATCATTTTCGTTTCACTGATCTCACTTTTCCAATGCTGAACTAAACTGAAACTGAACTGAGCTGTGTTCGAACTGAGCGTTGGATAGAATAATATTGAGTTTTATTTGGCAAGCTTGGTGTAGAAATCCTGTCTAAACCTGCAGAAAATAATGCCGACAAGGGTTGTAAAACAATTGAAATCTGAGAGTTACGAAACCGAACCTTTTCCCATGCAGCAAGCTGAATGGTTTACACAGGCATTAACAACACAGTTGGTCAACAACACCTAAACAAGAGAAAATTTTTTCAAAATTTTCGATATTTGTCATTGTTATTCACCATCTTCGAATAACGCCAACTCTGACCACCCTGGTGAATAGAGTTGATGAAAAAACTGCCAACCGAAACGGTTCAAACACCAATACAGTCGGCATTCTCGCCAATACTTTATGGCACTCTTTATTATTATTATTATTATTATTATTATTATTATTATTATGCGGTTCTTGTTCTAACCTGTGATAAATGAGTCGGGTTGGGTGTGGTTGATCATTCAGTCTTCGTTCACACTTGTAAGCATATTTACACGCACCCACGCTGTTGTTGTTAATATTTCAACTATGGAGATAATATTGGATATTCAAGGTTTTGGTCGATTTAGTGATAAATTTGTAGCAAAAGAGCTAGCTGCAATAAGCATTCGTACACATGAGGAGTATGAGCGAAGTATAACACGCATCCTCTTCAAAGCACCTTGCTCTTGGGTGACTCTCTCGAGCGAGTATAAAAATCTCAATACTTGGCTGATGCGGCGGTACCATGGAATACCATGGAATGTTGGGGAAACACCGTATGAGAATATGGAAAAAAGTGTAAAAAAAGTTGTGGCGGGTGCAAGTTGTATTTATGTGAAAGGATTAGAGAAGAAGCGGTGGTTGGAAAAAATCATCGATGATGATGATGTAAAACCACCGGTGATTGATCTAAAAGATCTAGGATGTACAAACTATCGAATATTGCGATACGAGGCCAAAGTATTTCGCTGGCAGGGATACTGCCATGGTGATGTACCAGGAGGATACCATTGTGCATTTGAAAACGTTCAACGATTGGAGAACTGGTATTTGGGGGAGTATCTCATATGCCATAAAAATCCAAGTCTAGGAGGAGGGAATGAGGGTTTAAAAAGTTCAGAAATCTTGGGAGGCTGCACTCGTACACCTCACATCCTCACCGCTAGCAGATCGTGCTCATACAGTTGAACCGTGTTACGATATCAAACATCGCTCAAGGTAAAAATATCCAAGTTTTCCCAAATAAATAACAAACTTTTCGAATTCTATTGTTGATTTACTAAATTAAAAATTATTATTTTTCAGAATCATACAATATGAACTTCACCGAATCAAACAACACCAGCCGTTTGGAGGACTCGACACCGACGAAAAAAATGTCCGAACTCGAAATCAGAGCCAAATACGACATAACCGGGTTGAAGATGGTCAAGACCAAATTCGGATCAAGGGTTCTCGCCACAATTGATGCCGAATTTGTGGTTTTTCTACCGCCAAGATTTGCCAAGGTTCTGGAGCAGAATCCGACGAAATTCCAACGAATGCGCGATGCGGCTTTGAAGAATACCATCCAAATACATTACCCAGGTGGTCCATATAATAAATGTGAATTTCTAAACAAAATGTAGATGTTAGGAAAGAAAAATGTTGTATATAAAAGAAAAAAGTGGTTGGGGAGATCTTGAATAAAAAACCAATCAATTATGTGTATATCGAATGTATTCATTTATTCATCCAACTTAAATTATAGTATAGTTTAACATTAAAATATTTCATTATACTAATTTTCTTACAGTACCGCTAATGGGGCGGTATTCAATAATGCGATCATGTATATTCATACAGTAGGCTGAAGTATTTGCTGGGAATGCAACATGAGTTTCAAATTCTAGACGGATATCAACGGGTCCACTTTTCAATGATTCATTCTGTTTGGCACCATCTATGACAATGAGTGGTGCTTTTACTAAAAATTTGTTCCTCGATAAGAGAGGTTCGGGATCCTTATTATAATAAGATGTTCGAAAGTTAGAGTACATATCGTAAAGAATTGCATATTGGTTGTTGGCAATATCGAGATTTAAGTTTCCATAAGGATAACACTGTGAGTTAAGGAAAAGTTTTACACCTCGAATCATGCAATGATCGAATTCACTGCTATTTTTCCGCGCATCATTTCGCCGTGCCGTTTGAAAACCTTATATAACGTGCCTTGGTTTTTCGAGTTGCGATGAAGTTTTGACCACCCATACGCGTCTGGTTGTCTGTGGTAGCGTTGGATATTCGTGCATTCCCCAAGAGCGGTAACTCATAGATATAGCTGGGTCCTTGGCAATGTAGTTGAGCAGGTCAATCTTCGACCTGACGGCTAGTTTTATATATGGCAATAACCATTCAATTTTTTCAATAGAAATTTTAACACCCTTCACCACGCATTGAAGTATAGCATTTGTATCGTTGTTCGATCGGGTCATAATTAATTCATACTTAGCGTTAACGATGATTCGATTATAATCCTCGGCGAATCTCAGTAGAAAATTTAGCGGTATAACAACATCGAAGTATCCTTTGTTGTTGGTTAAATCATGTTCATCTCCCACCCAACCTGTGTTCTCCAGGAGGTGTTGCTGTGTAGAGGTTAGGGATAAGTACCCCTTCATAAGGCTCGTAATGCCAACATTCTTATTCTGATCGATTTCATGACCATCCAACTCATAGCGTATCTCTCCAAACAAATGAAAACCCGCCATATTAACCATTTCTGTAGTCGCAACTGGTGTACCATCATGTTTTGTAACACGACCGTGAATATGGAGCGAACTCTTGTTCGGTAGTACACACACATCTTGATTCTGAACAGCGATTCGGATTTTATCGTTATTTTTGAAGGTGGGTGATCCAAACGGTTGATGTGCGTGCACCTCATAGTGAGCGATCGATTCATCGAAAGCAACGGGAGTTCCGATATTTATCATCGTTGTCGCCATGGTAAAATACACAAAATACAACGAATTTTTATTTTCCAAAAGTTCCACGAAGACGAAGACCCAAGCTCTGGAGAAACTGAGCGTTCTGATGTGTCACACGAGTCAGAGGTAATCGACGAATGGCGACGTTGGTGCATGATACTTCGCTTTTATATTGACCACCTGATTTTTTCGTCTCGAATACAATACCCATTATCTTAGAGATTTCACATGCAATCGTATAGTTATAGTTTTCCCGCGAAAATCAACCAACTCGCCGTCCTGATCAACTATTCGCAATTGTAAATTATGTATTGACTGTATGGTGATCGGCAGGTAAATGATGCTGGTTGGCACTTCAACAATCTTATATCCGGGTGGAACGGTTGGGAAAAATTCATGAATTGTGTGTGCACGATGCTCGTTTATATACGCACCTGCAGTTATGTCGCACTCAACTCGTAAAGCATTATGCTTTGCAATATGTTAATGCAGAATGTTGTGACGAGGAGCGTGAGAGGGAAAAGAAATGTAATTCGGTGAGAACAACTGTATTTCGTTATATATTTTATAATGGTTTTATTATCACACATGAAAGATACTTATTAGCTTCGCGGCTAAGACTAGACTACCGGCGCATGGCGCAACGACATGCTAGGGACTATATTGGCACGGGTTTACACGGAGATACCCGAAGCCTCTTTCTTCGTTGGCGTCGCGCACGCACCGCGCATCTCGATGTTGACTGTACTCAAATGCGAGAACTATTCTTAACACTACCGCCGTTTGAGCAATTTGTATTGACAAGTAGCATATTCATGTCCCCGCACAATTTCCTAAAACGGTCCTTCGGTACAGCTTTCGTAAATATGTCAGCCCGCTGTTTTTCGGAAGGAACGTATTCGACCGTTATCTCGTTGCTCTCGATCTTTTCTCGAATAAAATGATATCGAATGTCTATGTGCTTCGTTCTTTTGTGGAATATTGGATTTTTGACTAGCTTGATTGCACTTTGGTTGTCTACGTATAATGTAGTCTCACTAGCACATGGACATCCGAGATCAGACAACAATTTCCGCAACCAAATTGTTTCTCGCGCCGCTGCTGACGCCGCTACATACTCCGCCTCGGTTGTGCTCAAGGTTACCATCTTCTGTCTTTGCGAAGACCAAGTGACTGCACCGTCGGCCAAACAGCATACGTAACCGGTGGTGGATCGCCTTGTTTCTATGTCGCCCGCATAATCTGCGTCGGAGAAGCCGACCAACTCGAAATTGCTACCGCCGCCTCTGTACATTATTCCGAGGTCAGCTGTGCCATTTAAATACGCAAAAATACGCTTTACCGCTCGCCAATGCTCGTCATTGTGATTCGCTAGATATTTGCTCACTGAATTTACCGCGTATGCTATATCCGGACGCGATACTGCTGCTAAAAATACTAGGGAACCAACGGCCTCTCGAAACGGTACGTTCCCCGACGTTTTCTCGTCTACCTCTGAAGGAGATAACGTCACGTGTGGATCTGCCGGCACACTCACGGCCTTCGCGTCCACCATCCGAAATTTTTCGATTATTTTCCTAGTATATGAGCTTTGGTGTATGACTAGAGTCTTATCTTTTCTCTCTCGGACTATTTGTAACCCGACGAATATACTCGAGTCACCGATCGTTACCTTAAATGTACCACTTAATCTATTAATAATTAAATCTAGAGTCTTTGGTGATTTCGCTGCGACAAGTCCATCATCGACGAATAAAGCTAAATACACCTGCTCGCTATTGAGCTGACCGACGAACATGCACGAGTCAGCTTCGCACTCTTTGAACTCGAATTCTTTTAGGAACTGGGTGAATCTGCGATTCCAGCATCTCGGGGACTGCTTGAGACCGTAAAGCGATTTCTCAAGCCTGCAAACCACGCTTCGCACTGCGCCGCTTCGTTCGTCTTTGGTCTCCTCAAGTCCATCCGGTACTTCCATGTAGATGGTTTCTTCCAGCTGCCCGTACAAGAATGCCGTTTGTATGTCGAACTGAGTTAATTCGAGATCCTTCTCTGCGACGATTGCTAGAAGAACTCGCAGCGAATCGTACCGCACCACAGGCGCAAACGTCTCAGTATAGTCTATCCCGTGCTTTTGCATGAAGCCT
Source organism: Athalia circularis (assembly GCA_963978495.1). Classification (NCBI taxonomy): domain Eukaryota; kingdom Metazoa; phylum Arthropoda; class Insecta; order Hymenoptera; family Athaliidae; genus Athalia; species Athalia circularis. The sequence continues at coordinate 26,373,228 of OZ021697.1, read as the reverse complement.
CGTGCACACAATCTTGCTTTGAATCTCTTTGTTTTCCCCTCTGGATCGGTTTTTACTCGAAAAACCCACTTTGAGTCGATTGTGTTTGTCTTTGACGTTCTCGGTACCAACGTCCATGTTTTATTTTCCTCGTGGGACTTTAATTCTTCCTCGATTGCCTCTTGCCATTTTCCAGCGTCTTCGCCCCTCGTTGCTTCTTCGTACGTGCTCGGGATCGCGTACTCTGCCACATCTACCACATATCGCGCTGGAGCTCGTATTTTCGCTCGATCTCTCAGCGCGTGTTGTTCGCATTGACGTGGTCTTTCTTCGACGTTTTCGATGACCTCTTCCTGCTCGTCTTGTTCTGCCTCGTCTCCCGAGACGAATTCCTCTTCGTCTTCTGCTTCGTTGAGTTCTTTTCCCGGCAGTGTTATCACGTCCTTGTCATCATCGTCTTCCGATTCTCTCGTTCCTGCTTTTGTTTTTCCGATTCGCTCGCGAAAAATCACATCTCTCGATACGCTCACCTTTTTAGACACGGGATCATATAAACGGTAATTCGCGGAGTCACCTTCATACCCGACGAGAATGGTTTTACGCGCCCGAACGTCGAATTTTCTTGTGAATTGTTTCGGTACGTGAACAAACGCTTCGGACCCGAAAATTCGTAAGTGTCTCAGATCTGGTACTTTCCCGATCCATCTCTCGTAAGGCGTAACCCCGTTTACCGACCACACCGTTCTGTTAAGTAGGTACACCGCCGCGTTTACTGCTTCTGCCCAAAGGCTCATAGGCAAATTTTTCGCGTGCAGCATCGTGCGCGCGCTCTCAACAATCGTTCGATTGTCGCGTTCCGATTATCCATTTTGTTGAGGCGTATACGGCGCCGTATTTTCCTTTTTAATCCCGCGCGACGCGAGATACTCGTTCACTTTTGTATTGCAAAACTCGAGCCCGTTGTCCGATCTCAGGACCCTCATTGACCGACCGAATCTATTCTTTATCAGTTTTTCAAATTCTTTCAATTTTTCGAACACGTCTGATTTTTGTCTTAGAAAATACACGTACCGGTACCCGCTCGCGTCGTCTTTAAACGTCAAGAAATATCTTGCACCACCGAGTGACTCTACCGACATTGGTCCGCATACATCCGTGTGTATAAATTCACCCGGCTCCGTTGACGCCCGAACCGTTTTTTGTTTGAACGACAACCGATGTGCCTTCCCGAACTGGCACGGCTCACAGAAAAAATCACCATTCTCTGTCAACGGTACACCACTTACGAGACCCTTTTTGGCCATTTCGCGTATCGCACGCTTGCCCACATGTCCTAGTCTCTCGTGCCACACACTCAAGTTTGTTGTTGACACGTTTGCTTCTTCGGCACTTCCTGGTTTGATCACTTTGATAAACATTCGGTACACGTCGTTGCTTTGTTTCGTGCCCGATGCTATTATTTTACCGTCGCGAGTCATTCTCACGAAATTATCTCGAAACGTTACTGTAATGCCTTTACTCGTGCATACCCCCACCGACAAAAGATTTTTACGAATCTTCGGTACGTACAACACGTTCTCGATTCGACTGTCTTGCCACACGCCGTCTAAGAGTTTTTTTATTCGCACTGTGCCTTCGCCGATGATCTCGCACTCCCCGTTGTCGCCAAGCGCTATCACATCACCACCTGTTTTTTCTCGGTAATCGGTAAGCCATTCCCGTCGGTACGTTATGTGCCGCGATGCTCCGCTGTCGGTAAGCCAGGACTCGCTCTGACTTGCCGCGAGTAGTTCTTCTACTTGCTTCCTGGTAAACTCGGTCTGATCTCCAGCACCCTCTTCCGGAACACTTTGAACTTTGTTTTCCGGTACACTTTTCATTGTCTTTTTCGCGCCTCTTTGAGCTACGAGTGCACAGTCACCTCGAGAATTATTTCTGCTCCCTGTCTTTTGACGATCGTTTTTGCACTCGCGCGCGAAATGTCCTTTCTCGTGACACCGGTAACACTCTATTTCCTTTTTATCCCTTCGCGGCTTCTTTTTATTCCTCTCGAACTTTGTCGCCGCTAATGCAGTCGCTGCATCACCATCCTCACTGAGTCGCGCGTCTTCGCGAATTAATCTTTCTTGTAGATAATCTAGCGTTTGTCGCCCTGGCTCGACACTCTCCCACGCTGCCCGTAATATACTGAACTTTGGCGTTAGTCCGGCCAGTATTTTCGCCATTATCGTGTCCTCGTCCACTATCACGCCGATATCTCAAAGCTGTCCCGCCATATTTAATAGCGTCGACACGTGCTTTACGGCCGTATCGTCTACACTCATTCGATGCTCGTGGAACTTTTGCAGGAGACCGATTTTGTTTGTGGCTGACTTTTGCTCGTGCACTAAGCACAGCTTATCCCACATGTCTTTCGCACTCGTGCAGGCCAAGATGATACGCTGCTGTTCCTCTTCGAGTGTGGACAGAATCAAAAATTGTGCTTTCGCGTTGTCGCGCACCCATTGCTTCGTGGCTTCCTCGTTGCCGACAACTCCTCGTGGCATCGGTCTCGTACCGTCTACCACGTCCTTTATGTCGTTTGCCACCAATAACGAATTTACTTGCATTTTCCATCCTTGAAAATTTGATCCGTCAAATCTCTTGACGTTCCTTGCCGAGATGCCGTCGGACATCGTGGATGCAAATCGCTTGCTCACCGGTACCCGATATCACAATCTCGTGCTCGACCACAATGGCCGTTCTCACCACCACGTTTCTCGCGAGGTTTTTCCGAACGTTCTTTTTCTCTCTCACCGCTCTTTACTATTGCACAGGATGGGTGACTGGGCCCATAACCTGTTAATGCAGAATGTTGTGACGAGGAGCGTGAGAGGGAAAAGAAATGTAATTCGGTGAGAACAACTGTATTTCGTTATATATTTTATAATGGTTTTATTATCACACATGAAAGATACTTATTAGCTTCGCGGCTAAGACTAGACTACCGGCGCATGGCGCAACGACATGCTAGGGACTATATTGGCACGGGTTTACACGGAGATACCCGAAGCCTCTTTCTTCGTTGGCGTCGCGCACGCACCGCGCATCTCGATGTTGACTGTACTCAAATGCGAGAACTATTCTTAACACAATATCCTCAATTTCATAGCTGCCCGTGGGTATTGTAATAACTGTATCGTGCACATCTGCGATATTCACACTCCCAACCGAACGTCGCCTTATGTAAAACTTATTACAACCCACATCGATATTGGGAATTGAATTGAAAGTCATCAGCTCAACGAGTCCGGGGAACATAGTTTTTTGTCGGTGATAACTCGATGGGTGGAAAATATTGCGCCTCCAATAAAGAGGATGCTCCCGATAACGTAAGTGTCAAGGAATCACACATGACTGATGTAATTTCTTCCTACTTCAACCATTTATATCTGATTGCTGAGAAATTTGAGACACAAGTGGCCGCGAATTATTGTGTTATATTCTTGATATCGCTTATGATTGTACTTTATGCTACCAACACCGAGATATTTCACAAGTTCTTCAGGTGGTTGTAAATCACCGAAACTCTCGAAATAAACTACATCGTTGCCATTTTTCTTGTATGCAACCCAATGCGTTCCTCGACCATTTTTATCATCAAGATTGATAATTGCTGATTCACGCTTTCTGGGTCCCGAGTTGGGTAAATCATTTCGCATGAAAACACCGCGAAAATATGGAATTTTCATAGCTTTGGCATACTTGAGTAAATCGGCATCTGTTAGAGCTCGGTGTGGTAGCTTTATTAGTTTCCCGCACGTTTCAAATATAATCCCATACCCCTCTTATATGGTTTTAGGTATAAACCTTTACCCAACGCAATCGCCTCCATTGTTGCATTATGACGCTTTACCTCATGCAATTGATTTTTGTTGGCTGGAGCTTGGTTCACCACCTTTGCAATACCTGCCGCACCACCTGCTAAAGCCCCTGTAGCGCTGAGAGCCGACAATATGGGTATAAAAAACGGAAAAATACCTCCAATTTTCTTGGGGATGGGTAAAATACGCGGCACGCGCACTTTTCCTCTGGTTGCGGCCATGAGGGCCCCTTCCAGTGCCGATTCGATAGCTCTCGGACCCGACTTCATAGGATTTTTTGCCGCTCGAATGATAGATTTTAAAGTTCTTTGTTTCTTTACACTACTCTTTGATGATACCTCATTCTTAGCCCTTTTCAGACCCATACCAAGTTTAGATTTAATCTTCATTGTGTTGGTGATTGCCCAAGCTGCAGCCTTTTCACGCACATTCGCGTCTTTAGCCAAAACTCGATTCCAAGCCTTTTCGGCGAGCACTTTATCAGCCTGGTTACGTGTTGTAATATTCTCTGGATTTTTTGAGTAGGCGATGTCGTGTTCCTTACACGCTGCATCCAGGGGATTGATGCCCTGATCACCTCAAACTAACCTCTTCGCTAATTTCGTACCTGGTCCACAGTACTGATACCCTGGCACATGTAATTCCACCGGAAGATGGTTGATTATTTTACTCACCAATCCAACACCTTGTGTGCGCAACACTATATCTACACATCGACTGCTTTGAATTATATAAATAAACGTGTATTTATACATAATGATGTTAGTTCTCGTTGACATGTTAACCTTGAAACATCATGAATTTTCATGATCAAACAACTAAGTTACCCGATGCAAATTTTGACAAATTAGTTCAGCAGAAAAAAAGGAGGGGGAAGCGTCATGGTGAATTACTACCCAATAGTGTAAGAGCCGTTTTCTGTGGTCCGTCAAATTGCGGTAAAACTAATGCTCTTTTCACGCTTCTTACCCATGGTAATGGTTTGCGGTTTGAAAATGTCTATATCTATTCAAAGTCCCTTAATCAACCAAAGTATGAGTTTTTGAAAAAGCTACTAGAGTCGGTGGATGGGGTTGGTTATTTTCCTGCCGATGAGCACAAGGAGGTTGTAGAACCGAAAGATGCACGCCCCAATTCGATTATGATTTTCGATGATGTGGCGTGTGAGAAACAAGATAATATAAGAGCCTATTTCTCATGGGTCGACACAGAGATGTCGATAGCTTTTATCTTTGTCAAACATATGCACGTCTTCCGAAACATCTTGTGCGTGATAATGCAAACTTATTAATTCTTTTTCGTCAAGATGAAATGAATTTGAGACATATCTATGCCGATCATGTAAATACCGATATGACTTATCAACAATTCAAGGATTTGTGCTCGGCATGTTGGAATGATGGTAAATATAGTTTTGTTCTCATCGACAAAGATAGTGAAATCAACGCGGGTAGATATAGGAGGGGTTTTGATTGCTTTATAAGCATAAATCGGTAATAAATTGCATACAGTCTCATCGTACCATTCAGCGTGTCAATATGGATAGCGGCAAGATTCGTAAACACAACGATGTGTTGCAAGAAATAGCAAAGGCTAGCGATGCCATTAGACGCAAGCACAAGATGATCAAGATGGGTGAAGACACCAGTGAGCGGGTTGTTAGCGAAATTTTCAAACCTTTAATAACCCCGCTACATGAATGAGTTCATGCCTCAAAGCAACAGCAGCAGCAGCAGATTGAGCAGATAAAGAGAGAAGCAAAGATAGAACTCGAGAATACGCGTTATGATGCTGCTGATGATAATGATGATGATGATGATGATGATAATTACGATGATGCATATGATAATAATAAGACCTTTGCTGACAAGGCTGAAGATGAAGATCATGAGGATGGTGATGATACACTTGTAGCCTCCCTCACCCCCACCACAAGCACACCAATGAAGCAAAAGGCCCACACGATTGCGCACTATTTGAACATGTTTACCAGCATCGGAGAGCGAAAGAAATTAGATGAGTCATATGGTGTTCGAAAATTGTCGCAAGGTTTAATGATTGGTGATTCGCATATCAATTTTGATGATGATAAACTCGTGTATGTAGGTGATAAGAGCTATGAGCGCACACCTGGATTACTTGAATTATTGTTCAAAACATCACCGGAACCCACTGTTGTGAATGAGAGCGATAAGAAAAATTATATCAAAATTGTGAAAACCGCAAATGCGAATCGCAAATATTATCAATTTGATAAAGACCTTCGTGAGGATACAAAAAGCGCCAAGTACAGAGATTTCATCGCTCCATACATCCGTTCTCCCCGCAAAAGGATGGTCAAAACTCCCGGTAAAGGTTTATCCGATTATAAGATTGCGCGAAAAGAGGGGCAAACGACGGATTTCGTTTACTGGAATGATCCTAATGGAATTGTTGATCGCCTCCGACTGCTCATAGCATCCCAAGCTGCTGGTAATACAAGCCACACCAATGAAATATCAAGAGACTCGGTAGAGTCTCGCGCCAAGTACATTAAAAAGAACGGGCGGACTACCGAGTATCTTTACCGCAAGTACAGCAGGAAAGCGCTGTAAGGCCTACTGTTCTATCAAGTATCTCCGAAATCATAAGCATTTCGAAAAATTTAGTTGCACTTTTGCGATATAATTCATCGTAGCGGGTTCATTTAAGCCTAATTGCAATAAAATCGGTGGTCGGAGAGATGAGATATGATAATCTCTGATCACCGGTAGGCCCGTTTCACGATTAGGCCCCACCGTGGTCGTCGTCGTACGCTAGCTATATGTCATCTGAAAACAGAAACCTTTCCACATAAATGGCATAGAAGGGAAGCCGCGGTAAGGTTACTGCCACGGATCGTGCCGTATTCCTGTCAAGCAGTAAAAAGGTCCCAATTCCCGCACGCCTTGCAGGTGGCGTCAGCGTAGCCGGTTTCATTTCTTACCGAGTTTACCACCGCACAGCGATTCCTTTTCATTGGGCCCCAGAAAAGCGGCACTCTCATTGGCTAGCGTTCGCCGCCCTGGCTGCGTGAGGGATTGAAAAATGTCCGTCGTCCGCTGCCTGGTCTGTTGACAAGTCGAACAGGGCAGAGGCACCATGAAAGTGGCGGGCTTGTCATTGCTGGAATGTTGGCTGTATAACACATGTCCTTTTGACAGCCCTCTCAGTTTCGTGAATGGACACAAACAATCGTAAATAAAACTCTGACCAGCGCAACACGTGTTTCTACCCTATCGATAATTAAGACGTAGGGTGTTCACTCACCAGCTCGCTGACTAGTTGTGAGGTTACGAGGAGAAAGCTCGTCGAATCAATGGGCGAATCATCGGTAATCGTTACCGGCAGTGATAGCGTAATGAAGTTTTTAATATATCACAATATAGGTGTATTGAATAATGGTAGACAGGGTGTTCAAGTTTGTTGAACCAAAAGGCACCTACGGTGCAAAAAAGTTCGCCAAGTACATTAAATGTTCAAAAAATTCATTGTTAATAAGAAAAAAAGAATACAAATCAATTATAGTGCCAAGTACGTGTAACTTTGCATCATGTAAGAATATACAATTGGAAAGTGAATCAATGAGAATTAATTCAAAGAATCAAAAAGAATCAAAAAAATAAATTAAATGAAATATAGAAAAAAACATTCAAAAAAATAGATTGGAGTACGTGGTTCTTGGCGGGCTAATGTTTCATCGCCACACGAAAATCCTGGATTTTTTTTCCGAAAAAGCCCGCCAAGTCCCACTACCTCCAATTTATTTTTTTGAATGTTTTCTTCTATATTTCATTTAATTTATTTTTTTGATTGTTTTTGATTCTTTGAATTAATTCTCATTGATTCACTTTCCAATTGTATATTCTGACATGATGCAAAGTTACACGTACTTGGCACAATAATTGATTTGTATCCTTTTTTTCTTATTAACAATGAATTTTTTGAACATTCAATGTACTTGGCGAACTTTTTTGCACCGTAGGTGCCTTTTGGGGGGTCATCTATAATCGAAGAGTTGCGCGAAGCTGAAATTATTTATTAGCAGAAGAATGCTAATAAAGTTATCATTCCCACATCATCCATCGTGCAATGAGTATAGATATATTCGGGCGGCAGCAGATGCGCGGTCGTGCTGTTCGAGGTCCTCCTGGCGTTGGATTTGAAATAACCACCGAAAACCAGTATGACATAGAAAACAAACGTTTGTGTAACATTGCTGATCCATATGATTCAAACGATGCTGTGTCTCTGAGAGTTTTAATTAAAATTATACTGCAACGGTCTGATGCTCTTCACAACGTTTTCAAGGATGCGATTCATGCCGTCAACACCAAAATAGAGAATAATGATGAAGAAATTCGAGGGTCTATAGCGCATATATGACAAAATATTCGTGAATTAAAGGACAACGTGGAGTTGTAATTGGGTCAAACTATCATTTACTAGCGATCAACGGTAGATGAAAAAACCGCAAACCGTAAACAAAGTGAAATTCAAAAAGGTTCGATATATATAAAAAAATCAAATGTCTAGCAACATGAAGGTAACAATAGCAAACGAAATTCATAAACCAGCCAGGCGTAATTATTCGCAACGTTATGTTGATATACGAGGGTTGGATGAGACCTGGCAAGCTGATCTTGTCGATATATTAGCATACTCAAGCGTGAACAATAGATATAAATTTCTGCTCACAGTGATCGATTTATTTTCCAAATTTTCATGGGGTGTACCGATCAAGAGTAAAAACGCTTGTGATGTAACGAAAGCTATAAAATCTGTGTTCATTGAAGGTCGCATACCTAAACACTTACACGTTGACCAGGGTAAAGAATTTCGTAACAGAGAATTCAAAACTTTGATGGATCATCATAATATTAACATGTACTCAACATTCAGCAATTTGAAGGCTTCAATATGTGAGCGATTCAATAGGACGCTTAAAAACAGAATGTGGAAGCAATTTACTATACGAGGCTCCCACAAATGGATTGACATTTTACCCGATTGATTAAAATCATACAATAATACAAAACACCAAACAATCAAGATGAAACCAAAAGATGTCAATGCTACAAATGAGAAGCAATTATATCGAAACATGTTTAAACCACGACAAATCAAAAGACGTAAACGAAAGCGAAAATTTAAAGTGAACGATAAAGTTCGAATAAGCAAATATAAAAATATTTTTGAAAAAGGTTATACACCGAACTGGACAACCGAAATATTTACCGTAACCGAGGTGAAAAATACCAATCCGCCCACATACAAACTTACCGACTAGCTGAATCATCCCATCGAGGGCGGATTTTATGAGAAGGAGCTCAGCAAAGTTAAACACCGCGATGGTTATCTTGTGGAAAAGGTATTGCGTAGGCGTGGAGATCAGCTATATGTAAAATGGTTGGGATTTGATGGATCACACAATAGTTGGATCAATAAATTAGACATGTAGAGTGTAAAAATGTACTTTTCAATAAAAAAGTTTTATTATAAAAAGAACTATGTATTTATTCATTCATTTATCTATAATTATCACACACACACACATACATGCAAAATTAAAATTTTCAAAATATTTAAAAAAATTTGGAAACATTCTGTAAAAACTTATGAACATCGCTATTCATTAATTCCTGTTCATAGCTTTTACCTGGTAACCCCATGGCAGTGTATCGGTTTTGCCAGGTATCAAATTTCTTTTGTCATCGTGTCAACTTAAAGCTTATTCATTTTGTATGATGGTTGTGACCTTATGTTCCTTACTTCTTATCATGCATAGTGGTTTGACCAGATTCTTATATTCATTGAGGCATCTTTAATAATCATCAAACGCGATACTTTTCAATGTAGAACCCTTTACACCTTTTGCCCGTTTTTTATCACTCTCACCAATTGATGTAAATGTGTACAGTTTCGCACGTAATCCAATGAACTCTGTCATGATCTTACTACTGTTTTCATCTTTCATTAAACCCAAACATTTTTTATTTTTCAATGGAATACCATACACATTATTGGGCGGATAGTCTGAAGTATCGTACATTGTATCCACATCACGTTTGATAATATCATAAATATTTGGTACATTAAAATGATAGATTAGGCTGTCAGTATCTGTGTACATTGATTTCGCCTGATGATTTGAGAACTTTTGCTTCATATAATTATAGTGAAAGTTGCACAGAATAATTTTCGATAAATCGAGAATTACAGCAACAATGTATATGGGTTTATTGAAATATACATTGGTGCAATTCAACTCTATTATCACCATATCAGTATCAAATATAACGCAGCTGTTGAAATTTGGTTTTGCAATAAGAGCTCTCGCACCACCCCTACCACCCCATTTTGTGACAAGTTTCACATTTTTATGCATTCGTACATTTTCCATCGTTTTGCCAAAGACTGCATTATTCATCAACTTATAGAAATTTTTCTCAAATTCATTTTTCGATTGCTTACGCATGTTGGTATTCAAATCTATGTACGACTTTAACCATGGAGATTGTGCGAACTTGAGTACTCTATGCACCTTCACCAGCTGCATCCCCAAATCTGAACATTGTTTTAAATTGCGATAATGGATGACATATTTTCGTTTACTTAAAAGTGTTGTTGCAAGTTTTGCAATTTTACTCCCCGGTGGTATGTAGTGCTCGGGTCAGAGCGGTAAATCTTTATGTTGGTCGTGAAGCTTCGCAGGGTAATCAAGATCGACCTCAACAATATAGCCAATTTGTGAATTATTTGGATGACTCATTACATCGATAGGATTATGTTCCCACTCAAATGCACCGCTGGGCAAATGGTCACTCATTGCCGCTGCATAGAGATTGTTGACATCGAAATACATAAGGTATGATTCCTCTCTACTAGAATCGAAATCCTCGACCATAAATCGATTGTTCGCCTTGGCATGACGATTCGAACATTGTGCGACACCACCCCTGATACTTTTTTCAATGAACAATATCATTTCAGAGTCATCCAAAAGTTGCAAATTGGCCTTTGTTTGCTTCAACATCGCATCAAAAGCAAGCCCCGGTGCTGTATAGTAATGTAACGGATCTGAGTTATATGTTTTGAAGCAACTATCGCGAAAGTTCTCAAATATATCAGCTAATAACAACACGTCGGTTTTTAAATATAAATCGGAATACTCCCCTAACGATGTCAAATCAAATTTATTCCAAACATTTTTTGCATGCTCATAATCCTCCTCGGTTATATAAGAATCGGTCAGTTGTGAATAAAAATCTTGTTTATTGGGTAACTTTGATTCATCGAGTTTTTCCCAACAATCGATATACTTATATGGGAAAACACCTTTGCGAATCACTAAATTAAATTTTTCACAATCTTCATAAAATTTGCGAGTAATTTTTTTGTTTGCACAATCAACGTATGATGCCAGTTTTTCGATACTACTCGCTATAAATCGTGCAGAATCTATAAATCTCAAGTTCATTATAGTACCACCAACCTTCTTTGTGAATGATATATACTTTTCTTCATTAACAGGCCACAGTGTGATTTCGCCCGGAAAAGTGAAGGCTAGTGATTTGATGAGGAAGTGTAAATCACAACCAGACAAATTATGAAACACCACAGGAATCGAATGTGTATTTCTAAAATTCAAATTACAACGATTATGAGCAGCCCCACGATATTTTCCAGTAAAATGGCAGTGATCGCGACATTTCTTTTCATCCGGTGCAAACGGTTTTTCACAAAAAGAACAGTTTTTAGCGTGCATGTGGCGATCACGCTGAGTTCAAGTTAGATCCTTCATTGCAATGATATTCTTTATATATGACTCAACTCGGATTGATAATTCGCGAAGCTGCTCTATGAACCATTCAATGCAATGCGGCCCCCACTTACTCTGATACTCTGATAATTTATCATCATAGGAGCAGTGTACATAGTATGCTGCACTATGTGGAATATGCTCTTGAGAGTTGTTTATATCTGGTCTTAGAATACATTCAAGATCTGCGTAAACAACAAACGGTACAACCCCTTTATTTTGGTGATTTGAAAATTCCAAGTTTTTCTCTTTCGGGAAGTCTATCCTAACCTTATTTAATCGCACACAATCCTGCCTATGATTCTCGTAGATGGTCTGTGTACCATAATGACACAAACATCTATCACACAAAAATTGTCGGCCATTGTGATTCGATAATTGTTTACCCAGCAAACGCGAAAGATTTTTAGTCCAAGCAAAATGAAATCTTGACTCAAAATTATCTAACTCATCGTCATCATCATCATCACCCATTTCACTATTACTCTCCATCATTAGTAAGTGAATCGTGTCAACATAAGTGTGTATTAAATTTTTACTTAGATAAAGCGGCACGATGACGCTTTCTTTCGACCTTGCACCGTTTAAAAATGTTTCGGATTCGATCCCATATACCTTAATTCTTAAATTATTTAATTTTTCAAATTTTTCTACACATCGTAAGGTTGTGGGAAATTTTATACCTGCGCAATTCAACTCGGAGATATACCGCTGATAGCTTCGCGTTCTGCTTACGTTCGTGTTTGCAGGATGGAGGGCAGCAGCGACAGACCATAGAAAGCATCGATCATCGTTGTTCTGCACGTTGACCACAGCCTTTTTTTGTTGAATATCTGCTGGTAGATCGATGAATGTGGAGAGACCACCACGAAGAGGCTCGTAGCGGTTGATGCAGATCACCTCATTGATGATCTCAATCAAGGTCCAGCCCGAATCACCTTGCTCAAAATCCCCAACCATGACAAGCGGAGGATCCCGTATTTTCTCGTCAAACCATTTTTTTAGATCGGTTGATGCATATATCGTTGCATTCCGCGTGTTGAAATGCTTTATTTCGATATTGACCGCATCATCCTTAACATTTTCAAATTTACAGGAGAGCTTCGCGTTCACTCTGATATTACCATCGTTGCGCAGCACATTTTTCAAACGGTCTATTGTCACTATTCCAGCATCTACCAAAAACCTTCCCAAGTCCTTGTGTCGAAGATTCGTGACAACACCGGTGCGGATTCGACTTCCGAAAGCACTTTTCATATCATTCCACCGAACAGAATCGTGGTGAAAATTACCCGTCACACCATCACTGCTGCTGCTGCTTCCGATGCTGCCACCTACAGTGTTCATACGTTGTTGTTGTTGTTCAAACTTCACATCCCATGATCGAAGTAATGGAATGATGTGCTGAATTCGCTGTTTTTCAGTAACATTCAGGTGTGATTGGATTAGAATATTACCCAGAGACTCAATATTCTAAAGTCCAATATTTCGCCAGCATGTGATGATATCCACAGTAGCCTCCTCGGGATCTAGCGTAGATATCAAGTTGTACGCATTTTCCATGGACTTAACGAGATCCATATATATTTCTTCATCCCTGATTCCTCAAAGTTAAGTTTTTCACTTGACGAATACTAAGATTGCTTGAGAAGACCCAACGACCGCTCATTAGATGCGCGTGTGACCATATGAAAAAAAAATCGAGGGTCAGACTATGGTTTTCTCTCGATGGTGAAAAACCCACCCCTCTTGTTTCAGGTCGATCTTCCGAGTCATTGGATATTTCTTTATGCGTAGGTGGGTCACCCAAGGCTTTTACACCCGCCTACCGAGGATGACCCATGCATCATTGGTTGTTTTCTTTCGAGTTATGGTTAGAAAACCATAGTTGTAGCAAAATGAAAAAATCTTCCTACCTAAACCAAAAGAATTCTGCTGACGATGGGGGGCGGGCTCTTGAGTCGTCCAAGACTCTCACACCCCGCCTACCAAGCAGTGCCGTGGCTAAGGCTTGTGGCGCCTGGTGCAACCTTCCATGGGAGCGCCTATTCACTGGACTATTTACTAAAAACATTCGAGAATTCAATAAAACCTGATTTCGATAATATACTCAACCATTATATGCATAGAACTCACAAGTATTAAAAATTGAATTGGTTATTAATTGATGTGATACTTTTAGTTGTTACTATGAAAATGGACCCCGTGGTACGTCAATTCCACAGTAATTAGAGACTCCAAACCATTACATATTGTAACTAGTTATTTAGAACGAAAATCAAAAAAATATCAGAACAAAGAAAGTGGACCCCGTAGTGCGTCAGTTCTTCGGTATTTATCGACTCCAAACCACTTTTTTGCGCGGAATATATTACATCAATGATTTACAAGAAAGGCACTTTTCGAGCTTTCACTCTCGCGAATTCATCGATTAATTCATTATATTTAATAGATGCGCTCAACTCGGATTCAATAGAAATAGTGGCCAAGCCAACCAAACGCTCTTGACTCATCGTTGACCTCAAATAGTTTTTGATAATTTTGAGCTTCGAAAAACTGCGTTCTCCTGATGCAACAGATACAGACAACGTCATTAAAATACGTAAGACAACTAATACGTTTGGAAAAAGAGATTCTAAGTCGGCCTTGACGATATAATTGATACATTGAATTGGAGTTTGACTCGACGACAATAGCGTAGCTAAGTTTATCAGCTCATCGCAAAGTTCAATTGCATCAGTGTCCATACTTTCGCTGTGAGTCAAGGCTGTATGCAAGTCTTTACAACTTTTCATAATTTCCTCTTTAGCTCTTCCTTTTAAACTGTAGATGTCATACAGAAATTCAAACATGGAGCAGTGCGATTCCAAAAGCTGGAATCGTTCTGTAGTTGAATTGATTGCCGTATCGATGATGAAATGAAAGAAGTCAACCTTGAAGCGATCCTTCGGGTCAGAAATGGGTTCATCTTCACATTCGTAATCGAACGTACGTTTCTTACGTCGTATACGAGCTATCGCGTTAGCACGGGAAATTGGCTCAACTTCAACCTCAGATGCAATTCCAGTTGCTTCTTGCAATACAGTAGCGAATCCTCCTTCGCTTCGGTATTGATTGAAGAACGCAACAGTTTCACGCAACATACTCTTACATTCCAGAAGATTCAATTTTGGATTCTGCAGCATTTTTGAAACGACATTGACCTTACTCAAGATGTCGTACCAAATAACAACACTACAAATAAAGCGAAAATCAGCAATCGAAATGGCTAAGGATCTTGCCTCATGCTGCGTCACATGGTCTTTTTTCTTATCATTCGAAATTTCCAGTAGGGCGTCGTAAATTTCTCCCAACTGATACCTCAATGGTTTAACTGCCTCGATTCGACTCTCCCAACGAGTATCACTGACAGACTTTATTGTGAGAGATGTAACGTATTTTTTTAAAACATCCCACCTGTACGTTGAGCTAGAAAAAAATGTATAGATCTTTTGGACAGCCTGGAAAAATCCCCAACTTTCTCCGGAAGCAGAAGCAGCATCATTCACTACTAGATTCAAGGTATGGGCCGAACATGGTACGAAGAAGGCTCGTGGATTCACTGACAAGATTCTGTTTTGTACACCTGCTCGTTTTCCTTTCATGTTAGCGCCGTTATCATACCCCTGACCACGCATATTTTCGATTGGAATATCTAATTTTGCAAGTTCTTCAAAAATTGTAGTAGTGAGGCCCTCTCCCGAAGTATCGTACACTGGAAGAAAACCCAGGAAATGCTCGCAGACTTCGAATTCATTTGAATTTTCTTGTTTTGCCACGAATCTAATAATGATTGACATCTGTTCGACGTGACTTATATCAGGGGTACAATCTAGAATAATTGAATAGTATTTCGCCGACTTTATTAGGTTCAACAAAACATTTCTTATTTTGTTGGAGATCAATGAGATAATTTCGTTCTGAATTACGTTACTCAAATAATGGGGCCGTGTATCTTTATTAATTATGCATGAAATATGTTTCGCCATAACTGGATCAAATTTTGCGAATAACTCTATGAGTTTAAGGAAGTTACCATTGTTGTGTTCGTATAGCTTCTCAGAGGCACCACGGAAGGCAAGTGACTGACTAGATAAGAACTGTATTATGCTTACGATCCTCTCTAAAACACTACGCCAATGTGTAATTTCACGATCTATAGCACGCTGATTTTCAGCATCAATCGTGCGATTGGAGAGCAAGCGAAGATCGAATTCTTTCCATTCTTTAAATGCAGCTGCGTGCGAGGCAGACTTTTCATGTTTCAAAAACAGATACATCGTGATCATCTCGGGCATGTGAATTATCACAAATCTTACGATGTTTCGAGGATGGCTCTATATTCGTATCAGATTCAGCATCAGAAATGATGTTCTCTATAACTGCTAATGAATTACAGCACTCGGAATCAACAGATGGCGGTTCCGATGTCATAATATTTTTGATTCGGTCGGAACTCGAAGTAGGTTCAAGAACAGTTTTGGGGATATTTTTGGATATTGTTTCAGGTTTAGTCAAAAACGAGCTTATAGGACTATATTTCTGCAGCTCTTTCTCCTGAGCTAGTCGCTTTTTTCTAAATTCCCAGCCAGATTTTTTTTCACGATCCATCTTATGATAATTGAAAAACAAAAGTGAAGTGACGAAAACTAACAAATTATATTAATGTCTTCCTAAACAATTCGATTTCGGAATTATCCGAGCATAACCGTTCAGAATTTAGTTTGTTGTGCGCTTCTACGTAACAGTATCTTGCAGCTAGTATAAGTAGTGCTTGTAGTACCCTCCCAGTCTAACATTCATGTACGATCAAGGACCAGGCGAGCGTTAACTCCAGATAGATGCTTCTGGCCTAATTGATTCGGCGCAAACGCAGCTATCATGAGGGAACAATAGTACAGTACAGTCCCGCGTGGAAGACTTGTGTCCATAGACTTATAGAGACTCGTGGCAGGAGCTCGCACGTCAGGAGAGTCTGGTACGGCGAACGAGCGACATCTAATGAGGAATGCGCTTTAGTTTCAGCGCGCCGATCACTGAACTAGGGTGGAAGACGCATGTGTGTGGCGCTCATGCCGCGCTCGCCTAGGCGCTTTGACGCTGTGGTGAAATTTTTCACAATCAGATCAGTTTTGGGCGCCCCTCGTTCACAGGCGCCCTGGTGCGGCTGCTCCATTGCACCACCCCTAGCCACGGCGCTGCTACCAAGGATGATCCAAGCACCATTGGTTGTTTTCTTTTGAGTTCTGGTTGGGATTTTTTCAAATTTAACAATAGTTGTAGCAAAAATAAAAAAATGTTCCCACCCAAACCAAAAGAATTCTGCTGATGGTGGGGGTGGGCTCTTAAATATGATGAGCAATTCCCTGATGATTGAAACAGCTTTACAAAGCTCCAGTGCGATATTACGTGTCAGAAGTTTTGGGTTAAAAGTTTGCAATTGAAAGTTTTGTGTTTAGCCATGGCTCTGGAACTCAATAGTGAGTATTGCATCAATTTTTGAATCCCACAATTTATGCTCATCAGCAAAATTTCTTTTTCCTTATACCGCCTTGGATTTTTTTGTTGCTACAGGAATGCAATTCTACGATTGGGCTGTGCCTCATGAGTGGGTGTTGGTTGAAAATTCAATGGGAATGGTCAACGAGCAGGTTTTCAACGAGGTCGACAATCGTCGGAGTGGTGTCGATGGCACCATGGTGACCATCGAAGGGGTTACCGCAGTTCTTGAGGTGAACCACCAATATTGTTATTGGTGGTTCAAAAGAATAGGCGATCCGTTCTACATGCCACATGAACCCACGTACAGTTTTTGCGACGATCTTCGAGATCGTTTATTATATATGCACCAAATTGGGTGGGGGTACCCGGATTCGAAAGATGATGGATATTGCCGCGACGCATGGTATGCATAATTGCCATAGTATAATAATTAAAGTTGTTGGTTAAATTACTAATTTTGGCTTTCATCTTTTCAGACGAAAACACCGCGTGTTATACATACAGGGTGTCCGGCAACTAACGCACTTTCTCGTACCGGTGAATTCGTCTCGAAAAAATAAGACGAAAATGTTCAGTTCAAAAATGTCGAGGCATCAACCGTATTCGAGTGAGAGCCGTTTAAAGTCGACCAATGTAAGGCCGGATAGGAGACAGCGACAGGGACGTATTTCTAGCGGCGCACGGGGCTCTAGCCGGCCGGGCAGCGTGACCCATGAAACATAACAGACTCGCGCGCTCGCTGGCCACTGCTCGCTGCTGTAGCAGTTGTTGAAATTGGTAGAAATAATATCCACACCTTGATAACCATTACTTAAATGAGAGCACTCATTATGCATCGTATTATCTAAGTCTTTCTGTGGATAAAATCACTGATTTATGTAGATTCGTTGTAGCAGGAGATGTAATTGTCTCGCTTCACAAGTTTCGAATAATTTTCCGGAAATAATTTTTTACCAGTATAAAAATTCATCAAGCAATTACCGACATAGTTGTATGATGTGTGTATGTGTATTTGTGGAAATGTATAGGGGCATTCCACGTCAAAACGAAGACGTGTGAACTTACTGGTTTCCGATTGTGTTTAAAAAGTTTTTAAACATGGTTCTTTCAAACCAGAAGCCACACCCGGAAGTATTTTTGAATCAGAGCTCCCATCTTCGAATTATGCATTTTTCGAAATTTACGACTTGAAAAAAAAAAGGAAATTTTGATGTTTGCTATGTCAATGACAGCTCATTCTAGGTGAAAAAATTATTACACATGAAATGTTCAGTTTGAGACAAACTTTCCAGAAAAAAAATAATTGCGTTTTTAACGTCAATGAATTCGACGCCACGTTGATAAAGAATACAAAAAATCGAGTTTTTGAAAAGTACACCTTTGATTTTGATTTTTTCCCCAAAAAAAGTGTTGGAAAAGACGAAAATTTTAAGATCCGAACCAAAGTGGGCGCCCGATTTTACGATCTTCCATTCACGAAATTGTGGGGTTTAATTAAATTTTTTCAGTTTAAATAAAATCTGTATGGGGTATCTACCTTTCGAGTCAGACGGGCGACTTTTTCCAAAATATTTTTTTGAACTTGATAAAACTTTTCCGATGTCTTGAAGGGGCTCAAAGGCAATGCTCAGACCATTTATCAACGCTAAAACTTAATATTCATAAAAGCTACGATTGATGAACAAACTCCATGACCAGAAAAAAATGTCTCGAAAATTTCAATTTCACTCTTCTCAAAACTCTCGATGTTTGAAATTTGTTTTTAATCAACAAAAATTAGTTAATTCCCTCTACTTTAACCCCTGTGAATTCCAAAATCAGCCGAGAATCCGTTCTGTGTAAAAATCTATGTCAAAATCTATTCTCAAAATCAATTGAGGAAAAAAGGATTTTCCGAATAATTAATCAAAATATGTTTATCCCTAGTAATACCGAACTATTGACCGGTTCAATAACGAGAAAAAATTTTGCCAAAATAACGTCCCGTAAGTTCGTTTTTTTTTATCACATTTTGGAACAACAAATAGATTTTGACACAGAACGGATTCTTGGCCCATTTTGAAATTCACATGGGTTAAAGTAGAGGAAATTACCTAATTTTTGATAATTAAAAAAAACATTTCAAACATGGAGAGTTTTGAGAGAAGTGAAATTGTAATTTTCAATAAATTTTGTTGCGGTCAAGGAGTTTGTTCATAAATCATAGCTTTTATAAACTTTGACTTTTGGCGTTGATGAGTGATCTGAGCATGGCTTCTGAGACACTTGAAGGCATGAACAAAGTTTCCTCAAGTTCAAAAAATATTTTGGAAAAAGTCGCTCGTCTGACTCGAAAGGTACCCCATACAGATTGTATTTCAAGTGAAAAAATGTCATTGAACTCTGCAATTTCGCGAATAGAAGCTCCTAGAATCAGGCGCGCACTTTGGTTCTGGTCTTAAAATTTTCGTCTTTTCCAACACTTTTTTTTGGGGAAAAAATCATAATCAAAGGTGTACTTTTTTCAAAGCTCGATTTTTTGTATTTTTCATCAATGTGGCGTCGAATTTGTTGACGCTGAAAATGCAATCATTTCTTTTGTGTAAAGTTTGTCTCAAACTGAACATTTTAGGTCTAATAATTTTTTCTCCCAGAATGAGCTGTCATTGAGATAGCAAACATCAAAATTTTCGTTCTTTCGAAAAATCGTAAATCTCGAAAATGAAAGCTCTGATTCAAAAATGCTTCCGGGTGTGGCTTCTGGTTTGGAAGAACCATGTTTAAAAAACTTTTATAGACAATCTGAGACCAGTAAGTTCAAACGT
Organism: Athalia circularis; assembly: GCA_963978495.1. Taxonomy (NCBI): domain Eukaryota; kingdom Metazoa; phylum Arthropoda; class Insecta; order Hymenoptera; family Athaliidae; genus Athalia; species Athalia circularis. Next base: position 26,353,201 of record OZ021697.1, on the reverse strand, counting down.
CTTCGTTTTGACGTGGAATGTCCACATGTGTGCACGAACGCGTGTGCGTTTTGTGAATCCTCGATTGTGGATCAACCGTTCAACCGATTTTCATGAAAATTGTTCGGAAAATTGTCTGTATGTCTGAAATTTGGCCATAAATTTGATTCAAACCAGTAATAGCTGTTTTGAAATGTGGCACGATTTAAGTTGCGAAAAATTTGTCGCACTTGCATGCCTCGCTAAAATTCATGCAAATTCGCAAAGTGACTCATCCATATGAAATTAATTCATCACAAATTTTTCAAAAATGCGTTGCTTCAATTCAAAATGGCTGTTCAGTACTCAACTAATTCAATGGATATCAAGATACGTCTTAGACGGTAAGGTTTATCGTGGAAAAAGTAATTTTTTTTGGTCGCAACAATTTCTTTCTCTATTTCACTAAATGTCCAACCTGTGCTTGTTTATCCTTGATTCAGTACTTCACTATTACGTTTCCTTCGATTCCTCAAACTTACTCTACAGCTGTCTCGCCCGCGGAAACTTAGCTATCGCTATCTGAAAAGTTGTCCTCACAAATTCGACAAAGTCAGACATCGAGTTGGAATATTGCCTTAGAAATTTTTCGCATCCATTCACGATTGCCTTCACGTGGAATGCTCCTCTGATGACTTTTTTCGGACGATCCCGCCGACTGCGACTAATTTCTCATGTCCACTGTCTCTATTTCCATTTTTCCTTTTTTACAGTGTACATTTTCGAGCTCCTTTTTACATTTATTTTGACAGTTGCTGAATTTTCTTTCAATAAACGGGGCCTATTACCGACAATAAGCGTTAGGCATAGCACTCATAATGATTTTCTTTCTACAAATTTCGAGGGGTAATTTAGCTCGCTCGAGTAATACGAATACGGAGTAAATCGCAGAAACTCCAATGATACGAAATAAAATAAAGTAATTTAAAGATAAAAAATTAGGACAAGAAATTGAATCAATTTGCACATGCCATAGAAAATAAAATAAAACAGAGGGGAAAACAATAAAATGGTTTTCGAATGAAATGGAATAACGCGGATCAACGAAAGATTGAATGAAGTGTGATTAAAAACAACGAAACTGTTAAAAACTAACTGAAAATCAAAAAGTTTACACGACTGAGTGTTTGCAACCAGAAGTCAGGAATTTCTGGAATACTCCCTGCCGGCGCTATTGCATCGGGGTGCTTTCTCTACGATTGCCTTTTGGGCCTCATACGCAGCATTTTTGGCGTAATTGTACTAATCGCTCCGTACAGTTCCTGGACCAGTGTGTAATAAAAGGCTGAATGTATTTCGAAAACCTCTGGTATGCTCCAAATGAGGGTTTCCATGCGTCCACTCATGATCATTGTGCATATTTAAGGTTCCTTCCCGTATAAAATGGCACTCGTCTGTAACAAGAATATTTTGTGTAAAGTTTTCATCCTTGTTATGTCTTCCGATGAACCACTCGAAGAACTCGAGCCGCTGTGCAGCATCGAATTGTTGCAGTTCCTGGACCGGTGTGTAATGGTAGGCGTGTTGTTGGGCGTCTTCCAAAATCTTGTTCACCGTAGTTTTCTTTGAGCCTCAACGAGTGCGATACACCACGAATACTTTGTTCAGGATTCGCTGCGATCGCCATTAGTACGGCTTTTTCGGTGGCTCGTAATCTGGCGGTACGTACGCGTCCGACCCTTTGACCTCTGCTATCTGGCATTATTGCAGCCCTGAATGATACTCTATTTCCGAAACGCAAAATAACGTTTCTGTCTGGATCATTTCTTCGATCGGGGTAATCTGACCTATACGACTCAGCGGTCCTCCTCGCGCTGTACCCACATTGTCCGTACAAGATGAGCATCGCTCCACAGTCAGCTGTTTTTGTACAGACCGTTGTCATTATCATCCATGCAAGCGAAATCGCTCACATCGCTAACTAGCAAATGCTCTTAGCATGATTGACATTTGAAATCAATCACATACGGATTATGATTAATATCTGTTACTTAGCAACTCATAATTCGTTGTTAGAGAGCTGCGATGGCAACCTGGCGTTAGATCAGTCATTTTTTTTCACAGCACAAGATTGCTTATTATGCGTGAAGCATGCAGATAGACTCGACGCGAATGTGCAAAGTTTTATCATTATTGTCTACAATTAAGTGATTAAAATGGGCTACACCGAACACGAGTATGGAGAGATGCTCATCCTTTATGGAGAATGTGGGTGCAACGCGACGAGGACCGCCGAGTTGTATAGGCAACGTTACCCCGATCGTATAAATTTTCCAGACAAAAACGTTATTTTACGTCTCGCGAATCGGGTATCCTACGAGGGTCTAGTCATGCCAAATAGAAGAGATCAAGGGGCCGGACGGGTACGTACCGCCAGATTGCCAGCCACGGAGGAAGCCGTACTGATGGCGGTTGTAGCGGACCCTAAGCGTAGTGTCCGAAATGTATCGCGCATGTTGGGGATGAAAAGAACGACGGTTCACCAAATTTTGAAGGACGACCATCAACACCCCTACCACTATACGCCGGTCCAAGAACTGCAACAATTTGACGCAGCACGGCGGCTCGAATTCTGCGAATGGTTGATCGCCAGAAATAACGAAAACCAAAACTTTGTACAAAATATTCTTTTTACGGACGAGTGCCATTTTACACGGGAGGGAAGCTTTAACATGCACAATTACCATGAGTGGGCGCATGAAAACCCTCACTCGAAGCGTAGCGGAGGTTTTCAAAATGGATTCGGCATTAATTTATGGATTGGATTTATCGGCGAAACTCTGGTTAGTATGATACAACATTTTGCGTGCGCACAATTTTTCAAACCACTTCTCTCTGCAATTTACTGGGCGTTAGTTCTCTTAACAATGAGACATCCGGATATGAAATCACGCAATGACGAATTCGTTCCTCATGAAACTCAATAATTCTCTCCGTTGAAACATGAAAGAAAAAAAAAAAAAAATGAAGTCACACGCGTTGTAATTTCAGATTCAGATCATTAGATTCAATGGTAATTTTCGGAATTACTTCTTGATATGAATGTTACCAGTCTTTGCACTTTGCAATAAAATTTAATTCAAATCGATTTACCAAGTGATCTTTATTTTTTATACTAAGGCACGCACGCATAATCAAACATCAGGAACATAGTACATTCCGATCGATGGACAATTCATAAATAATGGTAAATGTTTAGGTAGGCCCGATTGAACTGCCTCCACGCCTGAACGCTGGCTTATACCAGAATTTTCTGGCAAATGACCTGCTCGTATTGCTGGAGGATATTCCATTTCACGTCAGACAGAATATGTGGTACCAGCATGATGGGGCGCCACCACACACTACGCTGCGAGTCAGGGAAACGCTGGATCGCATGTTTCCGGGTAAATGGATCGGTAGGGGCGGAACCATTGCATGGCCTCCACGGTCGCCAGATTTGACGCCACCAGATTTCTTCGTATGGGGCTACCTCAAAGAAATAGTATATCGCGATCCGATTCGGGGAATCGAGGATCTGAGAGAAAAATTACAAGTGGCGATTGCCACAATGACACCAGAAATTATGCGTAAGGCCCAAAGGGCAATTTTAGAAAGAGCGCTCCGATGCGTAAATGCCGAAGGTGGGCATTTCGAACATCGCTGACGGAAACCTGGGTGTAATCGTTAGATGAATATGGGGGGTTCCACGCGAAACCAGACACTTTGAAAAACTTTTTTTTTTGATTTCCTCAATTTTTTGACATGTTTTAGTATCCATCAAAAGACTCTTCCTGGTAAAATTCGAAATTTTTTTTACCACCCGTTCAAAAGATATCGAATTCTTGCGAAAATCGCACTTTTTACGGTGTTTTGCCCGTATCTTTTTCAAAAATGGTCCAAATTAAAATTTTTTTTTTTCAAAATCTTTGTCTTGAAACATACTTTTGATAAAGAATATTTACAATTTTTTCAAAACGTTATTATTATAAGATTTTCAATTTTCAAAAATGAATTGTCATTTTTAACAAAGTATGTACCCTTCCATTTTTTTCCAAATTTTTTAGGAAAAACTACTGTCTATTCAACGAATTTTAGGCCTAGTCCGATGATGGGATCTTGATGGAATGTATTTTTTTTTTTTTCTTGTTTTTAGTCGAGTTTTCAGTGTTGGACATTAATCGGAAAAATTTGTTCTGTTAAGGAGCCACTATCAATAATTTTTTCCATGCCAAATCGGACACTTAAAATTTTTTTTTTAATTTTAATTGAAAAAACAAAAGTTGAATTTGGACCATTTTTAAAAAAGATACGGGCAAAACACCGTGAAAAGTGCGATTTTTGCAAGAATACGATATCTTTTGAACGGGTGGTCAAAAAATTTTTAAATTTTACCAGGAAGAGTCTTTTGATGGATACTACAACATGTCAAAACATAGAGGAAATCAGAAAAAAAGGTTTTCAAAGTGTCTGGTTTTGCGTGGAACCCCCCATATATTCGAATGTCGATGTTGCGTCGCATGTTAGCATGTTGAACGTGTGAATTACGCTTATTAAAAGTATATTGTTTTGTCTATCGTAGATTTGATCTGTTGGTGGTGATTTTTGTAGTACACTACTTTAATTTGTTCAAGGATTATTAATTGTATTTCTACTCCGTTATGTTTTGTTGGTGGTGGTGTTTTGAGTGCACTAGCTTAATTTATTTAAATATTATTAATTGTATCTGTACTCTGTGATGTTTTGTGGGTAGTGATGTTTGTGAGCACTACTTTGATTTGTTCGTTAAGTATCAGTTGAAGGTATTTGTATGTTGTTATGGTAACCCTTAGAGTACCGGGTTGAAGAGACTCGGTAGAGTCTCGCGCCAAGTACATTCAAAAAATGGGCATTGACAATACTGATAATTGACTGGAATCTTTGAAAAACTCATACATATCTTTTTTAGTGATACCCCGACCAAAGCCCCTGACACTGGCAGAGCCACTATAGTAGCTTTCCGGTCTAGAACGGTGAGAAAATATTCAAAAAATGTTAAGAAATTGAAATTTTGACCAAATACCTCATTTCCGATGTATTTTGAGGCGCTGAACACGATACCATTGGCATAGATCCATTGGTGAAATTTGCTCACAAAGCTCTACATTTCAATAGCCGTATTTTCACTGAATAAATATTCCAAAAAACTTATCAGAGTGACTTATCTTTTATTGAATAAAACTTTCCAAAAACATGTCATCAAATCATCGTCGTATTACCCCTCGAAATTTGTAGAAAGAAAATCATTATGAGTGCTATGCCTAACGCTTATTGTCGGTAATAGGCCCCGTTTATTGAAAGAAAATTCAGCAACTGTCAAAATAAATGTAAAAAGGAGCTCGAAAATGTACACTGTAAAAAAGGAAAAATGGAAATAGAGACAGTGGACATGAGAAATTAGTCGCAGTCGGCGGGATCGTCCGAAAAAAGTCATCAGAGGAGCATTCCACGTGAAGGCAATCGTGAATGGATGCGAAAAATTTCTAAGGCAATATTCCAACTCGATGTCTGACTTTGTCGAATTTGTGAGGACAACTTTTCAGATAGCGATAGCTAAGTTTCCGCGGGCGAGACAGCTGTAGAGTAAGTTTGAGGAATCGAAGGAAACGTAATAGTGAAGTACTGAATCAAGGATAAACAAGCACAGGTTGGACATTTAGTGAAATAGAGAAAGAAATTGTTGCGACCAAAAAAAATTACTTTTTCCACGATAAACCTTACCGTCTAAGACGTATCTTGATATCCATTGAATTAGTTGAGTACTGAACAGCCATTTTGAATTGAAGCAACGCATTTTTGAAAAATTTGTGATGAATTAATTTCATATGGATGAGTCACTTTGCGAATTTGCATGAATTTTAGCGAGGCATGCAAGTGCGACAAATTTTTCGCAACTTAAATCGTGCCACATTTCAAAACAGCTATTACTGGTTTGAATCAAATTTATGGCCAAATTTCAGACATACAGACAATTTTCCGAACAATTTTCATGAAAATCGGTTGAACGGTTGATCCACAATCGAGGATTCACAAAACGCACACGCGTTCGTGCACACATGTGGACATTCCACGTCAAAACGAAGACGTTTGAACTTACTGGTCTCAGATTGTCTATAAAAGTTTTTTAAACATGGTTCTTCCAAACCAGAAGCCACACCCGGAAGCATTTTTGAATCAGAGCTTTCATTTTCGAGATTTACGATTTTTCGAAAGAACGAAAATTTTGATGTTTGCTATCTCAATGACAGCTCATTCTGGGAGAAAAAATTATTAGACCTAAAATGTTCAGTTTGAGACAAACTTTACACAAAAGAAATGATTGCATTTTCAGCGTCAACAAATTCGACGCCACATTGATGAAAAATACAAAAAATCGAGCTTTGAAAAAAGTACACCTTTGATTATGATTTTTTCCCCAAAAAAAAGTGTTGGAAAAGACGAAAATTTTAAGACCAGAACCAAAGTGCGCGCCTGATTCTAGGAGCTTCTATTCGCGAAATTGCAGAGTTCAATGACATTTTTTCACTTGAAATACAATCTGTATGGGGTACCTTTCGAGTCAGACGAGCGACTTTTTCCAAAATATTTTTTGAACTTGAGGAAACTTTGTTCATGCCTTCAAGTGTCTCAGAAGCCATGCTCAGATCACTCATCAACGCCAAAAGTCAAAGTTTATAAAAGCTATGATTTATGAACAAACTCCTTGACCGCAACAAAATTTATTGAAAATTACAATTTCACTTCTCTCAAAACTCTCCATGTTTGAAATGTTTTTTTTAATTATCAAAAATTAGGTAATTTCCTCTACTTTAACCCATGTGAATTTCAAAATGGGCCAAGAATCCGTTCTGTGTCAAAATCTATTTGTTGTTCCAAAATGTGATAAAAAAAAACGAACTTACGGGACGTTATTTTGGCAAAATTTTTTCTCGTTATTGAACCGGTCAATAGTTCGGTATTACTAGGGATAAACATATTTTGATTAATTATTCGGAAAATCCTTTTTTCCTCAATTGATTTTGAGAATAGATTTTGACATAGATTTTTACACAGAACGGATTCTCGGCTGATTTTGGAATTCACAGGGGTTAAAGTAGAGGGAATTAACTAATTTTTGTTGATTAAAAACAAATTTCAAACATCGAGAGTTTTGAGAAGAGTGAAATTGAAATTTTCGAGACATTTTTTTCTGGTCATGGAGTTTGTTCATCAATCGTAGCTTTTATGAATATTAAGTTTTAGCGTTGATAAATGGTCTGAGCATTGCCTTTGAGCCCCTTCAAGACATCGGAAAAGTTTTATCAAGTTCAAAAAAATATTTTGGAAAAAGTCGCCCGTCTGACTCGAAAGGTAGATACCCCATACAGATTTTATTTAAACTGAAAAAATTTAATTAAACCCCACAATTTCGTGAATGGAAGATCGTAAAATCGGGCGCCCACTTTGGTTCGGATCTTAAAATTTTCGTCTTTTCCAACACTTTTTTTGGGGAAAAAATCAAAATCAAAGGTGTACTTTTCAAAAACTCGATTTTTTGTATTCTTTATCAACGTGGCGTCGAATTCATTGACGTTAAAAACGCAATTATTTTTTTTCTGGAAAGTTTGTCTCAAACTGAACATTTCATGTGTAATAATTTTTTCACCTAGAATGAGCTGTCATTGACATAGCAAACATCAAAATTTCCTTTTTTTTTTCAAGTCGTAAATTTCGAAAAATGCATAATTCGAAGATGGGAGCTCTGATTCAAAAATACTTCCGGGTGTGGCTTCTGGTTTGAAAGAACCATGTTTAAAAACTTTTTAAACACAATCGGAAACCAGTAAGTTCACACGTCTTCGTTTTGACGTGGAATGCCCCTATACATTTCCACAAATACACATACACACATCATACAACTATGTCGGTAATTGCTTGATGAATTTTTATACTGGTAAAAAATTATTTCCGGAAAATTATTCGAAACTTGTGAAGCGAGACAATTACATCTCCTGCTACAACGAATCTACATAAATCAGTGATTTTATCCACAGAAAGACTTAGATAATACGATGCATAATGAGTGCTCTCATTTAAGTAATGGTTATCAAGGTGTGGATATTATTTCTACCAATTTCAACAACTGCTACAGCAGCGAGCAGTGGCCAGCGAGCGCGCGAGTCTGTTATGTTTCATGGGTCACGCTGCCCGGCCGGCTAGAGCCCCGTGCGCCGCTAGAAATACGTCCCTGTCGCTGTCTCCTATCCGGCCTTACATTGGTCGACTTTAAACGGCTCTCACTCGAATACGGTTGATGCCTCGACATTTTTGAACTGAACATTTTCGTCTTATTTTTTCGAGACGAATTCACCGGTACGAGGAAGTGCGTTAGTTGCCGGACACCCTGTATAGGATCTCTAATTTTAAGTTTTGAATAATTGAGTGTAAATATATGTTATAAGTGAAATAAATATGTAAATTCATATTTGCGTTTGAAATATATATATTTTTTGGTATGATACATATAGATGGCGAAATAATTTCATTTCACCACCCCTTATCACGAAGGCGAAACATCTCTCGCATGACTGAAATATTCAAACATCCCATAATTGAAGAGCAAAAAAAAAAGGTAAGCGAACAAGCAAGGATCGGAGGTCGGTAAGTGAATCAGACGCAATCTGATATGGCATAAGCCGAATGGCTGGTATCACAAAAATGGCCGGCCGATCGGCGAGAGTCAGCAAGTAGATTATCCGGAATCGAAGACAGATTTATCGACCAAACGGATTTATCGACCCGCGATCGATAAGTCGATAAAAACAGTGCGGTGAAACAACCGCAAAATGGAGGGTAGCGCCACGATCGATAAGTCGATAAAAACAGTTCGATGAAACAGCTGCAAAATGGGGGTGGCGCCACGATCGATAAGTCGGTAAGACAGGTCGATAACACGGGCGCGGAATCGATAAGTCGATAAAACAGGTCGGTAAAACAGCTACAAAAATCGGTGACACCACGATCGATAAGTCGGTAAGACAGGTCGATAACACAGGTACGGAATCGATAAGCCGGTAAAACAGGCCGATAAAACAGACGCGGGGTCGGTAATCCGCGATCGATAAGCCGGTAATACAGGGCACACAGATGGTAAAGAAGGGCGCGTGATCCAGAACTCTCGTTTCCTATCTACTAGCTGTACATAACCGGACGAGGAAAAACAATGATTCCAACGTTCCATGCGGTGTCGATGGACTTGCCCTAGAAATAGATGTCGAACTGGACGTCAACGATAATATTGATGACGATGTCTTTGAAATCGTTGCGCGTGCCAACGACATATTCAAGGCCGATCAGGCATCGCTCACCGCCTGCGCAGTTGAGTACTTTGCCGGGTACATCGCCAAGAAGTCCATTGATAAGACGGACTGCGAACGGTGTCGTGAAGAACTCATCAATCCCGACCCAACGCTTGTCGCTAGTAGGCAGGTGTTGACGTATTCCAAGGCCTACGAGACCAAAGATGAGAAGGAATTTGGGCATATGTGCGTAGCAACACCTACATTTTCCTTGATCTTCGATGTCATGACTGCGGTTTTCGACAACTAGTATCCACGTTACAGAGCCCAGTATGGAATTCAAGACAAGATCTTTGATTTGATTCTGCGCGCCGTGAATGTCAACGACAATGGTTGGTTTCAGGACGAAGTGTGCGGACAGCATCGGCGTGACTTGGCGTACAACTTCATGCGCGTGAAAATCAACAAAAACGTCAAATGGTTAGGAGACCAATGCCGAGCCCAAAGTATCCGAAGCATGGGTCAGAGACCTCCGCAGAAGCTGAGAAACTTACGGGTGTGACGGATCACAGGCCTATTGGCTGAATCAGGAGTGGAGCAGATCGCTTGATCGTCGAACGTCGCTATGAATAGAAAATTATCACTCTCTCTTCCCCCGATTGCCTTGGAGACAGGTTCATATAGTGTCCGAAGCTTTAATTTTCAGGTTTGGCCAAACATTTACTTTAGATATTAAGGATTTTACATTTCATTTATACAATTCTATCTTATTCATTTTATTACTATCTGCACGATTATATTTTACATTATTCTCCTTTATACATTTTCAAATCACGCATGGACACATTTTATTTTATTGAGTTTTGTACCTGTCGCTTGTCAAATATCTGAATCGTCACATTATCTTATATATTATCACCGGCAATCTTCTAAAAATTAAATAAAACTAAGTGTATTTGTGTAATCTAGTCGATATTTAGGCATGTTCTTATTATACTGAGTTTATTCGATATAGGTATATATATTTTATTAGTACTCAATCTGTTGAAAAATCTAAAAATTGAAAAGAGATCAAATTTACTTGGCACGATCACGGTACTTTTACCTAGTTCCTACTTTTAATATACCTAGATTTTATTGAGCAGACAAAGGCTGAAAAATCTTACACAGGGTACCTAAATCATCAACATGAGGTGTTATGACGGCTCGCGTCTTGCAGACCAGGAGGTGATCGAGGGGATGCCCATGGATACCTTGTTCGCGGCTCTTCGGAGTTGATACGAACACGTCGCGGCTCGCATCTCTTTCGGGAGGTGCTTGAGTTGCTCGACACCGATACCTTGTTCGCGGCTCTTCGGAGTTGTTACGAACACGTCGCGTCTCGCGTCTCTTTCGGGAGGTGCTTGAGTTGATCGACGACGTGGGAGCCTTTGTCAATAGCCTCCTCGTGGCGTCTCCCGGAAATGCTCTTGATGAGTAGCTTATAATTGACGATTGTAATTTTCTGTTATGTCATTAATTTCCATTTTAATCTTTTGGTGAATTTCATACTCGAGATCATGCGAAAAATTGACATGTCTGTTCGATGCAGGTGATGGCAAACGTTAGAATTCGCTCTGTGTCGAATATTTCACAATGGATGGTTCGTTGTCGTTGTTTTGTTCATTCTTAACTATGTGAGATGTGATATTCGAATTTAATTCTACAACTTATAAATCCTCTTACGCAACAGGCAAATTCATTAATTCATAGTAGACTGTGCCAAATAGAACGATTTTTTTTCGGTTTCATATGGAAACTACGTTGTCTGTGAAAATAAAAAAAAAAATGGGTCAAAATTTCAGCCGGTTATCTTCATTGTTGAGTTAGCGTTTGCGTCAATAAGAATTTGTCATAAGAACAAAAATTTCATCAATGATTTAATATAACAGATAAAAGAAAGACCATGGGAATTAAATTCTCTACAAAGATTTTCTCTGCTCGAATTAAAAAAATTTGCCGCTTTTTTCTGTAGCTAATGGAACTTGAATTTTTTCAAAAATTTATAATTTTGTTCATTGTTAAAAACTTTAAAAACAATTATTTTATCGATGAAACTCATTGATTCAAATTTTTCACGTTTTAATTCATACAAATATTGTGTTTTGCCTTTGAATAGAAATTGTGCTCTCCAAATGAAAGTTTTTGCCATCATAAACGGGAACGCGGTTCGATGGACTCACAACGATTTAGATGTTTGATAAATTAAAATATTTCTTCTTGTTATAATTTTCCGGTTTTTATTTATGTTCTTGTTTTTATACACATTTAGATATAGGGACGTATTATTCGTGTTACTTTTCCAGCCGGATTTTGAATTTTGATCAACTTCAGTAATAACTGCAGTAGATCAGAAGACGCAAATACTATACATGTTTTTTTAATGACACATGAGTATTAGTGTCAGAATATATAGGTGTAATGTTCACAATTAACCGGTCGCCTCGTAGCCACACGCTACTGCGAGAAAATAATTATAGGCGTAAGTATGAAATGAATACGTGCGCAATTTGTTTTTCATCTTCGTGTTTCCCTAAAATATTAATACATTCTTCAGTCAATTTGATCGCTTTTTCTGCAGTATCATTGACTATTCTTAGATGTTCGACAATTTCTAATCCTCTTCGATAGCCTGGATTGTCCGACCAATTTACTACTGTCTAGCTGAAGAAAGTTCGTATCGATATTGAATCTTTCAAAAAATTCAAAAGAATTACAGTTCATTAAATAATCAACGATTTGATTTGAAACCACTTAAAATTGTCCAAACATTTTCAACATTTTTTCTCAACTTTTTAGTATTGCACTATCATAAATTGAATATTTTTGTAAATAAATTTGTAAATAAACAACAAAGTTTTACCTGGATGATAAAAATTCCGCCATGATGGTAATAAAAATCTGAAAATTGAGAATGAGGTCAGCTTTAATCTTGAATAACTTTGAAAGGAGTGAATATATCACAAAATTATGAGTGACATTTTTGCAAAGCATTCGATTTCCTACAAGAATATGTCCATCCTATTGCTGTATCGTTCTTTCCTCAAGAGAAAAAAAATTAAATGTAAAAAGTGGCAAAATCCTATGTTATTTAAATGGAAAATGTATCGTCTTTAGGGCAAGGTTTAATATGAGGATCATGAGCTTTTCTTGGTCTGATATTTCTTGTTAGACCATAAACTCAAAGTCTGGGGGGCGCTGCAGAAACAAAAAACAATTTCGTAAATAACGGACACCCCCAGTGGATATACTCAATTGCATTTCCTCTCTCTATTTTGTTTAAAAGGTCGAGTCGAAATTAATCTAAAAAAATTATTTCAGCTCGCCCTTCGTGCAGACTAGGTTCACTTTGTTTTATGAATAATTGTGAACTTTGTTTTTGTGAATTTTTTTGAAAAGTAACACCATGAATCGCAAGAGCGAGGAGATCGGGGAGAGATCTGGAGCTGTCAACACGGATGCCGCCGCGATGAAAAAAGAGGTGCGTGTAATTCAGCTGACCGTGATTGGCAAGCTCTCAAACTTCCCACGTTTTCAACGCTCTGAGGGGCGGTGTATCACCTATTACAGACCTACTGTTTTCCATTGCAATCCCAATTTTTTTTAATACTTTGCACTTTGAACGGGTAAATCTAGTTGTTTGATATCACTGAGGGTCTGAGGTGTTCCGGCAACCATTGCTACCTCATTTTTCAATTTAATTTTCCTAAAAATTAGTTATAAATAATTAAAAATGAAAAAAAAGACTTTTTTCAAAGAAAACTCGGTTACATGAAATTTTGGTAAACGACAATGTGATATTAGCACGTATTGTAACATGGTGTACAAAAACCCTTCTTATATAGACCTGAAATTCTAGAAGTTCAGAAGGAAAGAAGTGAATAAGATAATAAAGCAACAGGCAAAAGAACGAACTAGCCCCAAAACCAACTCACAGTAGCCTGTGAGTTGGCGTCAATGCGTGGCCTGAGCAATTGTTTAGAAACAGAGTGCGAGTAGGCGCGGCACATCTATAGATATACAATAGTGGATTAACAGAAATCCGGTTAAGGAAATAATCGCTAGAGGGTGAATTTTAGGGGAGAATTCTCATAATAAAAAGAAAGTCAGGATGAATAATGAGCAGCTAGATTTAAGGCAGTAGGCGCCTCCATATCCCTGAAGGACTTTTTTGAAGTTAAAAGTTGCTGGCATCGCGGAGAAGACTTCGGTCCCTCTGCCTGTCCAGATCTTCAATCGTCAAATCTTTTTCCCCTTGAAGTTGCTGGCATCGCGGAGAAGACCTCGGTTCCTCTGCCTCTCCAGATCTTCAATCTTAGAATCTTTTTCCCGATAAAGTTGCTGGCATCGTGGAGAAGACCTCGGTCCCTCTGCCTGTCCAGATCTTTATCCCTAGAGTCTTTTACCCATTGAGGTTGCTGGCATCGTGGGGAAAACTTCGGTTCCCCTGCCTGTCCAGATCTTCAATTTTTCCCTTATTCTGGTTTGCTTGCCGGCATCGCGAAGAAGACCTCGGTCCCTTTGCCTGTGCGGAGCTACAACCGCTTCTTTTTTCCGTCCTAAAGACTGCCTTGCAGATCAGGCATTGTACCCCTTAACTTCCCTTGTGAATTCCATTCAAAGCTAAAGGTTGTATTAAATTCCCTTCAGTTAACGCTGAGGTTTGATTAAATTCCCTCAGTGTTTATAGATTCTGAATTCCGGGATATGGATGTCATGGTGTAGGAGATTTAGAGTAAATGAAGAGAAAGAATAGGATAGTCCTCAAGTTAGGATATCTCAAAAAAGAATAAATTAAGGTTGTCCCTATTTGTGGTGACAAAGGATTAGAAAATAATCAAGAGTCAGAGTTGTCAGTAGCAGTGACAACATAGGGGTTAAAAATTAGGACCAACTTCAACCAGGAAGTTTCAAAGCTAGGAGAACTTCTTATTATAAACCTAATCAGGTAGGCCTTCTGCCAATTTCTACCAAGTCCACAGGGCTTTCTAATCATAAGCATTTATATAACCTGATAACTTATAACCCTGTTTTTATGAATAAATTCAATTATTCCTGTATTTCCTTGTAAATCCTTCCTTCCTACGATTAGCACCTCGAAACAATTTCCTTTCAGATTCCGATCTTGCCTTTTGTGTCCAGCCCAGGATGTATTTCCAAACGCCCGAAAGATTGAGTTTCGTAAAGAATTAGTTGAGATTTCAACTTGGCGCCCAACATTCATAATCATACTCTGCCAAAAAATAGCGACCGGCTACAGTATATGTATATGTTTTTGAGATCGCTGATGACGATTTTTATTTGAAAAATGCATTGTCACAACTGGTAGCTGCAAAACCAACTGTCGAGTCGCTCAATGTACAATAAATACTCCAAAAAACTACTTATTACTAAACTCAACTGAGAATATTCTGACGGTGAATTTGATGAAAAAAATGTAATTTTACTGCCAAGCTATGGAAATCGTCACAAAGTACATCGACCCAAAACCATACAAATATCCGTTGTTTCTATTTAAAACTTTTGACAGTCAAGTAGACAATTGATAGCTGTCAAGTTTCGATTCTTTTTCAAAATTATTGTTCTAAAAAAATGTGCACCTGAAAGGGTTGAAACGGATAGTAATAGCAACAATAATATCAATAATAATAACTAGAATAACGCGACGATTGTTAGAAGCACAAAAATCAGTTAGAGCCTTATCGAGTTATCGCTGGACACTAATTCAATTGCACACAACGTTCAATTAAAAATCATCAAAGGTGATTCTTCACCCCTTGAAACGTGGAGATTCGGTGAAAACTTAACTTTTAATTTTTGGTATAATTGCGGAAATTTTTACTTCATGTATAAAGGAAAGTACAAAAAAAAACAGCGGCGGCAGGAAGAGGCAGAAAGGGAGAAAGAGATTGAGAGACGGCGATTGGCACGGGTGAAGAGGCATAGGGAGCGGGATGAAAGAGAGAGAGTGGCGGTGGAGAAGGATAAGAAGAAGAAGGAGGAGAAGGAAAAGGAAAAGGAAAAGGAGAACAAGGAGAAAAATGAAAAGAGGAAGGGTGCGCGGGTGGAAAGAAAAAGAGAAAGAGGAGAGAAGTGAGCTTCAAATAATGAAATAATTGAACAATTTTGTCGCCAATATATTAACGAAGAGAATTCGACGAATGAACCAAAAATACGGGTTCTACAGAAAAGTGCATGTACTCGATTACAACATAAGGGTTAGTGATTTTTCTTTCGCGTTCGACTTATTGAATGAACGACTGTTTCACGAAACTACGTAAACCCACTAAATAATTGGCTTGTCTTCCTTTTTTTTTTTAAATACAATTATATGAAATAAAACACATTCCTTCGCAATCATTAGTATTACTGTAGATATTATTGTTGTTTTCCTTACAGCAATACCTAACATTTCTTTTCAATGGCAAGTATTAACATAAGTAAATGTTTTTCTATAACTACGTACATATGACTTCTCGCTTGACCGCCAATATTATAATTATCGTAATTGTGAGTTCTGATTCTTCTAATTGATTGCATGAGTCATTATCTCTGGGTGATGCTATTATGTGTATCATATGATTGAGGGAACGCATGCATGACGAAATTCAACAAGGGTGTTGTTTAATTGTTTACTAGATATAGATGGTCAAATAAGCGGGCGCGCAAGGGGGGCCGCGGAGGCGGTGGCGGAGGTGGAGCCGGTGGCAGAGGTGGAGGTGGGGACGGTGGCCAGACTGCCATCGTGCAGGCATTGCTACGAAATGCGGGCAGCTCCGGGTTTTTATATGTCCCACCTAAAAAATAGAAAAATTTACAAGTAGCCTTAGGCTAACAACTTCCGAGTCTCCTGACTAGCAACTGCCGAGCTTTCTGACGAGGAATTGTAAAGTTTTCTGATCAGTAACTGCTGAGTATTTTGACCAGTAAGTTCCGAGTCTTCTGACTAGCAACTGTCCAGTTTTCTGACGAGTAACTGCCGAGTATTCTGACCATCAACTGCAGAGGTATTCTGACAAGGCACTGCCCAGTCTTCTGACGGGATACTCGTCTGTTTGCCTAGATAGGCGCTGGACAATTTAGCGTTACACGCCTAGTTTGGAACTGCCCAGTTATCCCGCCCATTAACTCATCAGAAAGATGGAAAAGTAGACCGGCTTTGGCTATCGCCAGTTTTCAATTTCTGCACGGTGTTACGTCTTGAGAATATTAAAATGTTGACCGAGTTTATCGACTGAGTTCGGGTGTGAATAGTTGGGAAAAATGTCTTCCCTTTTTCACCTTGTGAGTCTTTGATCGTCGATTCCCTGGTCGATACGTCAACACACTATTGATTCACCACGTTACCGTAGTTAGATTGGGATTTTACGAGCCACTGCTATGCGCAGTTGAAATAAATGATGGTGAGGTTTATTAAACAAACAAGGTTGATTAATTGTTCTCACAAATAAGTATTATCAATTATGAAAATAATTGATAATTTTAGACAATTTTAATCAAGTTTAACAAATATGTTTTCATTTGATGTTAAGTTAATTTATAAAACTCAATAAGGTTTGGATGAAATAGGTAAGTGTAATATTAATTGCACTTTTACTTCGAGAGTATGATGTAGTCTGAATTTCGGACGGAGTCTGAGAGCGAGATCTGCTGAATTCGGGTTTTTAAAAGAGTGATTTTGGGGAGGTTTCTGGAGGGGTTGAATTTTGGATAACCGCGTGGGCGCGGAAATCTACTATTGGTTGATCTGGATCTTTGGGAAAAGATGCTGTGCAAAAGGATGCTGTGATTGGGACAACGCGAGGGCTGAGGGATGGACCCTTACGTCCGAGCGTTGGCGGGAGTTATCTAGGATGCGGGTGTTGGGTGTTTTCGGTTTTTTGGGACTTGATTTTTGTTCGCTGGTTCTTCAGAATTTGGGGTGTGCTTTTTAATGGTTTTTCCTAGTATCTTAACCGTAACGGTCATCTCAAGTGGTTGCACGTGCAGTTGCATCGCTTCACTATCGACTGGCCATGTTGTTTATGTCTTGGAAAAAATATGTGCTGGACCATGGGAAATGTTTATATTATAAGATATTGGGTTTTTATGAGTTTCGTTTAAGCTAGGGTATTCTAGAGTATTCGTAATATAGTTGAAATAATATAAGTAAAGAGAATTACAGAGACTTGATAGTAATTACATGTCGTGTCTGATTAATCTGAAAGAGAGCGCTGCTGCATGCTATTGGGACGTAACAACGGAAATATGTGATCGAGGCTGTGAGCGTTGACTGAAGAATGGGAAGACAGCCACCCATGGGCAAAAATATGTCCGAGTTCAGGTGGGCTCGAGGGGGCTTTTCGCTGTAGTAGTTTCCTATACTTACCGACCGGACACCTCGTGAAACGGTGCTTGCCTCCGGTTCTGGCACGTCGGATTCCGTCGGTAGAAAATGCATGTCCGTTACCGTACGAGTCCGGTCGGTACGAGTGGGAGACTACTACAGCGGAAAGCCCCCTCGAGCCCCCATTATGTTAGGACATTTAGAAAAAAGAATAGAATATACGAGGCGTTACAAATGGTACCGTTCTTTTAAATGTACTTGGCGCGAGACTCTACCGAGTCTCTTGATTCTTCATGTACGCAGTAGATAAGAGATTCGTCGTATGTATTTCGACGTGTTAACCCATAAGTAAAATCAATCTTTATACATATATGGGGGGTTCCACGCGAAACCAGACACTTTAAAAAACTTTTTTTTTGATTTCCTCAATTTTTTGACATGTTTTAGTATCCATCAAAAGACTTCCTGGTGAAATTCGAAATTTTTTTGACCACCCGTTCGAAAGATATCGAATTCATACAAAAATCGCACTTTTTACGGTGTTTTGCCCGTAACTTTTTCAGAAATGGTCCAAATTCCATTTTTTTTTCAAAATCTTTGTCTGGAAACGTACCTTTGATAAAAAATATTAAAAATTTGTTCAAAACGATATTATCATGAGATTTTCAATTTTCAAAAATAAATTTTCATTTTTAACAAAGTATGCACCCTTCGATTTTTTTCTAAATTTTTTGTAAAAAACTACTGTCCGTTTAACGAATTTTAAACTTAGTCCGATGATGGGATTTTGATGGAATGTATTTTTTATTCTTTGTTTTTTTTTTATTTTTAATTTCAATTTCTATTTTATTTTTTTTTTTTTTAGTGTTGGACATTAGTGGGAAAAATTTGTTATGTTTAGGAGGCACTATCAATAATTTTTTCCATGCCGAATTGGACACTTGGAAAAACTTTGCTTTTTTTTTAATTTTAATTTTTTTTTTTTGTTTTCTTGTTTTTAGTCTTGGACATTAACGAAAAAATATTGGTTATTATTGCTGTTAAAAATTAAGAGTCTGATTCCTATTTCATCAATCCTGTCAATATAATTGATTCATAAAATTCAATCGAATATGACTAAGAGCCAAGTACACAATGAATAAAAATAATTTTAAGTATGGAAAATATCAAAAAGTACTTGTAATAATTCTTTATTCCTTTCACGGACTTTGAGGGTCTTCCGTTCCCTTTACGAAAAAAAAACAAAATACTACATAAGAACAAAACCAAATAAGATACAATAATATAAAAATAGAAATATAAAAATAAACTAGAAATAAGAATACAAAAATAGACAAACAATAAACTTCAATCAAGATCGCTTATCATCCTAGTCCTATCCTCCTAATTTCCTTTCCCTACAATAACCTTTTTTCTCAGTCCGTCTCTAAACTTTTTTGCCTCCTGCCAGGGCTTCCGTTTCCGTCGTCTGGGCCTGTTTCCATCCAGAGTTGGGCGTAATTAATTACTTTCTGTAATTAATTACATTCAAATTACAAATTACAATTGTAATTAGTATTTAGGATTTTTCCTAAATACAAATTAAAAGTATTTAGTATTTAGAATTTTTTCTAATTACAAATTACAAATGTAATTTGTATTTAATATTTTTCCTAATTACAAATTAAAAGTATTTAGTATTTAGATTTTTTTCTAATTACAAAATACAAATGTAATTTGTATTTAATATTTTTCCTAAATACAAATTAAAAGTATTTAGTATTTAGAATTTTTCCTAAATACAAAATACAAATGTATTTAGTATTTAATATTTTTCCTAATTACAAATTAAAAGTATTTAGTATTTAGAATTCTTTCTGATTACAAATTACAAATGTAATTAGTAACGGTATTCTTTCTAATTAAAAATTGAAATTGTAATTGGCATCGGATTTTGACTCGAATTACAATTTCCAAAGTAATTGACAACATTTATCGAGCTAATTACAATTATTTCGAATGTAATTAAATATTTTTGCTGAGCTAATTACAATCCGTGAATTTAATTGATTCAATCAATCGGGTATTTTTAAGTATGTATGGGTGATCACATATGAATATATACATATATCAGCGAGTATATATGGTTAATTTATAGTGTATATAAATGATTTCGAATAAATATGTATATACGCGAGTATATATGGTTGATTTATAGTATATATGGGTGATTTCGAACAAATATGTATATACGCGAGTATATAAGGTTGATTACTGGTATATATAGGTGATTTCGAATAAATATGTATATACGCGAGTATATATGGTTGACTTATAGTATATATTATATTATAAACGATATATGGGATTATTACGAGTATATATGGTTGATTTATAGTATATATTATATTATATACTATAAATCAAACATATATACTCGCGTATATACATATTTATTCGAGATCATTTATATACACTATAAATTAACCATATATACTCGCTGATATATATATTCATATGTAATCACCCATACATACTTAAAAATACCCGATTGATTGAATCAATTAAATTCACGGATTGTAATTAACTCAGCAAAAATATTTAATTACATTCGAAATAATTGTAATTAGCTCGATAAATGTTGTCAATTACTTTGGAAATTGTAATTCGAGTCAAAATCCGATGCCAATTACAATTTTAATTTTTAATTAGAAAGAATACCGTCACTAATTACATTTGTAATTTGTAATTAGAAAGAATTCTAAATACTAAATACTTTTAATTTGTATTTAGGAAAAATCCTGAATACTAATCACAATTGCAATTTGTAATTTGAATGTAATTAGTTGAAAAAACGCCCAACACTGTTTCCATCATACTTTCCCTCTAGGCCCTCCCCGCTCGGTCTTTTACATCTTGACTCCCTGCCTCCCTCTTCGTTTTCAAGTCCCTAATCCAGGCTACTCCTCTCCCACTCTTTCTGCCACCGTTTTTCCACTTTCCTCTTCCATTCTCATCGTGCATTCTTCCATCACATGCTCCCATGACTCTATCCCCCATCCACACACCTTACACCTCCTTACCCACTCATCCTCCCAATATTTTGCTTCTCTCATTCCATCTCCCATCCCAAACCTGAATAATCTTTTCCATTTACTCTCTTTTTTCATGGTATCCTGGTACACAGGCACATCCTCCGATGTTCTGCAGAATTTATACCACTTGTTATACCTCGATTCCATGATCCTACTCCACCTAACTGTTTTCTCCTTCTCAACCATCTCCCCTTCTATTTCCTGCCACGCCTCTCTCTCACTCATTCTCCATTCCTTTCTCACATCCATCCTTTTCTTCTCCCACTCACTCAGACTACTCCTTCCTCTCGCTTCTCTCCTTTCAATCTCCCTTAAGCACTCCTCCGCTAGCATGTTTCCACCTCCTCTTCTCAGCTTCTCTTCAAAATTCCACGCTCTTTTTGTCATTCTCACTTTCAAATCACTCCTGCAGATTTCCTCCTTTACTGCATACCCCGGACATTGCCAGCTCACTCCAAATACCCACTTCAGGAATCTCTCCTGCATACCTTCCATCTTCGCACATCCTGTCCACCCCCACACTTCCACCCCATACCCCATAATATCAAAAATTAAATTTTCAAAATTGGAAAAAAATAGTAATTATCATAATCCCACAATCAACCCGGGCTATTTGTGGAATGGGACAAAGTTTGTCACAAAAAAATTTCAATAAAATCGAAGGGTAAATTGCTCGGTAAATTGAGAAAAAAAAAAGAAAGTTTTTCCGAGTGACCGATTTGGCATGGAAAAAAATATTGATAGTGGCTCCTAAACATAAAAAAGCTTTCCCATCAATGTTCAACACTAAAAACAAGAAAAAAATGAATTAAAATTAAAAATTAAAAAATTCAATTTAAAAAAAAAATACATCCCATCAAGATCCAATCATCGGAATGGGCTTAAAATTCGTTAAATGGACAGTAGGTTTTTACAAAAAATCGAAGGATACATACTTTGTTGAAAATGACAATTCATTTTTGAAAATTGAAAATCTTATGATAATATCGTTTTGAAAAAATTGTAAATATTTTTTATCAAAGGTACGTTCCAAAACGAAGATTTTGAAAAAAAAAGTTGAATTTGGACCATTACTGAAAAAGTGACGGGCAAAACACCGTAAAAAGTGCGATTTTGGTAAGAAACCGATATCTTTCGAACGGGTGGTCACAAAAATTTCGAATTTTACCAGGATGAGTCTTTTGATGGATACTAAAACATGTCA
The DNA here is from genome assembly GCA_963978495.1 of Athalia circularis. Lineage (NCBI taxonomy): Eukaryota > Metazoa > Arthropoda > Insecta > Hymenoptera > Athaliidae > Athalia > Athalia circularis. Next base: position 26,331,244 of record OZ021697.1, on the reverse strand, counting down.
AATAATTGAGGAAATCAAAAAAAAAGTTTTATAAAGTGTCTGGTTTCGCGTGGACCCCCCCCCCCCCCCCCCCATAAATTAGATTCGTTATGAAATCTTTTACATTCGCTCGAAACTCATTGTCATTTGATATACAGGGTGGATCATTTAACGTGACCACCCTAAATATATTGGTTGCTTTCACAGTTACAGGAAAAATCCAAAGAGATTATCTTCGCGAGTTAGAAGGGCTGATACAGTGGTGATCAATTCATATTTTTCAAGGTCACAGTTTTTGAGTTCTCAAGGTCATCAATGGTTTTTCGAACAGGAGCATGTATCTTTGATATGACGATGTTATAGCTGGCACTGAGACGAATTCAACGACCTATAACATCATGACCTTGAAATAATTTTTCAGCCAAATACAAGTGTAAAATCGGGAAATAATGATGCGGTGTTGACAATAAGAATATTCGAATACTCTAATGAAATTTCGTGTGCACAAAATTTATTTTCACAAATAAAAATGAAAATTCATTTCAACAAATGTTCAAAATGATGCCCATTTACTTCGACACATTTCTGAAGACGTAGGCAGAATGATGATCTTGTCTTTCGAATAGTGTCTGGTGTGATCGCAGCGCAAGCTCTTGTAATCCGTTCTCGCATATTTTCTGGCGTCGTCGGAACATCATGGTAAACACGATTCTTCACAGCTCCCCGCCGAAAAAAATCAAGTGGAGTTAAATCTGGTGAGCGAGCTGGCCAAGGAACGATTGCGCCTCTACCAATTCAGCGTCCAGGGAATTTTTGACCTAATGCTTCGCGCGCTATGACTGCCCAATGAGCCGGACAGCCGTCTTGTTGATACCACATTCGACGTCGCTGTGCTAACGGAACATCTTCTAGCAATTCCCCCAAGTTATTGTCCAAAAAATCAACGTACTTCTGTCCATTTGAATTACCGTCAATGAAAAATGGTCCTATAATCCGGTCTCCGATTATGCCACACCACACATTAACACTCCAAGGACGCTGATGTACAATTTGCCGGAGCCATTTCGGATTTTCGGAAGACCAATAATGCATGTTATGAGTATTCAACTGACCATGATTGGTAAACGTTAATTCGTCACTAAACAAAACTTTGTCGAAAAAATTTGGATCTTCTTGTAATTGGCGCAGAGCCCATTCACAAAACTGAATTCTGTTAGCGAAATCGTCCCCATGAAGTTCCCGATGTAAGGAAATATGGCACGGATGGAATTTATGACGTCCAAGTATTCGCAAGACACTCGTCTTAGATATGTCGGAATAGGACTCGATTTGCCGACTACTCAATTGCGGATCATGAGCTACTGCAGCCAGAACGGCGATCTCTGCTTCCTCCGCGGTTTGAGTATTGCGACGTTTCCGCTTTCTTGAATTGACAGTGCCCGTTTCACAAAATGAAATGACAAGTCGATCAAAACATCGACGGGAAGGATGATTTCTGCCTGAATGACGTTGTGCGTAAAGTTCCTGTGCCCGCACAGAATTTCTGCCGGTCTCGCCGTAAATGAAAATCATTTCTACTTTCTCTGCTTGATTGTAAAATGCCATTTTTGATACAGTTATCACTTGTCACTTACACGGAATAGGTTTGTCCACTGATTTCAATAGTTGGTAGGTGATAAACATGCTGTGCTCTGGTACAGTTTCAATGACACGGTGAAAAGCCAGTATTTACAAACATCAGAAACACGAACAATTGTTCGTAGGACAAGATCATCATTCTGCCTACGTCTGCAGAAATGTGTCGAAGTAAATGGGCATCATTTTGAACATTTGTTAAAATGAATTTTTATTTTTATTTGTGAAAATAAATTTTGTGCACACGAAATTTCATTAGAGTATTCGAATATTCTTATTGTCAACACCGCATCATTATTTCCCGATTTTACACTTGTATTTGGCCGGAAAATTATTTCAAGGTCATGATGTTATAGGTCGTTGAATTTGTCTCAGTGCCAGCTATAACATCGTCATATCAAAGATACATGCATCTATTTAAAAAACCATTGATGACCTTGAGAACTCAAAAACTGTGACCTTGAAAAATATGAATTAATCACCACTGTATCAGCCCCTCTAACTCGCGAAGATAATCTCTTTAGATTTTTCCTGTAACTGTGAAAGCAACCAATATATTCAGGGTGGTCACGTTAAATGGTCCACTCTGTATATCAAATGACAATGAGTTTCGAGCGAATGTAAAAGATTTCATAACGAATCTAATTTATCTCGAGCAGACAAAATTTTTGCCCTACTATCATATTGAAAACGAATGTGATTTTTTAGGGTGGTCCTTTTTAGGGGTATTTTAAAATTTTTTGTGCTGTGAAATTTTATAAGTGGTGAACGAATACATAAAAAATAATGAAAATACATACGTTGATGGAAAATTTAACGCTCTACAAAAAGATAAGTTTTCGCTAAATCTACTGGTTCGAAAGTTATTCAAGGTCAAAGTTTAATTCAAATAAAATTATCAGTATTGTCAAGTACAGTCACAGAGAAAACCGTTGTATAATAAAGTATATTACACGTTTTTTGTAGGTTAGTAACAATTCTGTTCAACAGCAGTTTATAGTTCAATCAATATCAGAATATAATCAAAATTATTCTGATAGTCGCAAGAGTTCCATTGTTGAAAATGTAAAAATTGATTAAAAAAATTGATCAGACTTTATTTGATAATATCATCATATTATTTTGCCTACTTAAAAAAAAAATATATGCACCGCGAAAATTACAGCTGACGAGAAAAAAAGAACTAATAGCCAGATAATGAACTCAGGATCAAAAAAACAAACAAAACTTTTCTTGATGAATCAACGATTTTCTGAACTTTTGGGAGACTTTTCAACATTTTTTGACGGCGCCTAGGTTTCGGGAGTTTTATTTGGGAGTGAAGGAGTGCCAAATTCTTGCGTGAGAGATGTATGAAAAAACCGATGCCTGTAGCTCAATGTCTCTAAATTTTCATTGGTTCCCCGAAACCTGCGAATGTTTCTATCCAAATAACATATCATTTTCGACACTTGACGGTGATTTTTTTTTGGTTTCCATTATTCTGTAGCTCCTAAGAATCACAAACTTGCTCAAGTTCTCATTTATGGTGAGTATCTTTTATAAATTTCTTAGATATGTTATCATATAATTGTCGAAGCTGTAGATTTACGATAAATGTCAATTATATGTCAACAGATCGTATTTTGTGAAAATTGATACGAAGATTATTTGACCAAAAAAAGACCATTAAATTTTCATGAATCATTTGCTGATATAAGTGTAACGTGCTGCTTTGGGCGCGACAACAAATTGTAAAGCTTCGACCCTTGCTAAAGGTTATTATAAGGAAGGTGTGGAAGTTTGGTTGAGCGATTGAGATGCTTTCTTGTTTTTGCTTATTTATTGGTACGATTCAAGTATACCCCTAAAAGGCACCTACGGTGCAAAAAAATTCGCCAAGTACATTAAATGTTCAGGAATAACTACTACCTAAATATCTTTGATGAAAAGGAAAACAAAAATTCATTATTAATTAGAAAAAAAGGATCCAAATCAATTATTGTGCCAAGTACATGCAACTTCGCATCATGCATAGAAGTTCTAGAGAAGACTGAAATAAACATACAACGAACAATATTACCGAGTGTAAGCAAATAGAATTGGGTAATACATCAATGAAAATCAATTCAAAGAATAACAAAAGCAAACAAATAAATTTAATTGAATTAAAAACAAAGAAAAAAAATTGGAGTACGTGGGGCTTGGCGAGCTTTTTTGGCAAAAAATTAGAATACTTGTACGGCAATATAACATTAGCTCGCCAATTTAATTTAATTTATTTTCTTTTATTTTTTTTAATTCTTTGAATTGATTCTCATTGATTCCAATTGTATATTCTTACTTGATGCAAAGTTACGTGTACTTGGCACAATAATTGATTTGTATCCTTTTTTTCTTATTAACAATGAAATTTTTAAACATTTAATGTACTTGGCGAATTTTTTTGCACCGTAGGTGCCTTTTAGGGGATTTCATGACTTTTTGTATGTTGTTGAAGAATATTGTAGTATTGATTATGCTTTCTCTAGTATACTATTGTTATAAGATGTTAGACGGGTTAGAAACATTTTGTTACTATGACGATTAAGTTTAGCAGATATCAAGAGATTTCGGTATAGTACTACGCGTTTGCAATCCAACGATTAATTACTTCGCAGGTCGGTTTCATATGCCTCAGACGATGTGTTCTATTTGAATAAGAAAGCTCGGTAGCCGCTAAATTGCGATTTGAAGTCCACGGTTTTTCAGTTCACAAGATATATTTGTGCAGTTTTATCACAAGTCACCAGGTGCAGTATCCTCAGATAATTAGTTTGACGACATGGATCTTGGGTTCGAAGCTGCAGCTTATCAGTGTTTAACAACATACCAGGGGAAAGATCGGTTCCTTTCTGGTATGATGGGGGTAAGGGTCAAATCGTTTGGCATCAGTTTGCTTGGTTTGTGATATCGAAACAGAAAATGATACTTCTTTCATTATCGATATGCTTGTGGTTGGAAGAAGAGTGTTAGTTATAATGAATCGGCACAGTAGGTCTGAAATGAAAAAAAGGATTATAGTTGATTTATGAACAACTGTTAGGTAGATGGCCAGGTTTCAGTTTGACTGCAGTTTATATCGAAATGTAACGAAGAGAAAGTTTCATTTAAAAAATTCTCACATTGGATCCGGCCGTAGCTTTCATCGATGAATAGGATCGGAGAGGAGCTCTTGGTTCATATTGTGCCAGGAAGAAGACTGAATTTTCTCAAGAAACATAAAAGGGAATCCTGAGCACTTCAACTTCTGCTTACTTTTTTGAGGGAGCAGGAACTTTTGGTTTGTGGCTTCGGAACTAGAACTGATACTTCCTTCAATGTCGGTATGCTTAAAAGAAAAAGGATAATGTTAGTCTCTATGAATCGGTATACTAAGTATGAAAGAAAGACATGGATTGTAGTTGACTCACAAATAATTGGTTGGTAGGTGACAAGGATATGATTTGGCTGCAGTTCGTAGACTTTCTTTGTTTTAAAAAGTCTCCCGCCATTTCAGTCGTTCGGAACTTTAGTCAGTGGGTAGAAATCAGAGAGGAGCTCTTCGTTCGTGATATACCGGGAGAAGAACTGAGTTTCTTCAAGAATTAACACAGGAGGATCCAAAGAATCAGCAAATTCATCTGTGGGAGTAGGATCCTTCGGGTTGTCGTGTTGGGACGGAATCTACTGCGTTTTTCGACATCGGTATGCTTGAGGTGGAAAGGAAGGTGTTAATTGTATTGATTCAGTACAGCAGGTACGATAGAGGAATCGATTATGATTCACTTACAAACAATTTCGAAGGAAATGGGTTGGATCTCGTCGACTGCAACTCGTCACATGGAGAATTTGTTCATTGTGATTGTGAAAAGTCTTCCGCCGTTTCAGTGATTTGGATCTTTTGTCAGTGGGTAGGATTGGAGAGGAGCACTTCGTTCGTGACGTCTCGCGAAAAAGACCAAGTTCTTTCATGGCGTGACATAGGAGGAGCCTGAGAATCAGTTATCGTCAGTTCACCTATGGGAGTAGGATCCTTCGGATTGTCGTGTTGGGACGGAATCTACTGCGTTTTTTGACATCGGTATGCTTGAGGTGGAAAGGAAAGTGTTAATTGTATTGATTCATTACGGCAGGTACGATAGAGGAATGGATTATGGTTGATTTACAAACAACTCTGAAGGAAATGGGTTGGATCTTGTCGACTGCAACTCGTCACCAGGAAAATTTCTTCATATTGATTGTGAAGAGTCTACCGCCGTTTCAGTAATTTGGAACTTTTGTCAGCGGGTAGGATTGAAGAGGAGCACTTCGTTCGTGACGTCTTGCAAAAAGGACCAAGTTCTCTCATGGCGTGACATAAGAGGAGCCTAAGAATTAGTTATCGTCAGTTCACTTGTGGGAGTAGGATCCTTCGGGTTGTTGTGTTGGGACGGAATCTACTGCGTTTTTTGACATCGGTATGCTTGAGGTGGAAAGAAAGGTGTTAATTGTATTGTTTCAGTACAGCAGGTACGATAGAGGAATACCATCATTCACTGCATCTATATTATGACACATTGAAAACTTTATTACGCGATCACTGCGGGTAACGATTACCGATGATTCGACGAGTTTCCTCCTCGTAACCTCGCAAGCGGACAACGAGCTGGCGAGTGAACACCCGACATCTTGATTATCGATCGAGTAAACACACATGTTCGAACTACTCAAAGTTTTATCCACGATTATCCATGTTCATCTACGGAATTGAGAGAGCTGTCACAAAGGCATGTAACATATGTATAACTCACATCCCGGCAATGACGATTCCATCACTTTTATTCTGTGCCGCCATTATGTGACTTGCCGCTAAACGACGGCAGACGACGGCTTGGAAATCAGCAGCCTGCGCGGCGAATGATGACCAATGAGAGCGCCGCTTTTCTGGAGGTCAATGAAAAGGAATCACTATCACTATCACGGCGGCGAACTCGATAAGAAATTAGAGATATGACGCGGCCACGGCATTGACCACACCGCGGCTTCCTTTCTACACCATTTATGTTGGAATGGTTCTGGTTCCCAAATGACATATAGCTCGCGTACGACCACGGCGGTGCTTAATCGTGATGATCGTGACACGAGCCCACCGGTGATCAAAGATTATCAGATCTCAACTCTCCGACCACCGATTTTATTAAAATCAGGCTCAAATGAACCCGCTACACTGATTTACATTGCAAAAATGCATCCAAATTCCTCGAAAAGCTCATGATTTCGGAGATACTTGATAGAACAGTGGGTCTTACAGCGCTTTCCTGCTCACCTTGCGGTAAAGATACTCGGTAGTCCGCCCGTTCTTTTGAATGTACTTGGCGCGAGACTCTACCGAGTCTCTTGACCTTGCGGTAAAGATACTCGGTAGTCCGCCCGTTCTTTTGAATGTACTTGGCGCGAGACTCTACCGAGTCTCTTGATAAAGATACTCGGTAGTCCGCCCGTTCTTTTGAATGTACTTGGCGCGAGACTCTTGATATGGACTTTGTTGAAGATTATCAGAGGAAAGGAAGATGTTACTCGTTCGAAAGTTTGGAGCGGAGAGCGATTTGCCTAGAGTGGGTTTTGAAGAACGAAGCCTCGAAATAAGGAGGGGTTTTTAGCTGAGTTGCATTGCACATTGGTGCCGTATGCGACTCGTATAGTTACCAGATCGCGATACAATAGTCAATAGGAGAAGAAAATATGGAGGATCGGGTTTAGCGTGAGAACAGAATGAGAAGAAGAGGCGTTACGACGTAACATAAGCTGATATACATAAAAAATTTGGCAAGTTTCAAATTTTTCGGAACAATACAGCAATGGAAATAAATAATTATCAAGTCTGAAAAGTCGTATGTCAATTGAATAGGAAAATTCGAAGGTTTCGGGGAACCACTCAAAATTGAGCTACTGCAGGTTTCGGCAGTCATTCGTGTGCGAACTTAGCTCCTACCGCCTATCACCCCTCCGCTCTACTCCCGCCACGCCAGCAATAAGCTCGCATCCAGTCTTCGCGAGTCTCACAAGGCTCACAAGTCGTTTTCCAGCTATTCATTTTTATTTTCTCGTCAGCTGTCATATTAGCGCTGCATATATGTTTTCCAGGAAAATATAACATTTCTAAATATTAATTCGATTAGCTTCTTCGCGCTCTTTGTTTTTTTCCCGCCGTGTATAGTTTTCGCGGCGAATATCATTTTTTCCAGCAAAGTATAACATTTCTAAACAATAATTTGATTAGCTTCTTCGCGCTCTTTGTTTTTTCCCCGCCGTGTATAGTTTTCGCGGCGAATATTATTTTTTCCAGCAAAGTATGACATTTCTAAATAATAATTCGATTAGCTCCTTCGCGCTCTTTGTTTTTTCCCCGCCGTGTTTAGTTTCCGCGGCGAATGTTCTTTTTCCAACAATGTATAACATTCTTAAATAATAATTCGGTTCGTTTTCTAGCTCTTCATTTTTACTTTTGATATTGTTATTCCTATCGTTTGTTACGTTTTTCTAATTTTCAGGTCGTCGGTTTTCATCGGCTATTTTACTTTCGACAACAGCTCTTGCTGGTGCCCCGATAAGGGTCGCCTATTCGGCTTAAAACTGCGAAATAATAAACAGTTCAATCAAATATATTTCTAATTCAAACAAAAATTACCGAAAACTGCAATTCTTGACTTCATTTTATTTCTGCTTCACTATTCATCCACCGAGTTATCTACTTCGTCGTACACGTCCTCAGCTGCTACCATCAGATATGGTTTTTCGAAGCCGGTATTAGAGTTCGCAGATACATCGACAAATGTAGTGTCTTCCAGTGCTACAATTAGAGCGCTACGGGCGTTGACAACTAACTTCCCTACCGCTCCACGTCAAATCGCAGATGGCAATAGCTCGCTGGGGTATCGTACTACGGACACCGAGCCCCATAAGGCTGGCTGTCTTCCCATTCTTCAGTTAACGACTAGTTGTTTTGACTCTGCCAGCGACGAAAAATAGTCTCGATCAGGAATAAATTCTAACGCCTGTCACTGTATGAATAGGGCTTGAATCCTGAGATAATTCCGCTGTTAATGACCGCTTACCGCTATCACTGATCGCAATGCTTGGCTAATAATTGTTATTTCATCCCGCTGTAAATATCTGACTACCGCTTTTCTTTTGTACTACACAGGAGAGATGTCATTGAAGGAATTTTCTATTTCGGACTACTTATTTTATTTTCCCGTGGACCTGAGCACATTTAGCACCTTTCTACCCATCCCCTTTACCATTCTCTCGGTGCATTGAGCTAACCGGACTTTAATGCCGGCGTTCCGCCAATTTGTTTGATTTTGTGTTTAATTAGAATTATCTCTGAAACGACGCATTCGCGTCTGGCGCCCAACAAGCCTGATTTTTGCCAGTGTGAATATTTGTCCCAGGAACGCCGTAGGGTAACGAATAGGATATTCCGACCAATTTATTCGTTGCAACATATAATCAGCGCAACGAATACCAATTGCCAACAACAGGGGTAGGGCACGGATAAGTAGCACCGAAATTCTAGGATCCCAAGAAAACCGCAGCGTGACGTCACCCCATAAAACGTCACCACCACCGCGGGGACCCAAACAGGGAGGAGAGGGGAGAGCGCCCGAAAACATCCGCCGTAGGAGAGGCCGCCCGAAAAGGACCCCGCCGGAGGGGTGGGGGAAGCAGCCCGAAAATACCTTCGACGCCGGCTGACGCCATAGAGGGGGAAGGGTGGGGGTTCGTTATGACGCCCCATACTCGGTCCTATCTACTCACGTTTGATGATTATAAAAGATGCCTCAATGAATATAAGAATCTGGTCAAACCGCAATGTATGATGAGGAGTAATCATAACACATAGAGTCAGCACCGTCATACAAAATAAATTAGCTTCAAGTTAGCATGGCGACAAAAGAAATTTGATACCTGGCAAAACCGATACACTGCCATGGGGTTACCAGCCAGGAAGAAGCTATAAACAGGTATGAATGAATAGCGATGTTCATGATCGAATGAAATGTTTACAATTGTTTACAAAATTTTATCAAATTTTTCTAAAATGTTATCAAATTTTTCAAAATATTTTGAAAATTTTGATTTTGTGTGTGTGTGTGTGTGTGATATTTATAGATGAATGAATACATAGTTCTTTTTATAATAAAATTTTTGATTGAAAAGTACATTTTTTCACTCCACATGACTAATTTATTTATCCAACTATTGTGTGATCCATCAAATCCCAACCATTTTACATATAGCTGATCTCCACGCCTACGCAATACCTTTTCCACAAGATAACCATCGGGGTGTTTAACTTTGCTGAGCTCCTCCTCATAAAATCCGCCCTCGATGGGATGATTCAGGTAGTCGGTGAGTTTGTATGTGGGTGGATTGGTATTTTTCACCTCAGTTACGGTAAATATTTCTGTTGTCCAGTTCGGTGCATAACCTTTTTCAAAAATATTTTTATATTTGCTTATTCGAACTTGATCGGTCACTTGAAATTTTCGCTTTCGTTCACTTCTTTTGATTTGTCCTGGTTTGAACACGTTTCGATATAATTGCTTTTCATTTGTAGCATTGACATCTTTTGGTTTCATCTTGATTGTTTGATGTTTTGTATTATTGTATGATTTTATTAAATCGGGTAAAATGTCAATCCATTTGTGGGAGCCTCGTATAGTAAATTGCTTCTACATTCTGTTTTTAAGCGTCCTATTGAATCGCTCACATATTGAAGCCTTCAAATTGCTGAATGTTGAGTACATGTTAATATTATGATGATCCATCAAAGTTTTGAATTCTCTGTTATGAAATTCTTTACCCTGGTCAACGTGTAAGTGTTTAGGTATGCGACCTTCAATGAACACAGATTTTATAGCTTTCATTACATCACAAGCGTTTTTACTCTTGATCGATACACCCCATGAAAATTTGGAGAATACATCGATCACTGTGAGCAGAAATTTATATCCATTATTCACGCTTGAGTATGCTGACATATCGACAAGATCGGCTTGCCAGGTCTCATCCAACCCCCGTATATCAACATAACGTCGCGAATAATTACGCCTGGCTGATTTATGAAGTTTGTTTGCTATTGTCACCTTCATGTTGCTGGACATTTGATTTTCTTATACATATCGAACCTTTTCGGATTTCACTTTGTTTACGGTTCGTGGTTCTATCATCAACCGTTAATCGCATGTCCACGATAGTTTTACCCAATAACAACTCCACGTTGTCTTTTAATTCTCGAATATTTTGTAATATATGCGCTATAGACCCTCGAATTTCTCTATCATTATTCTCTATTTTGGTGTTGACGGCATGAATCGCACCCTTGAAAACGTTTTGAAGAGCATCAGACCGTTGCAGTATAATTTTATTCAAAACCCTCAGAGACACCGCATCGTTTGGATTATATGGATCAGCAATATTACACAAACGTTTGCCGTCTATGTCATACTGGTTTTCGGTGGTTATTTTAAATCTAACGCCAGGAGGACCTCGAACAGCACTACCGGGCATCTTCTGCCGCCCGAATATATCTATACTCATTGCACGATGGTTGATGAGGGAATAATCACTTTATTAGTATTCTCTTGCTAATAAATAATTTCAGCTTCGCGCAACTCTTCGATTATAGATGATATTTCATTGGTGTGGCTTGTATGACCAGCAGCTTGGGATGCTATGATAGTCCAGCCGGACATAAAATCGACCGAGTTCTAAAGTGGTCGCGTAGAGGGTAGGAAATTTTTTGGTAGGTAGATTAGACCTCCACTATGATACCCTGAAAAATTCCGTCTGAAGTAGGTCCGGATCTTTTTTCTAAAAATCGTCAAAATTTGAAAATCTCGTATTTTGAAACAAACTTTTTTCCTATGGGTTTTTTGGGAAGAAAGTTCCTACAAAAAATGTGCGCCTCATCATTTTGGAAGTTTTGAGATTCCCAGCACCCCTGTATCTTTATTAAATAACTTGCAATGAACAAAAAACAAAAGAAAAAAAAATTGTATTTTTCTGAATAACTCCTTCAATAATTGGCTAACGACTTTCACATCCATTGTATGTACATGTACTTCAAACTCTCTTCTACAGATCAGTGCAAGATCGACCGCTCTAAGTTTTATAGTTCAGCAACAATACGCGACGGCGCAAAATCCGTAGATTGCTTCTCCAATCTGGACGGCAAGGCTCATGACTGTCGAAAATATCATGAAGGTTGTGCTCCACATGTAGATTCAGAAACACAAGAAAAAATATTTTTTTCACGAAAAATATCGGTTTTTTCGACCTCCGTGAACCTGGCACCCGACTTGCAGAAAGAAATATGAAAAAATACTCGAAGAATAGCAAATCGTTTGTAGTTGTTTGTAGTGGAAGAATTTTCGTTTGTAGTTGAACCGTTTTTGGAGAAAGGGGGGGTCAAAAATTGACCCGCACCCCGCTTCAACGGATCGGAACCAAATAAATTGGATTCAACGTCAAATCGTTTTTAGTTGTTTGTAGTGGAAGAATTTTCGTTTGTAGTTGACCAGAAAAAAAGTTACGGCACTTTTTTGAAAATCCAAAATGCTAACTTTTCCAATTCTGGAGGTGCGAGTTTGTTGATGGTCCCGATGCATTCGAAATCGTTTGTAGTTGTTTGTAGTGAAAGAATTTTCGTTTGTAGTTGACCAGAAAAAAAGTTACAGCACTTTTTTGAAAATCCAAAATGCTAACTTTGTCATTTTTGGGGGTGCGAGTTTTTTTATTGTGTCATTCCATTCAGCATCGTTTGTAGTTGTTTGTAGTCGCTCTGAATTCGTCCATTGTTGTCTGTAATAGCTCTGAATTCATTTGTTGTTGTTCGAGGTACCATCAATTTCCATTGTAGTTTCAGGATAAGACTCATAAATACGATTTATCGCGAACCATATCTCCAAAGTCGATTGTGGTATAGTAGTAGCGTTGATTCTCGTAGCTTTTCATAGTGAGTCCCCTCGCCTCTCACCATTCGGGGATCTATTCTTCCAGAATTCACTAGCTTCATTTCAAAACCGGACGTAAAATAACGTGTGTATTCTTTTTTTTGCAACATTTCACGGGAGCTTACCAGAACTGGTATATCTGGACCAAGATCATTATGAATCTCCCACCGTCCGGTTATTCTCCGTATATATGCAACGTGGTGGCCCACTTCGGTTGAGGTCCCCCCAGAAAACGTTGTAGTTGCAACAAGTTTGTAGGTGTTACCGCAGAATTTCAAATCCGTGAGTAATTCACCGAGGGTAAACTGTCGGTTCCAATTCGGAAATCCCAGCTGTTCCGTGAGAGGCGCCCATTCGAGACATTCAACATCGATAAACAAGTGATTTCTGCTTCTGAATGTGATCTCTGTATTGTTACTTTTGCAATGGTAGCATGATTTTCGTGTAGGCTCGCAACGTTTAAGTACAGCTTCCTGAAGTCCTTTCATCCCCTGAGTATAGAAAGGAACTGTACTTACTGTTAGCACGGGATACTTATCTTCTTTCTCTAACTTGCATTGAAGGCACCGTTTCGTGAGCTCAAATGATGACACATCGTGCAGAAGGTGATTAGAAATCATGTCAGAAACATTTTGTACACAATCTGCAACGCTATTTGTTATTGTGACAAAACTGCAGAGTATCACTGCTCTTCGTCCGTATATTTTTTGCGTTACTCCTTTTTGCGAAAAACTCTTGATGAAATCAAACAGCCTTCCATTCAGTTGGTTGATATATGATACATTGCAATCACGATATCCTGCTAATATGCTCTGCGCCACTACATCAAAAGGACACGTATTGCGCATTTTTACGAATTGATTACTCACTTTTATGGGGGATAAGATGTTTCCGTTTTTGAGTAAAGGTAGAATTCGAAAAAATTTAGGACGGTTGTGTATACTTTCAATATCTGCACATGCTGTCAGATATTTACCTCGCTTTTTGTCCGAATTGTTCATAAGGTCCCTCCATGACTCTACTTCGTTTAAATATGAATTTTCATTCGAAGTCAAATTGTTCAATAACGGGATGTCATTAGAAAGACGATCAATATTTGCAGCCACTTTTTCGAATAGAGCAGAATTATTATTCGAAGTCGAATGCCCAATAGGTGAATGATTGGAAATTGAGTTCAAGTTGTTATCTTCTATAATAGTGTTATTCATTCTATCACTTCCAGAATTTTCGTTAAAAGCCGGACTACTATTGAAAGCAGGAAGGCAATCTGAGGACGAGTTATTCCCGACGTAATTCGTATTTTGAGCAGACTTGTCGGACAAAAACGTTTTATCATTTGGAAATGAATTATTAGAAATATAGTTACGCGTTTCATCAAAACTTAACAGGTGTGTCTTGCTATAATTGTTACATTTCTGCACTGCAGTAACTGATTCGACTGCTTCACTATTCAACGATATAGGCGAATCGTTTGGATTTTGTTGTATGTCTTGTATCCAACGTTTTAGTGGGGAAGGTTTTGAAACCAAGTTCAACTGAGGGGCATTACAAGACGCATTGATAATTTTCATCATCCCTAGCAAAGACCTTAAATGCATCACAAGGAACTTGTCGAGTCTTATTGATTTGGCTCCTTTCCCAATTAGACTTTTTACTTCTCTAAAGTACTCCTCACTGCGAGCTGAAGTAGCAATGAGGTTCTTAGGTGACATTACAGCAGTCCAAAGTAAAAAATGTTTCGAAAGTTTGAGGAGACGCGTGCCAAAGTTAAGACAAAAATATGGGTTTAGCCGGTCCCCCGTATTTGAACGTTTACTATCGATGTCGATTCCGCGCAAAAACGTTTCCACCATACTACCAGGTAGCTCAGATTGCTTTTCGAGATCAGAATTGTCGAAATCTGCAAGTAGATCAAAATTGGCTCCTGGAGGAGTTTCGACATTGGTTTTCATGATTTCCAAAAGCCTTTGTTGCGCGCTGTAACAGAGATTTGCTTTGTCACCGACATCTTCATTGCTAGAAAATGCCACAGTAAGAACATCGGTGCAAATTCTGCGAAAGCTATCGACTGAAATATATTTTGTGAGGATCCCCACACAGCGAACAAAGAAATCTTTAAACGCAGGCTGGTTTATGATCAAAACAGGGCCACCAACATACCAATTTGATAAGGTGCGCAATGTGAACTCGAATTATACATGTCGGTGTATTTTCATGCCCTGATAGAAGACTATTAAGATGATTTTCTACATAAAAACTCAAGGTGGTATTGTTATATGCGAGAGCAACAGCATTTAAAAGTGCCAATGAATAATCCGTTACCACTTCCTTAGGACACGAAACTCCAGTGCGCAACCACTCTCGTATCCAATAAGTCAACATATTAGCGTCATGTTTTTCTGAAATCATTTGAAATAGTGGCAATATTTTTCTGTTGAGTGCAGTCACAGCCTGATATAAGAACACTACATTTTTTGAACCATTCGATTTTACCAGTGACTTTATTAAACTGCCAGTCGCATCGATGCTAATTACCCCTATATCGTCTCGTTTGATAAATTGCTTGTACATGAAAATCTGTTCAGGTGTCCAGTATAAAACGAAAAATTTATCTATAGCAATTTGATGCAAAGACGCTGCGAATTCGACGCCATATTTTAGTTGCATCACAGATGCAATTGGATCTCTAATTTGTGCCAGTCCTAATTCTTCATCACGTGCTAATTGTTTCGCTTTTCGTAGTACAGTCTCATTGTAGATATGAGCAGGTTCTACGTCCCCGAATACCATAACGTCATTTGCCTTATCTCGACGCCAGGCATACGTGGACTTACCAACTAATTCTTTAACCACGCGTTTTCTTTCAATGCCACGCATGTGTCGCTTAGTTTCATGAACGACTTCGGGAGTATCATACGTTGAAATGTATATTCGCAGTCCGTCGTCATTTCCTTCGTTCGGGCTGTAAATATTTATTTCAGAATCACATTCTGAGCATTTCCCTTTAACTTTATGATATATATCGCCAAGAGTACGATTGACTTTTGCATTTTTAAAATGAAAAGCACAAGGTAGTTTCGACTCTTTCCACAAGTTTTCGCAGAGCATATCAGCCCAACCAGGCTGCAAAACATCGTAAGGACGATTCTTATAAGACACAATGTGTGGTTTTATTTTATCCCATTCGCTTTTGTAATTAACAATCTCTGTTCGCAAGGGTTGTAAGCCACTATTCGGTTCGTTCATTGACCAATTAGAATAAAGAGATGTTTCAGCACAAGAATTTGAAACTGCATGTTTGTTAGAGATTACATGATCACCACATAATTTTTCTAAAATTTTATTCCTATTTTGACTAATGTACAAGTACACATAGTCCTTACTCATTAAACCTTGTAATAAATTGCTGACATTTTGCCAAACCGCGTTTTTAAAAGGCAAAAGATTTCCCTCATCATCTAAGAAGTTCAAATCCTTGATGATTTCCAAAATTTCCTCAACAGTAATTTTCGGTCAACGAGGCATTTTGCCGTTACCTATTTGGATCGTCTATAGTTAAATGTATAGCAGCAATTTTTTTTTTTTTTCCCCAAGTATAGCAGCAATTGTCAATCGAACGCTACCTCGGACGCTACTCAATCCCAACTTACAGTCACTGAGAGCGTGCGGAACCTAACTTGGCAGGAAACGCGCATGCGTTACCGGCAGAATTCTCCTCGTGAGGCCCTCGCCAGGCAAAGACGAACAATGAACGAATTCAGAGCGACTACAAACAACTACAAACGATTCTGAATGGAACGACACAATAAAAAAACTCGCACCCCCAAAAATGACAAAGTTAGCATTTTGGATTTTCAAAAAATGGCTGTAACTTTTTTTCTGTTTAACAACAAACGGAAATTCTTTCACTACAAACAACTACAAACGATTCTGAATGCATCGGGACCATCAACAAACTCGCACCTCTAAAATTGGAAACGTTAGCATTTTGGATTTTCAAAAAGTAGCTGTAACTTTTTTGCTGTTTAACTACAAACGAAGATTCTTTTACTACAAAAAACTACAAACGATTATGAATGGAATGACACAATAAAAAAACTCGCACCCTCAAAAATGACAAACTTAGCATTTTGGATTTTCAAAACAGTGCCCTAACTTTTTTTCTGGTCAACTACAAACGAAAATTCTTACACTACAAACAACTACAAACGATTCCACGATGGATAGACGTTGTTTGGTTCCGTTCGGTCAAAGTGGGGTGCGGGCTGATTTTTGACCCCCCGTTTTTTCAGAAACGAATAAACTACAAACGAAATTTTTCATACTACAAACAACTGCAAATGATTTGCAACTGCTTCAGCTATTTTTTGTATTTTTTTTCAAAAGTCGGGTGCCAGGTTCACGGAGGTGTTTTTTCGACGAAATAAAATTTTTGTTCATAAACAAATGAACGTATCTCAGTTGGCTTACGTATTAGAAACTACGTCAAAATAGATTTTGATTTGTCTATTTACGCCACAAATTTGAAAAAAAAAGTTACAAAAAACTCAATTAGAACCGGAGATATCAATGTTTTACTTAATTACAAATAACTATTGTTGTAATTGATATTAATAGAAAAAAAAAAAATACCTCGTTACTTTAAAAACTTTGGGAAATCATCACGAATTTTTTAAAACCCCTATTAGCATCACCTTTTTTGAAATAAATTAATGAAAATCGAGGCGCTCGACGTGTCGTGCGTGGTCGCCCGGTCGGCGTGGACAGGGAAGCGCCAAGGCCTTTTCCACTACGCGGAGTGCCGCTTACTTGCATATTGGATGATTTTCTTCAAAATGGTCGTGAAACAAAATTTTTTTCCTCAAACTATGCTATTTTTTTCTCACAAAACCGAATATATAGGTTAAATTGCATCTTGATCACTTGCTCATTAGTTCATTACTAGTCTCAGCGTCCTCTTCCACCAAATCGCTACGAATAACTCACATATGTTGTTTTAAGGTTATCTAAAATTGACACCTCATATCACGTGTCAAAAATATATTTTTTCGTACAAATTTTATTAAAAATTGACATTTTCTCAATATCACTATATTTAATACATGATTCAACTCATACTGCCGTAAACATTGTTATTACTGCAATTTACCACTTGTATGGTAGTAGATGTACAAGGGGGGTTCTGGATGAAAATTCCTACATTACCCACAATCTAGCTGAAACGCAAACCCGTTTCTAGCTGAGACGCAAACCCGTTCGCCGAGAGAGACGCAACGTGTCGATCGATCGATTCCCCTCCCCCGTTGGCGAGGTAGCCCGCGATGTGCGACCGACGTGAGACTGCTATTTTGTTTTCTTTCGTTCGCGTCGTTGCGAGAGACGTGCCGACGGTTTTGAGCCGCGGCCCTCCCTCGGCCCTTTTCTTCCTCGCTATCGCCGAGATAGGAGGAATTCGTGAATATTTTTTTCTTTCCTCGAGTCTTCCGATCGAAGGGAATCGTTTTACGTGGAGCCGTCGTCGGTGTCGTTGTTACTGTGAACAAATAAACATCCGGAGCGTCGGCGGGGTAGGTTCGAACTCGCTTCGACCAACAACTTCGATGCTAGTAGATAGGAAACGAGAGTTCTGGATCACGCGCCCTTCTTTACCGTCTGAGTGGGTTATCGACCTCTTGCCTGTATTACCGGCTTATCGATCGCGGGTTACCGACCCTGCGTCTGTTTTACCGACCTGTTTTACCGACTTATCGATTCTGTGCCTGTGTTATCAACCTGTCTGACCGACTTATCGATCGTGGTGTCAGCCATTTTGCGGCTGTTTCACCAACCTGTTTTCATCGACTTATCGATCACGGGGTTACCAATTTCGCGCCTGTTTCGTCGACCTGTCTTACCGACTTATCGATCGCGGGTCGATAAATCCGTTTGATCGATAAATCTGTCTTTGATTTCGAATAATTTACTTGCCGACTCGCGCCGATCGGTCGACCATTTTTGATACTCGCCGTTCGGCCTAACCCATATCAGATTGTGGCCAATTCACTTACCGACCTCTGATTCTTGCTTGTTCACTTACCTTCTTTTTTTTTTTTTGCTCTTCAATTATGGAATATTTGAATATCTCAGCTACGCGAGATATGTTTCGCCCTCGCGATAGATAAGGGGTGGCGGAATGAAATCATTATCTATCATACCAAAGAATAAATATATATATATATATATATATATATTTATTGTCGCCGATCAATAAGTCACCGCAAATTCAGTTATTTAGTTCCTTTTATTAGTCATTAATTTCATTTCTATTACCGATGGTTTCTTTATTTATTATGATGAAGTTATTACGTTATTATTTGATACCGCTCCCACAAATAAAGAGAGTACGAACCTATCACCTATTGTTGTCTCATGAGATAAGGGTTTAGTGAGCATGGAACACCTGCACGCCATTTATATGGCGAGCGCGGGGCATCTATGCGCTAAGCGTTGAGAGTACATACTCTCAACGGACCCAGACGGTGAGCGCTGATAACCAGTGCGCCGTGACAAACGGTGAGCACGGGAAATCGGCGCGCCGTCAGAAGAGGGAGCGACGACTGACCGGCAGCGTAAGGAGGGGGAAAGAGAGGACCGCTAGGCCGACAGGCGGCCGGCGACCAGTCAGTAGGATCTCAGCCATCGGAGGGAGAAGAGGAGGTGGACGAAGAAGACCCACTGAGGAAAAGCGGTGGTGCCAGTGGTTTCGTAGCAGCATGTAACGTGTACCTGTTGATTACGTCAATAAAAATATGATTGTTAATTGCAGCAAACAAAGGCTTCACCCCCACCGACCGCGTAGGCCGTAACATATATATATATATATATTGTAACATGGTGTACAAAAACCCTTCCTATATAGACCTAAAATTCTAGAAGTTTAGAAGGAAAAAGGTGAATAAGATAATAAAGTAACAGGCCAAAGAACGAACCAGCCCCAAAACCAACTCACAGTAGCTTGTGAGTTGGCGTCAATGCATAACCTTAGCAATTGATTAGAAACAGGGTGCGAGTAGGCGCGGCACATCTATAGATATATAATAGTGGATTAACAGAAATCCAGTTAAGGGATTAATCGCTAGAGGGTGAATTTTAGGGGAGAATTCTCATAATAAAAAGAAAGTCAGGATGAATGATAAGCAGCTAGATTTGAGGCAATAGGCGCCTCCATATCCCTGAAGGACCTTTTGAGATTAAAGTTGCTGGCATCGCGGAGAAGACTTCGGTCCCTCTACCTGTCCAGATCTTCAATCTTAGAATCTTTTTCCATTAGAAGTTGCTGGCATCGTGGAGAAGACTTCGGTTTCCTTGCCTGTCCATATCTTCAATTCTGGTTTGCTTGCCGGCATCGTGGGGAAAACTTCGGTTTCCTTGCCTGTCCAGATCTTCAATTCTGGTTTGCTTGCCGGCATCGCAAAGAAGACCTCGGTCCCTTTGCCTGTCCGGAGCGATAACCGCTTTCCTCTCCGTCCTAAGGACTGCCTTGCAGATCAGGTGTTGTACCCCTTAACTTCCCTTGTGATTTCCATACAAAGCTAAAGGTTGTCTTAAATTCCCTTTAGTTAATGCTGAGGTCTGATTAAATTCCCTCAGTATTTATAAATTCCGGATTCCGGGATATGGACGTCATAGCATAGAGAATTCAGGGTCAATAGAGAAAAAAAATAAGATAGTCCTCAGGCTAGGATAACTCAAGATAAAAGAATAAGTTGAGGTTATCCCCATTTATGGTGACATAGGGTTAGAAAATAATCGAGAATTAGAGTTGTCAGTAGCGGTGACAACATAGGGTTAGAAAGTAGGATCGACTTCAGTCTTGAAGTTTCAAAGCTAGGCTAATTTCTTATTATAAACCTAATCAGTTAGGCATTCTGCCAATTTATACCAAGTCCACAGGGCTATCTAATCCTAAGCATTTATGTAATCTGATAACCCGTATCCCATATCTCTGTTTTATGAATAAATCCAATTATTCCTGTATTTCCTTGTAAATTCTTTCTCCCTACGATTAGCACCTAGAAACAATTT
This sequence comes from Athalia circularis, assembly GCA_963978495.1. Lineage (NCBI taxonomy): Eukaryota > Metazoa > Arthropoda > Insecta > Hymenoptera > Athaliidae > Athalia > Athalia circularis. The sequence goes on along the minus strand of OZ021697.1, from coordinate 26,310,566 downwards.
CCTTTCAGATTCCTATCTTGCCTTTTGTGTCCAGCCCGGGATGTATTTCCAAACGCCCGAAAGATTGAGTTTCGTAAAGAATTAGGTGAGATTTCAACTTGGCGCCCAACATTCATAATCATTCTCTGCCGATAAATAGCGACCGGCTACAATATATATATTGCAACTTTTCCGGGCGTTTTGAAGCAATGCTTTTTAACGGACGGTCGAGCCGTGGTGGGTTTTTTGCATTAAAATTTTATTTAAGGCTCCTTCTGCTAATGATAACACTAAATTCGTAGCCCACGGGTATGGTTAGGATACGGGCTCGGACTTGTTCCAAGCCAGAGCCGCCTTTTAGGCCCCAGAACTCGGTATAAACTCAATTACACCAGGTCTGTCTAGAGGAATGGTTTTGGTTTGGGAAAGACACGGCTTCCGAACTCGGGTAAAACTCAGGAGTTTCACCAGAGTCGTCTCACCTCCTCCAGAGCAGGTAGATCGTACGATCTCCGTGCCTGTCTGTTCAGACTCGGATGTGATAAGGTTTACCACGAAGTCAGATACGGATTGCTATTATCGCTCGATCAGTACTGCCGGATGTGCGCCTTGCCTACCAGAGCTGGCTCTAAGGTGTGAGACAGGAGAAAAATAAGATATCACAAGAGCTACCCTGGTTTTATAAATAAAAAAGAATTCCAAACATCATTATTCAAAGTCAAGGTTGATGGTTGATGACATAGACCTCTTACAAAAACAACAAAAGTAATAAAGTTATGAGTAACCGCCTCTCAAAAAGCATAAACAAAAGTAACTCTACGTTCTATCTTATCCTAACTGAGTCCTTATTCTAACCTTAGGATCTATGCAGTCTTGTAGACTAATAACCCGGAGGTTTGTAATGGTAATTTTAAGTTATAATAATAAGCGGCTCTTGCCAGGATTTATCTGTCCGTCTGTTTAGGTTATGTTTGCACGTGCAGGACCAAATGCTGCTTTAGCTAAATGCCTGAGTTTCTGTTGCATTTATTGTGAGTGATCGGAGTTAAGTTTATTATATGAAAACGAGATTTTTTGGCCAGATGCCTGATATAAGTAAATTTTCTATGTTACGAAATTGGAAAAGAATTCAAATACTATTTTAGTTAAGTGAAATTTCAGTAAGTCGCAATTTTGTAGAAAGAATGAAATGCTACTTTTGGCTAAGTGAAACTTGTGAGGTTATGAGTCAGTCGGTTAACCCACAGCTGTTAGCTGGTTGAGTCCCCCGTGCTCTGCTTGCTGTCCGCTTTATATAGTCCAGGTGGCGTGACTTTAAGTTGCGCCCTAGCGAGAGCGCAGCTTCATATTTTGGCATAGCCTCCAACCGTCACGTGGTCCTCTGTTTCTTGGCGCGACCGGAACCGGGCCTCGTTCCTTATCGCTGGATCACGTGACGTGTTACAATATATATATATATGTTACAATATATATATATATTGTAACGTGGCGTTCTCAGCCCCGTTACTACGGCACCCAAATCCACCGAAAATCCCTCCCGTTTTTCGTAAACTGTATTATAAAACGCAGAACACCACAGAGATACACCAAGGCCAAATTGAGATAAGAGATATTCAGTATGTCCCGCTAATTATATGTTCTTTTCCCGAATATTCTCTTATGTGACCGAGTCAGCTACCGACGAATTGGAACAACGAAGGGCCGATGACCATCTCCCGGGCTCTCTCCTCAAGGAATCAGACGCTGACGTCATCCGTACCGCCAACTACCGATACGAGGACCCCCCAGTGATCAACAGGACACTCAGCTGGGGATAGTATTGCTATCATCTACCGCCTCCCGACCTCCTGAATCTCTACCGGCGTACAGGACTGAAGGACGACCTGTCCGCGATCTCCCGCTAGAAGATCGGTGCGTAAGACGCTTGCTATCGACAACTGGATGCTACGGAGACGGCGTATAGGGTGGCATGGACCGAGTAGTGTCACCTCCCGTCCCGTAACTTACTGGCCTGGAGCCAGACCAGAATAAATATCTCCCGTTCCGGAGCTGTGTCCCGTCACCGGGTAACCCTTGGCAACCTCCCGGGGTGACGGTCTGCCTAGGAGAGCGTGTAGGAGCCGAAGCACAGGTGAGCCCAGGACTACACTCCGACTCCAGAGGCGGTATTGGGACCAGGCTATCGTCCTCGACGACGAAGACTCCAAGTGCCTGAGTCGACGCAGCCTTGGATGGCTCTCCAACAGCAGGCAGCCCGCCGGACAGTACCTAACAGCAAGCGCAGCCAGCGAGGAAGCGTGGGTGGTGACGTCAGAGGAGAGGAGAGGCGCCGAATAGTCAAAATTCTATCGTCACCGGAAGAATTGCGCCCTACACCTATGAGGCAATTAGGAGAGGGAGCTACGCCAATCCGGGACGATTTCTGAGAACGAAGATCGAGGAATCCGGAGCTCAACTCGTCCTACTCTACGCAGAACCGTTGTCCTGATAAGGCGATTTTGTTAGAACCCACCTTTTCCGTTAAGATTCCCGACCCGTCCTTGCTATCGTTTCACCTACCGTTTTGCCACCTACCGCTATCGTTTCAATAATTTAGATTCACTCCCGTCCGCCCCTTAGCTCCAGTTTAATTTAAAGTAGAATATTGTTAAAGTAATTTGTTGTAGAGACAGTAAAATCAGTGGGTGCCGAACTCCTTCAGTGAGGTAAGGTTTTCCACCTTCTGTAAAAAGTCACGACGTCGCCAAGTGGGAATTGAGAATTGGCCTAAGTATTTTGATAATTGGTTCACTCTTTTGTGAATAAGTCGGTGCAGGGTACGGCCCCACCGCCTTACGTTTGGGTCAGTCGAGTAATTTGTTCAAGTTTGTTAATAAGTCGGTGCAGGGTATAGCCCCATCGCATTACGTTGGTTCAGTTTGATATTTTGTTAAGTTCGGCAATTCTGTCATTTCTCCCGGCAAGCCTCGTCGCTGATTAAGTTTCGTCCGTTTGGGACAATTAATATTTGAATATTTAGCGGTCTTCTACCGGTTCTCCCGTGCATTTGCTGCACGAGGCGTAAGTGTGTAACTCCCGTACCTAAGTAACTAAGTAATTCGTTAAGTGAGCCTTGGTGATATCTGGTTGTTCTGCAGGTTATTTCGATTATAATTTGTCATTGTTAACATTTTGGTTCGGCAACTAAGTAATATCGTCCCGTACCGTTTAAAAATCCACCTGCTGCGGTAACGCAGAGTAGCCACGGAGGCGCTCCCGCTCCGTGTAAAACCACACGCTCTGTCGTTCGTAATTAGGGTCTGAAATCGCTATCAATTCGTAAGGTGCATCAGTAAACTATCGCTCCCGACTACCGTAATTATAATTCCGACACTACCGTGTAAATAATCTCCCGCTACCGTTGAGAGAATTATAATTTAGTTAATCCCGCTTATTGTTCACCTTCCGACTGTATTTCTGTTTGATACTTTTGTAAAAATACAGTTCCGTTAATTACGAATTTGTTTACTGCTTACCCATTCTTTTGTTTGTGCCCGAATTGTTGTTGTCGATCCACGCCACTCTACCATTTATTCTGCTGTGGAACAGCCTGTGCCTAGCCAGCCACTCCGTCGGATCTGGATTGGTCATTTAGTAAGATTTGGTTATTAATACGGTAAGTGACGCGATAACGCGTCTGGCGCCCAACATTTTCTCTCGTTCCCGTTTTGAATTCAGCTTCTCGTTTGGACCAGGTCGCGCCGAAGGCACGTGCAGGTTTCCTGGGTAAAACCCGCCCGGGGGAAAAAACCTAGCGTCGCAATATATATATATATATATTTTGAACGCAAATATGAATTCACATATTTACTTCACTTATAAAATATATTTACACTTACACTTAATTATTCAAAACTTAAAATTGAGAGACCCTATTTATATATATAACACGCGGTGTTCATCTGGAAAGATGAAAGCCAAAATTAGTGATTTTAACAACAATTTCAATTATTATACTATAACAATTATGCATACCATGCGTCGCTGCAATATCCATCATCTTCCGAATCCGGGTCCCCCCACCCAATTTGGTGCATATATGTCAATCGATCTCGAAGATCGTTGCCAAAACTGTAGTTGGGTTCATATGGCATGTGGAACCGATCGCCGATTCTTTTGCCGAACAATATTGGTGGTTCACCTCAAGAACTGCGGTAACCCCATCGATGGTCACCATGGTGCCATCGACACCACTCCGACGATTGTCGACCTCGGTAAACACCTGCTCGGCAACCATTTCCACTAAATTTTCCGCTAACACCCACTCATGAGGGACAGCCCTATCATAGAAAGTATGCATTTCTGTAGCAACAAAAAAATCCAAGGCGGTATAAAGAAAAAGAAATTTTGCTGATTAGCATAAATTCTAGGATTCAAAAATTGATGCAATACTCACCATTGAGTTCCAGAGCCATGGCTAAACACAAAACTTTCAATTCCAAACTTTTAACCCAAAACTTCTGACACGTAATACCGTACTGGAGCTTTGTAAAATTGTTTCAATCATCAGGGAATTGCTCACCATATTTAAGAGCCCACCCCCACCATCAGCAGAATTCTTTCGCTTTAGGGAGGAAGATTTCTTCAGTTTGCTACAACTATGGTTAAATTTGAAAAAATTCTAACCAGAACTTAAAAGAAAACAACCAATGATGCATGGGTCATCCTGGGTAGGCGGGTGTAAAAGTCTTGGGCGACCCACCCACGCATGAAGAAATATCCAATGACTTACAAGATCGACCTGAAACAAGAGGGGTGGGTTTTTCACCATCGAGGGAAAACCATAGTCTGACCCTCGATTTTTTTTCCATATGGTCACACGCGCATCTAATGAGCGGTCGTTGGGTCTTCTCAAGCAATCTTAGTATTCGTCAAGTGAAAAAATTAACTTTGAGAAATCATGGATGAAGAAATATATATGGATCTCGTTAAGTCCATGGAAAATGCGTACAACTTGATATCTACGCTAGATCCCGAGAAGGGTACTGTGGATATCATCACATGCTGGCGTAATATTGGACTTTAGAATATTGAGTCTCTGGGTAATATTCTAATCCAATCACACCTGAATGTTACTGAAAAACAGCAAATTCAGCATATCATTTCATTACTTCGATCATGGGATGTGAACTTTGAACAACAACAACGTATGAACACTATGGGTGGTAACATCGAAAGCAGCAGCAACAGTGATGGTGTGACGGGTAATTTTCAAGATTCTGTTCGGTGGGATGATATGAGAAGTGCTTTCGGAAGTCGAATCCGCACCGGTGTTGTCACGAATCTTCGACACAAGGACTTGAGAAGGTTTTTGGTAGATGCTGGAATAGTGACAATAGACCGTTTGTAAATTGTGCTACGCAACGATGGTAATATTAAAGTGAACGCGAAACTCTCCTATAAATTCGAAAATGTCAAGGATGATGCGGTCAATATCGAAATAAAGCATTTCAACACGCGGAATGCAACGATATATGCATCAACCGATCTAAAAAAATGGTTTGACGAGAAAATACAGGATCCTCCGCTTGTCATGGTTGGGGATTTTGAGCAAGGTGATTCGGGCTGGACCATGATTGAGATCATCAATGAGGTGATCTGCATCAACCGCTACGAGCCTCTTCGTGGTGGTCTCTCTAAATATGCTCATAATCGTTGTAATTTGAATTTTAGAAATACACATTCGATTCCTGTGGTGTTTCATAATTTGTCTGGTTGTGATTTACACTTCCTCATCAAATCACTAGCCTTCACTTTTCCGGGCGAAATCACACTGTGGCCTGTTAATGAAGAAAAGTATATATCATTCACAAAGAAGGTTGGTGGTACTATAATGAACTTGAGATTTATAGATTCTGCACGATTTATAGCGAGTAGTATCGAAAAACTGGCATCATACGTTGATTGTGCAAACAAAAAAATTACTCGCAAATTTTATGAAGATTGTGAAAAATTTAATTTAGTGATTCGCAAAGGTGTTTTCCCATATAAGTATATCGATTGTTGGGAAAAACTCGATGAATCAAAGTTACCCAATAAACAAGATTTTTATTCACAACTGACCGATTCTTATATAACCGAGGAGGATTATGAGCATGCAAAAAATGTTTGGAATAAATTTGATTTGACATCGTTAGGGGAGTATTCCGATTTATATTTAAAAACCGACGTGTTGTTATTAGCTGATATATTTGAGAACTTTCGCGATAGTTGCTTCAAAACATATAACTCAGATCCGTTACATTACTATACAGCACCGGGGCTTGCTTTTGATGCGATGTTGAAGCAAACAAAGGCCAATTTGCAACTTTTGGATGACTCTGAAATGATATTGTTCATTGAAAAAAGTATCAGGGGTGGTGTCGCACAATGTTCGAATCGTCATGCCAAGGCGAACAATCGATTTATGGTCGAGGATTTCGATTCTAGTAGAGAGGAATCATACCTTATGTATTTCGATGTCAACAATCTCTATGCAGCGGCAATGAGTGACCATTTGCCCAGCGGTGCATTTGAGTGGGAACATAATCCTATCGATGTAATGAGTCATCCAAATAATTCACAAATTGGCTATATTGTTGAGGTCGATCTTGATTACCCTGCGAAGCTTCACGACCAACATAAAGATTTACCGCTCTGACCCGAGCACTACATACCACCGGGGAGTAAAATTGCAAAACTTGCAACAACACTTTTAAGTAAACGAAAATATGTCATCCATTATCGCAATTTAAAACAATGTTCAGATTTGGGGATGCAGCTGGTGAAGGTGCATAGAGTACTCAAGTTCGCACAATCTCCATGGTTAAAGTCGTACATAGATTTGAATACCAACATGCGTAAGCAATCGAAAAATGAATTTGAGAAAAATTTCTATAAGTTGATGAATAATGCAGTCTTTGGCAAAACGATGGAAAATGTACGAATGCATAAAAATGTGAAACTTGTCACAAAATGGGGTGGTAGGGGTGGTGCGAGAGCTCTTATTGCAAAACCAAATTTCAACAGCTGCGTTATATTTGATACTGATATGGTGATAATAGAGTTGAATTGCACCAATGTATATTTCAATAAACCCATATACATTGTTGCTGTAATTCTCGATTTATCGAAAATTATTCTGTGCAACTTTCACTATAATTATATGAAGCAAAAGTTCTCAAATCATCAGGCGAAATCAATGTACACAGATACTGACAGCCTAATCTATCATTTTAATGTACCAAATATTTATGATATTATCAAACGTGATGTGGATACAATGTACGATACTTCAGACTATCCGCCCAATAATGTGTATGGTATTCCATTGAAAAATAAAAAATGTTTGGGTTTAATGAAAGATGAAAACAGTAGTAAGATCATGACAGAGTTCATTGGATTACGTGCGAAACTGTACACATTTACATCAATTGGTGAGAGTGATAAAAAACGGGCAAAAGGTGTAAAGGGTTCTACATTGAAAAGTATCGCGTTTGATGATTATTAAAGATGCCTCAATGAATATAAGAATCTGGTCAAACCACTATGCATGATAAGAAGTAAGGAACATAAGGTCACAACCATCATACAAAATGAATAAGCTTTAAGTTGACACGATGACAAAAGAAATTTGATACCTGGCAAAACCGATACACTGCCATGGGGTTACCAGGTAAAAGCTATGAACAGGAATTAATGAATAGCGATGTTCATAAGTTTTTACAGAATGTTTCCAAATTTTTTTAAATATTTTGAAAATTTTAATTTTGCATGTATGTGTGTGTGTGTGATAATTATAGATAAATGAATGAATAAATACATAGTTCTTTTTATAATAAAACTTTTTTATTGAAAAGTACATTTTTACACTCTACATGTCTAATTTATTGATCCAACTATTGTGTGATCCATCAAATCCCAACCATTTTACATATAGCTGATCTCCACGCCTACGCAATACCTTTTCCACAGGATAACCATCGCGGTGTTTAACTTTGCTGAGCTCCTTCTCATAAAATCCGCCCTCGATGGGATGATTCAGCTAGTCGGTAAGTTTGTATGTGGGCGGATTGGTATTTTTCACCTCGGTTACGGTAAATATTTCGGTTGTCCAGTTCGGTGTATAACCTTTTTCAAAAATATTTTTATATTTGCTTATTCGAACTTTATCGTTCACTTTAAATTTTCGCTTTCGTTTACGTCTTTTGATTTGTCGTGGTTTGAACATGTTTCAATATAATTGCTTCTCATTTGTAGCATTGACATCTTTTGGTTTCATCTTGATTGTTTGGTGTTTTGTATTATTGTATGATTTTAATCAATCGGGTAAAATGTCAATCCATTTGTGGGAGCCTCGTATAGTAAATTGCTTCCACATTCTGTTTTTAAGCGTCCTATTGGATCGCTCACATATTGAAGCCTTCAAATTGCTGAATGTTGAGTACATGTTAATATTATGATGATCCATCAAAGTTTTGAATTCTCTGTTACGAAATTCTTTACCCTGGTCAACGTGTAAGTGTTTAGGTATGCGACCTTTAATGAACACAGATTTTATAGCTTTCGTTACATGACAAGCGTTTTTACTCTTGATCGGTACACCCCATGAAAATTTGGAGAATAAATCGATCACTGTGAGCAGAAATTTATATCTATTGTTCACGCTTGAGTATGCTAATATATCGACAAGATCAGCTTGCCAGGTCTCATCCAACCCTCGTATATCAACATAACGTTGCGAATAATTACGTCTGGCTGGTTTATGAATTTCGTTCGCTATTGTTACCTTCATGTTGCTGGACATTTGATTTTTTTATATATATCGAACCTTTTTGAATTCCACTTTGTTCACGATTTGCGGTTTTTTCATCTACCGTTGATCGCTAGTAAATGATAGTTTGACCCAATAACAACTCCACGTTGTCCTTTAATTCACGAATATTTTGTCATATATGCGCTATAGACCCTCGAATTTCTTCATCATTATTCTCTATTTTGGTGTTGACGGCATGAATCGCATCCTTGAAAACGTTGTGAAGAGCATCAGACCGTTGCAGTATAATTTTGATTAAAACTCTCACAATCAGAGACACAGCATCGTTTGGATCATATGGATCAGCAATATTACACAAACGTTTGTGTTCTATGTCATACTGGCTTTCGGTGGTTATTTCAAATCCAACGCCAGGAGGACCTCGAACAGCACGACCGCGCATCCTCTGCCGCCCGAATATATCTATACTCATTGCACGATGGTTGATGTGGGAATGATAACTTTATTAGCATTCTTCTGCTAATAAATAATTTCAGCTTCGCGCAACTCTTCGATCATAGATGACCCCCCAAAAGGCACCTACGGTGCAAAAGAGTTCGCCAAGTACATTAAATGTTTAAAAATTTCATTGTTAATAAGAAAAAAAGGATACAAATCAATTATTGTGCCAAGTACATGTAACTTTGCATCATGTAAGAATATACAATTGGAAAGTGAATCAATGAGAATCAATTCAAAGAATCAAAAAAAATAAAAGAAAATAAATTAAATTAAATTTAAAAAAAAAAAACATTTAAAAAAATAAATTGGAGTACGTGGTTTTTGGCGGGCTAATGTTACATCGCCATACAGAAATTCTGGATTTTTTTTTCCGAAAAAGCCCGCCAAGTCCCACTACCTCCAATTTATTTTTTTGAATGTTTTTTTTTTAAATTTAATTTAATTTATTTTTTTTTATTTTTTTTAATTCTTCGAATTGATTCTCATTGATTCACTTTCCAATTGTATATTCTTACATGATTCAAAGTTACGTGTACTTGGCACAATAATTGATTTGTATCCTTTTTTTCTTATTAACAATGAAATTTTTAAACATTTAATGTACTTGGCGAACTCTTTTGCACCGTAGGTGCCTTTTGGGGGAATTTCATAACTTTTTGTGTGTTGTTGGAGAATATTGTAGTATTGATTGTGCTTTCTTTAGTATACTATTGTTGTAAGATGTTGGACAGGTTAGAAAAATTTTGTTACTATGACGATTAAGTTTAGCAGATATCAAGAGATTTCAGTATAGTACTGCGCGTTTGCAACCCAACGATTGATTACTTCGCAGGTAGGTTTCATATGCCTCAGACGATGTGTTCTATTGGAATGAGAAAGCTTGGTAGCAGCTAAATTGCGATTTGAAGTCCACGGTTTTTCAGTTCACAAGATATATTTGTGCAGTTTTATCACAAGTCACCAGATGCAGAGTATCCCCAGATCATTAGTTTGACGAAATGGATCTTAGGTTCGAAGCTACAGCTTATCAGTATTTAACAACATACTAGGAGAAAGATCGGTTCCTTTTCCTTTCTGGTAAGATGGAGGCAAGGGTCGAATCCTTTGGCATCAGTTTGCTTGGTTTGTGATATCGAAACAGAAAATGATCTTTCATTATCGATATGCTTGTGGGTGAAAGGAGTGTTAGTTATAATGAATCGGTTCAGTAGGTCTGAAATGAAAAGAAGGATTATAGTTGACTTATGAACAACTGTTAAGCAGGTGGCCAGGATTCAGTTTGACTGCAGTTTATAATCAAATGTAACGAAGAGAGTTTCATTCCAAAACTTCTCACATTGGATTCGGCCGTAGCTTTCATCGATGAATAGGATCGGAGAGGAGCTCTTGGTTCATATTGTGCCAGGGAGAAAATTGAATTTTCTCAGGAAACATAAAAGGAAATGCTGAGCACTCCAACTTCTGCTTATTTTTTTGAGGGAGCAGGAACTTTTGGTTTGTGGCATTGGAACTAAAAATGATACTTCCTTCGATGTGGGTATGCTTAAAAGAAAAAGGATAATGTTAGTGTCTATGAATCGGTATACTGGGTATGAAAAAAAGGCATAGATTGTAGTTGGCTCACAAATAATTACTTGGTAGGTGACAAGGATATGATTTGGCTGCACTTCGTAGACTTTCTTTCTTTTAAAAACTCTGCCGCCATTTCAGTTCTTTGGAACTTTTGTCGATGAGTAGGAATCGGATAGGAGCTCTTCGTTCGTGATATACTGGGAGAAGGACTGAGTTTCTTCATGAATTAACACAGGAGGATCCAAAGAATTTGTTGACGTCAATTTAACTGTGGGAGTAGGATCCTTTGGCTCGTCGTATTCGAACAGAAACCGCTGCATTCTTTGATATCGGTATGCTTGTGGGACAGGGACGGATGTTAGTTATTTCAATTCGATACAGTAAGTACGTTAGAAATGCAAAGTTTATGATTGACTCACACCCATGCTGTTTGTTACTCATGTGATTACTTCGCGGATTCAACAAACTTGAACACCCTGTCTACCATTATTCGATACACCTATATTGTGATATACCCCAAAAGGCACCCACGGTGCAAAAAAACTCGCCAAGTACATTACATGTTTACGAATAACTACTACCCAAACATCTCTCATAAAAAGAAAATCCAAGATTCATTATTAACTAGTAAAAAAGGATCCAAATCAATTATTGTGCCAAGTACATGTAACTTCGCATCATGCATAGAAGTTCTAGAGAAGACTGAAATAAACATATACAACGAACAATATCACCAAGTGTAAGAAAAAAGAATTAAAAAATAAATCAGTGAAATCCAATTCAAAAAATAATGAAAAAAAAAACAAACCAATAAATTAAATTAAATTAAAAAGAAAAAAAAAAAAATTGGAGGTAGTGGGACTTGGCACTTGGAGTACATGTAACTTCGCATCATGCATAGAAGTTCTAGAGAAGACTGAAATAAACATATACAACGAACAATATCACCAAGTGTAAGAAAAAAGAATTAAAAAATAAATCAGTGAAAATCAATTTAAAAAATAATGAAAAAAAAAACAAACCAATAAATTAAATTAAATTGAAAAGAAAAAAAAAAAAAAATTGGAGTACGTGGTTCTTGGCGAGCTAATGTTATATTGCCGTCCAAGAATTCTGAATTTTTTTTTTACGAAAAAGCTCGCCAAGTCCCACTACCTCCAATTTTTTTCTTTTTAATTTAATTTAATTTATTGTTTTTTTTTTTTTTCATTATTTTTTAAATTGATTTTCACTGATTTATTTTTTAATTCTTTTTTCTTACACTTGGTGATATTGTTCGTTGTATATGTTTATTTCAGTCATCTCTAGAACTTCTATGCATGATGCGAAGTTACATGTACTTGGCACAATAATTGATTTGGATCCTTTTTTACTAGTTAATAATGAATCTTGGATTTTCTTTTTATGAGAGATGTTTGGGTAGTAGTTATTCGTAAACATGTAATGTACTTGGCGAGTTTTTTTGCACCGTAGGTGCCTTTTGGGGGATTTCATAACTTTTTGTATTGAGACGTATAAAACGCTCATGTATTGGTTCGAGCCCAATACAAACCTAGCGGATTAACACGGATTTTCTAGCGCGAACACGCACACTCACAAACCCTCGAAACCACCGAGCAAAGAGAAAGAAAAGTGAGAAACATTAGCAATAAATTAAATTAATTAGAAAAACTAGTCCGTATAAAACCTAGCCAGATAACTTCTCTCGGCATCACCGAAAATCCCGAAAAATGTATTTACGTTTAAGCACTTTTGGACACCATGGAAACTCATAGAACATTGCAATTCTAACCAACAATCGTTCAAATCAAAAATTCTAAACAGGTACAAAGGAAGTCCATTGGTAAAGAAAACTATTCCTTGAATAACAAAATGTTCTAATATCAAAATTACCAAAAATGGACATCATAGAAGGTCATAGAACAATTTGTTTATGACAAATTGTCCAAATTCAGAAAACTAAAGTCGTGAAGATCTGCAGGGACTAGGATAAGAAATACTTTTATTATAAGCTAATGTTCTAATGTCAAAAATACCAAAAATGGACACCATAGAAGGTGATAGAACAAATGGGATTAGTTTCCAGAATAGTATAAAAGCGCGGCCGTTCAGTGACCGCCAGTTCATTCCAGGCTCAGCCTGTGAAGAGAAACCACTGATAAAATAGCTCTTCATTATTATTATCAAAAACTTAGAAAAATTATCTAAAAGTCGCAGAGACGCAAAATTCATTCAAGGCTCAGCCTTCGAAGAGAAATTATCGCTAAAATCGCTCTTCATTATTATTATCAAAAACTTGGAAAAATTATCTAAAAGTCGCAGAGACGCAAAACTTCATTCAAGGCTCAGCCTTCCAAGAGAAATCATAGCTACAAATCGCTCTTTATTATTATTTCCATTACGGCATCGACGCCAGACATATTATTTTTGAGAAAGCATTATTTTGATTAATTAACAATCATAAAACAATTTTCTTTAGTTTGAGCAATTACCTTTTGGGTACTCAAACGGCCAGCGAGCCACTACTAGTCAAACGATCATTTTCATTGTACAAAGATCACCAAATAACGATATTAAAAATCAGAGATTTATTTTGTAAAATTACGCCGCCTAAACATTTTGTGCAAAACCGTCGCAACACATTCCTTGTCCATTTCGAATTCTGGTCGTTTAATATTTGGTCCATTGCGGTTCCAAACTATTACTCAATCGTTTTCAACACCCCGTCCTAAAGAATTCTGGTCGCTTAATGCTTAGTCCACTGCGGTTCTAAGTTATTATTCAATCGTTTTCTGCATTCCATCTCGAATTCTGGTCGTTTAATATTTGGTCCATTGCGGTTCCAAACTATTACTCAATCGTTTTCAACATCCCATCCTAAAGGAATTCTGGTCGCTTAATGCTTAGTCCACTGCGGTTCTAAGTCATTATTCAATCGTTTTCAGCATCCTACCCGAGATTCTGGACGCACAATCCTTCAATTCCTAACCGATACCCACTCATTTTCTACACCCAACCCTAAGGAATTCTGGTCGCTTAATGCTTAGTCCACTGCGGTTCTAAGTTATTGTTCAATCGTTTTCTAGCTCCTCCCTGGAACTCTGGTTGCTTAACGCTCAGTCCATTGCGGTTCTGAGTGGTTATTCAATCGTGTTCTGCACCCCGGAACTCTGGTTGCTTAAAGCTTGGTCCACTGCGGTTCCAAGTTATTATTCAATCGTTTTCTGCCTCCTCCCCGGGATTCTGGTTGCTTAACGCTCAGTCCACTGCGGTTCTGAGCGGTTATTCAATCGTCTTCTGCACCTCAGAACCCTGGTCGCTTAATATTCTGGTCCACTGCGGTTCCAGATTATTGTTCAATCGTTTTCTGCATCCTCACCCCCGAATTCTGGTTGCTTAACGCTCAGTCCACTGCGGTTCTGAGTGGTTATTCAATCGTTTTCTGCATCCTCGCCCAAGAATTCTGGTTGCTTAATGCTTGGTCCACTGCGGTTCCAAATTATTATTCGATCGCTTTCTACACCCTCATCCCCGAATTCTGGAAGTCTAGCGCTTATTCCACTGCGGTTATAAGTAGCTCTTCAACCGTTTTCTCCGCCCCAGAAAATCAACCCCCCAAATCCACCCGAGGAACGTACCCGCGATTCAGGCGGCGAAGCCGGCGTATAAAATCGGCAAAGCAACACGAAAACAGCTGTGACACAGTCACCTATATTTGGAATCACCTGGGTCTAATTATAAAACAGACGTATAATAACAGAAAGGACCTTAGAAAAGGTGAGCAAGATAAACACGGCCGCTACGGGAGACACTCCCGGGAGTCGGCACAAGTAGCGACCCTCCTTACCAACAAACCGGGGGAAAACGGGACGTTACAGTATGTTGTTGAAGAATATTGTAGTATGTATTGATTATGGTGTCTTTAGTATACTATTGTTGTAAGATATTCGACGGGTTAGACAAAATGTAGTTACCATCACGATTAAGTAAGTTTAGCTGATATCAAGAGTTCGGTATAGTACTATGCGTTTGCAATCCAACGATTAATTACTTCGCAGGTCAGTTTCATATGCCTCGGCCGATGTGTCCCATTTAAAGAAGAGCGCTCGGTAGCTGCGAAATTACGATTTGGAGTCTACGGCTTTTCAGTTCACTTGATATATTTGTGTAATTATATCACAAGGCACTAGGTGCAGTATCCTCAGATCATTAGTTTGATGAAATGGATCGTGGGTTCCAAGCTGCAGCTTATCAGTGTTTAACGACATACCGAGAGAAAGATCGGCTCCTTTCAGGTAACATGGAAGCAAGCGTCGAATTGTTCGGCATCAGTTTGCTTCGTTCGTGATATCAAAACAGAATATGATACTTCTTGCATTATCAGTATGCTTGTGAGTGAAAGGAGAGTGTTAGTTATAATGAATCGGTACAGTAGGTATGAAATAAAAAGACAGATAATAGTTGACTTATGAAAAACTGCCAAGCGGATAGCTAGGTTTCAGTTTGGCTGTAGTTTATAATGAGAGGTAAAGAAGAGAGACTTTCATTTGAAAAATTCCCACATTTGATTTGGCCGTCGCTTTCACTGATGAATAGGATCAGAGAGGAGTTCTTGGTTCATATTGTGCCAGAAAGAAAATTGAATTCTCGCAGAAAACAGAAGAGGAAATGCTGAGCACTCCAACTTTCCTTTATTAAATGAATAATTACCAAAAATTCGTTACAAAACAGCCTGATAAAGGTCAAGCTTTTGGTACACCTTTGGTTAATGGTTATATGGTTGGCGCGCAGTTATAGTATTTCTGCCTGTTGATACTACTTCTTGCTCGATGACAGATACCACCAATTGCAGCAGATGAACCTGAAGTCTCATGTATTGATCTAAATGACAAATAGTGAAATATACATAACATATTCGAGAAACATAACTATAGCTACAATCATGTACTCTGTACAAAAACTCACCAAGAGAGACTATTAGACTTATTGGTAGCATCAGAATACATAGTCATAGAGTCTACATAATTCTTGACGTTGGATCTTTGATCCAAACGGAAATGATACTTTGATCTTATCTTCGCGGAATCTTTCTTTCATTGTCTCAATGACTTTCTGCTCACCGGTTTGCTCGTACTTAAAGTAATTCTGTCCGTCGATACTCCTTGCTCGATGACAGATACCACCAATTGCAGCAGATGAACCAAAGGTCTCATATTTATCTAGATGACAGATATTGAAATATGCATAACATATTTGAGAAACATAACTATAGCTATAATCATGTACCCTGTACAAGAACTCACCGAGAGAGACTTTTGGACTTATTGGTAGCATCAGAATACACAGCCATTGAGTCTACATAATTCTTGACGTCGGGTCTTTGATCCAAACAAAAATGATACTTTGATCTCATCTTTGCTGAATCTTTCTTTTGTTGTCTCAATGACTTTCTGCTCACCGGTTGGCTCGTGCTTAAAGTATTTCTGTCCGTTGATACTCCTTGCTCGATCACAGATACCACCAATTGCAGCAGATGAACCAAAGGTCTCACATATTTATCTCAATGACAGATATTGAAATATGCATGACACACTTAATTATACCTAATTACGTATAAACATAATTACATTACATTATACATAATTACATTAAACATAATTAGAGCTATATTAATGTACTCTGTACATGAACTCACCGAGAGAGACTTTTAATTTTATTGGTAGCATCAGAACACATACCCATAGAGTCTACATAATTCTTGACATTAGGCCTTTGATCTAACCGAAAATGATGCTTCGATCTCATCTTTGCTGAAACTTTCTTTTGTTGTCTCAGTGACTTTCCGCTCACCGGTTGGCACGTTCCCAAAGTATTTCTGCCTGTCGATACTCCTTCTTGCTCGATAACAGATACCACCAATTACAGGAGATGAACCGAAGGTCTCACATATTGATCTGAATGACAAATATTGGAATATGCATAACATATTTGTTTGAGAAATATAATTATAGCTATATTAATGTACTTTGTACAAGAACTCACCAAGAGAGACTTTCAAACTTATTGATAGCGTTAGAATACATAGCCGTAGAGTCTACATAATTCCTGACGTAGGATCTTTGAACCAAAAGACCTTGTAGTAACTGCAAGGAAAATGATACTCCAAACTTATCGTTGCTGAAACTTTCTTCCGTTGACTCAATCAGTGACCTCTCAAAGTAACAATTAGCACCAGTCATTGCACCAATAGATCATTCCTGAAAAATAATAGTGCAATATAAAAATCACAATCATTATGCAACTTTACTAGTGTGATTTACAGGATGGTGAAATGTGCTAAAATATATACTTACATAATAACAGCAGATACGCAGCCGCTATTTATACGTCTTCTTCTCTTTATCGTCTCTACGGACGAACTTGTTCCGTTTTCTTTCCTATTGGAATGCACTTCCCAAACACAAATGTTTATAAACATTAGCCGTACGGCATCTGACAGCAAATGCTACATTCCGAATTTCTCTAGTTATAGTGAGTTGTACTTTGGATTGACATTTCTCAGACCACCACGAAAATTTTACGTGCATGAGCTTCGCTGGCCTGCATCCACGAGTCCTCTCTGTATATAGCACGAAGCACCGTGTTCTCCGATTCTTATTTTGCCTTAATGGATCTTTAGTTTGGAACTGAAACTCGTAAAAGGTGGTCCATCATCAATGTTATTAAAACTACCTCCTTCTGGAAATCGCGTCCGAAAAACATGAGAAAATCGAGGTTTTAGATCCTCATAGGAAAGCTGAATAGTTTCAGTTGTTTTGACGATCCGTAAATTTGTGATGCAATAAGGTGTGCATGACTTCAAGTATAACAGTTGCAACCTGTATATGAAGGTCCCCCACCTCCCCCCGTGCGACTATGACTCTGCATGCAACACTCCTCCTTTCTCAGTTTGGGACCGGCAATAGCGGAGTTACTGAAGTGCAGTTGTATTCGTATCGAATCGCTTTTACTTTTTAATAAACCGATTCTATCGTGAGTTACATTGGACTCTTTGTTATAATGTCATTACTTGTTCGATACGTGAAAAACGTAATGTTTCAACAAACAATTATAATTGAATTTTTCAGTTATCGATCGTCTTATGTACTATTTTCTGGCGATTTTACAGTCGTTGATTTCCTAGGTCGATCTAGGGTGCCCTGCGTGTCTTTGAGAAATAGAATAGGAATATCTAATTCATTTGAGGTATTGCACTTTGTTCTGCCAGATATATTTGTGTAACTATAAACCCTACATGCAGCCCTCCTCCTTTCTCATCCGGGCTTGGGACCGGCAATGGCGGAGTTACTACATGCAGGGCTTATAGTCACGATTGCATTGCATCTGTATAGTTCGCTTTTTGCATTCATCTCCATATTCTTACAATATTTCTGGCACTGCCTTTAGGTTTGCCGCAAGAAGAATATGTATGCGTCCTTAGCATTTCTTGGCCAGGGTTGTTTTCTAATGTTCGCGTCATTAGCGTTCACCCAGGCAGACGTCCCTTCTCGGAGCATGCTTGTATAATGCCCTTCGGTTATGTTGCGGCCATGGTGGAATATCGCACTATCAACCTTGTACACTTTAGTGCCGATCATGATTTTCTCTGTAGGTACTGCTTTTACGCTGTAACCATTAATTTTCGTAACTTTTCCATTCTTTACTGAAAATAGCATTAGCTGAATAATTAAACACCTGTTTGCTGATGATATGTCAGTCTTTACGCTCATTTCTTTCGATTTACAAGTACCGCACGATCCTTCGACCGTTTTCCAGTGCGAGAGATTATCATTGATTAGGTCAGATAAGCTCGGTGTTTTTTTGCAAGGTTTGGGCAGGGTCAGTAACAATATGTCACTACGTTCGATTGAGGTATTTGTGTAACCGCAATCTTTGCAGTGTAGTTATATCGTCAGCTGGTGCTCAACAATTATGCTGAGATTATCGCAATGAGAAATTAAACCGGCTAAAAATTCCGACGCATCTTGTTGCTCATTTGCGGTAAACTGTTCACCCGCAAGTGCCCTGGCCGGAAATACATTTACCGGGGCTTCTGACTTAGCATAATCATCGATCAACATTTTCAAAATATCGTCTGTTTGATTTTGACCTGATGAATGGTCCCTGAATGTGCTACAGTGAAATATACACTGGATCGTTGCGTTGGCGTAACAAGAGACGTGATCGACGTTTTGTAAGCCTTTTATTCGCCACAAATTAGCTGCAGTTTTTTCTTCAGCTGGTACCTGACATGTGACAACATCTCTCGGAATCGACCATCTGCAGTCAACTACCTTCTGTGCTCTTACTGACGTGAGAGGCATCGGTATGAGATCTGGACGATACTTTTTCCTCAATCTATTGTATTCCAAAATGGCTGCTCCATTTGCTAATACAGAGTGAGGATCGTAATTGATCAAATGCAGACCTTCCAGTGAAGTTACTCGTGAAAGAGCAACGTACACTTGGCCGCAAGCAAATACGGAATTACCTGCATCGATTACGGCATTCTTCAAACTCAGCCCCTGACTTTTATGAATTATAATACCGTAACTGAGGCAAATAGGGAATTGTCTTCGGATAACGAAAGCGCCTTGCATTACCTCAAATTTTACATCAACGCGCTCCAAAACATGTACAACGCCTGTAGCTAAGACAATCTGTACTGTTTCTACGTCACCGGTATCAGCAGCTCGGGATATTGCCGTTATTGTACCAATAGTGCCGTTCACGAGGCCTAACGTCACATCAATGTTCCGTCTAATCATTATTTTCGAACCAATTTTAACAATTATCGTTCTTGCAAGACCTGCGGTTCAAGAACTGTCTTCGTCATCCGTGTTCAACATTTTCTGAACTTTTTTTTTGATGTACGGTGGATAATCAACGGTATCATGAGCCAATAATTGTATCTCGTCAGTCTGAATCTCGCTCAACATGGCTTCATTGAGAACATCACACATGCGACACGTAGGAAGTAAACAGACTGTGTCGATGGGTAAATTATTTATATAGTTGCAAAGTTCTCGTATTCTGTCTTTGATCTCAGTTGCTTTGAATGTAATTTTCCTCGATGACAACATTTTCGTGTCCGAATCAGTAACAATCCCAAGGCGTATTCTTGAGAGTATCTCGCGATACGTTTGATCATTCTTCTGTCTCATATTGATCGTTAGTTCGTCGTATGTAAACAAATTACACCACAGATCCACACTGCCCATGGCGCCTATGAGTTTTTCGACATTGGTGTTCGATAATTTTGTGAACGAGGGTCCCTCGTGAACAGGTGGAAGTTGTAGCAAATCGCCGAAAAGAAGAATATGTTTATTACCAAACCAACCATCTTCACAGTCTGCGGTATTGAAGATTTCGACTAATCGAAGATGTATGTACATGAACGTTACGTTCGAAATCATCGAAACTTCATCTATCGCTATCAGGGCAACGTTTCTCAATTGGTCCCGTATGGGTTTAAGGACCGCGTTTGACAGCTGTTTGTATTTTGGAGTGCGGCCGTGTTCAACTGGCAATTGAAAAAGCCTATGAACAGTCAAGCCGTCAACATTAAATGCTGCTATTCCGCTTGGGGCGGTTATTGCAGTATCTTTATTAGCATACTGCTTAATCCAACATCTGATAGTTTTTATGAGAAAGCTCTTACCAGTTCCTCCCTCTCCACTGACGTAAAGTCGTAGAATTTGATTAGAACTCACTGCTTTGATAACCTGATCAAAAACTTGTTTCTGATCCATGTTCAGCCTGCTTATCATTTCTGAAACGTCTACGGTTTCGACTTTCTCAGCAGCGTCTTTAAATTCCTTCATCGCACCTTCAGCCTCGATAGGTACGCAGCCAAGTGGTACAGTATCGCTATTTTGTGAATTATCATTGCCCTTCGCATTATCTGCGATTTGTCTGTCAATCATTTCCTTCGCATATTCCATACCTTTTTGTATTTCGGTTATGCGTTCGTGATATTCCAGTGCTTGTGCGAGTTTCGATTGCATTGACTGAAATGACTCAGCATAAGTATCGCACCCGTTGCGGAGTTCATCTACATCTCTCCATGGTTGAAAGAGTAGCAGCAAGGCGTAGAAATAACGTTCGGGTTGAATATTCACGTTATTTTTGTAGTGATCTACGAGGCATGGACGCTTACGCTTCTTTAAGTACAGCGAGTCTGAGCTGTGGGTTTGTATTTCGTTGTGTCGTACCATTGTACGAAATCGTAGAGGTTGGTAGATTCCGAATCCTTTGGTCGTGCGGGATAATGCGTATCGACTAACGAATCGCAAAATATTTCAGTGGAATCAGCCTCCAAAGCTTCGATTTCCTTACGAGATTTTACTTTTCTATTTCTGATCATGTTTACGTCAACCCACCTGATGGTAGTTTCCGGATGTGTGCCATACAAAGCGATTCCTAATAGAGTATCTGCGGCTTCAAGAGCTCCACATTCTCTATGATTCAACATGCGCAAGCCAAAATTCCATAGACGAGTACACAAAGATTTCGTGGAATTTATGTCTTCAAAAGTCGTTTCTGAGTTGCTTTTTTCGGGCTTAGCAACGTATTTAGTGACATACCGATTCAGGAGTGTAGATTTTTCTCCGATGAACTGAATGTCCATATTCCCTTCCCAGGCCGTAAGAATTGCCGGGTTGTAGTCGTTGATATTGGCTTCCTTTTTGGAGCGGGGCAGATCGTACAATCTGCTTTTAGACTTTAGCGTCCGTCTACCGGCAATCGAAATGGCCACTTCTCGCATAACGAAATCATTTGTGATTGGTCGAGAAAACCCGAAACGACACACTTTTCCAGATTTGTTGTTTTTGTTTGCTTTACTTCGCAAACAATAGGAATTATGTGTATGCCGTTGATGTGTATTAACACGACGATAAAGGTTTGGTGAAACATCTTCAGATGGCATTCTACAAGTAGCATATTTTAGAATGAAGTTTGCTACTTCTTGTTTGGAAGAAGTTCCAAGAATCGGAGCGTCTTTGATCCAGATCATTAAATGAAAATGCTGCGTTCCTCTACCTTAGTATTCTCGCCTCCAGAAGAAATGCGTTACTTCCCCAATGGGATTATCTGGAGAACATATGAAATCGAGCATAGCCTTGAACTTATTTTCGATATATCTAGATGCGGACACTGGATCAGAGGCCACCAACTGACTAGGTGACATCTTTGCAGCGGAGGAGCCACCGACTTCGCGTAGATATTCTGTCATATCCGACCACAACCATTCGCTTGGACTTAATGTGAGGAACCATGTCGCCGGTCCGTAATTATATACCCCCACAAAAACATTATAAATATGTAAAAAAAACCGCCAAGTACGAAATTGTTTTCTCTGACAGAAATCGGGCTCGCATTAAGGAAGTGTCAACGGTAATTTAGTGGATAGCGAATCACACAAGTTCAAACTGATTCTGCAAAAAATGAGATCAACTATCCCATGACAAAACCGCAAAGATAGGGCTAATCTCCGTTGTGAAATCAACAATTAGCGCCAAGTATTAGAATTCAATCAAACGTATGGGGTGTTGAGTCAGTTTTAGAATTTTTGACAGTAAAACGAAAAAATCCAGCGCTAATCTCGGTCGTGAAATCAAAAATTAGCGCCAAGTATTCGCAACTCATTTGAGGGTATCGATTGTGTAGTCGGTTTCCGATTCCTGTTCCTTCATCATTCATGTCACAGGTCATTCGACAATGGTATTTTCGCCGTCGGAGTGCAGCCCGAAGAATGCCCGAACCTGCCCTGGTTGATGGTTCTTATACTTGGCGGGCACATTCCTTTCTCCCACTCTGATCGTTGAAATAATTACTTCGCATAGAAAACTGCGATGATCGTCATCCCACCAGTTTTCTGTGAAAACACAGACGTCCAGAGTATACAAAACTGCGAGGATTGTCATCGTACCGGACTTATGTGAAAACATGCCCGGGTATTCTGAAAGTTTATCAAGAGGGTGCGGCATAGCGATTTTGAAATACTCAACTACTCGGTGCTGAAAAAGCCACGCATTTTGCAATCTGACTTATCTCATTTGGGGAAGAAATAACCGAATAACTACGAATTTGGAAATGATATGATAATTGTCAGCGTAGAAAGAAAATTTTGTAGCGATTATTTTCAAATTTCATGAAAATTAAATACTGAGGCACTTTCTGGCTAATGTGTCACTCATTAAATTTTTGCATTCATCAAAAACCTCGTCTTAAGGAAACTACGCTCTGTTATTTTGCAATTTGACTCATCTTATTTGGGGGGAAAACAACCGAATAACTACGAATTTAGGAATAATTTAATAATTGCTACCGTAGTAAGAAAATTTTGTAAAGATTATTTCAAAATTTCGTGAAAATCAAATACTCAGGCACTTCCTCGCTAATGTGTCGTTCACTAAAGTTTCGTGTACATCAAAAACTTCGTTTTGAGAAAACTACGGATCGCCTTTCCAGAGCGAGGATCTCTTAAGGATGCGAATATGCGTGGATTGTCATTCTACTAATTGTAAATTAGGGGTTGAAAAATTAAATTCAATTATTCGAACGTTTTCTTTTTTGGGCTCCACTTCTCCGGTATATACATTCGTCGTTTCATCGATTAACGGCATGAAAGTAGAAAATAATGGATGGTGTCTTCATCAATGAATGATGAATCACGATGAATTCATACTTTGCTAATTTTGATGTTATTCGCTAATAATTATTGTGGTAACACGTCCCTGGACCTGTAACAAAAGAGAGTAAGAGTATGGCGCCCAGAATAAATAGGGCGAGTTGCTAATGTATCAATATTAATTAATTAAAGTGCAACACCTACCAAATCATCGTTTTTTTTGTGATAATCCTCTAATATTATCGAACTGCTACATTATTGGCAAACGATCTCAAAATCAGTGAGTGGGGGAAAAAGGCAGAGTATGATGAGCATGGGTAGTCATGCTCTGCAAATTGATAATTATAATTTGCGCGAAAAAAACTCTCGTTTGAAACATCTGAAGGTTTACATTGTTTCATTGCTGCAAAAAATAATTCAATTTGACAGACATGACTAAAGATAGTTATGCTGGTTCCAAGAAATTCCTCTACATTTGGTCATGAAAATCGCAATTGGAATGATCGGAATAATAAGGATGGTGACAACTTATCACATCGATCAACGTACGTACTATCGTTCTTTTCACTTTTTTTGAATAAGGTTTGTCAGAAGCGTATGAAATTTGTTGAATTCATAACAAATTGTTGCGTTTTCGCAACGATTTTCATTGGATGTAAATAGCAAAGTATCGTTTGCCATTGGAACACCCGGTAGGTTATGATCGCAGAGTATGAGCAGAGTGCCCGCCAAGTACAAGAACTATCAACCAGGGCAGGTTCGGGCATTCTTCGGGCTGCACTCCGACGGCGAAAATACCATTGTCGAATGACCTGTGACATGAATGATGAAGGAACAGGAATCGGAAACCGACCACACAATCGATATCCTCAAATGAGTTGCGAATACTTGGCGCTAAATTTTGATTTCACGACCGAGATTAGCGCTGGATTTTTTCGTTTTACTGTCAAAAATTCTAAAACTGACTCAACACTCCATACGTTTGATTGAGTTCTAGTACTTGGCGCTAATTTTTGATTTCACAACGGAGATTAGCGCTATCTTTGCGGTTTTGTCATGGATAGTTGATCTCATTTTTTGCAGAATCAGTTTGAACTTGTGTGATTCGCTATCCACTAAATTACCGTTGACACTTCCTTAATGCGAGCCCGATTTCTGTCAGAGAAAACAATTTCGTACTTGGCGTTTTTTTTTACATATTTATAATGTTTTTGTGGGGGATTATAATCCTTTTTGTACGTGCAAACGTCGAACGATATAGTGATATGACACGTGGATCACGTAGAATCATTTCTTATGGCACGATAAATTCTCAGCGGTACGCAATAGGCACACAAAAGTTCGTATCAATTTCAGAGGTGCAACATGTTACCTCTTGATTATCTCAGATACGGTAGAGAATAAGGGATCGCAGTACTTCAGCACACACTCTTGCCTATTTAAGACATGATTCGCTATATTTGAACATTTAACAAGAAATGGCTATGGTTATGGTACAGTCAGGGTTGGATTCACTCAGAATCAGTCGGTTTGATTCATTGTTCTCATTATTCATTTTTATCATTGTGATAACTCATACATCATTACTGTGATACCGTGAATCATTATTTATTTCTATCATTGTAATTACTTACATACATTGTTACTGTGATACCGTAATCCGAAAAAAAATAAATAAATTGGTTATGACTTTTGAATGCTATACGCGAAATTGAAAATTGATTAGCGAACGAAGGTCGATGCGAATATAGTAATAACACGGAGATACTTTGTCATTCTCAACCTCATTTGTATTTGTACATCAGTTTTTGAGGTACCCTAAACCGAAAAAATTTAATAAATTGTTCATAACTTTCGAATGCAACAACCGTTTTCATTATCATCAAAATTAGGAAGGCAAACGCATCTCATACGTGCATATATATATATACACACTAGGGTGCTTTTTTTTTGCGACTATTTTTTTTTTTCGGTCCCATCGTGAAATTTTGTTGGAAATACCCAAAAAAAAATTCCCTGAAAGTTTGAGCCCTTAATATTAATTTTAAGTACTCGACCAAGGCGTGTGAAGATTTTCCATTTAAAATACACGGAAACTTTGATTTTTTTTTTTTAAATTTCTATAGCTCAGCGGCATTTAATGGTATCACCTTGTCCAAAATGGGGATTTTCTCAGCATTAAATGCTCTACAGAAGTGCCCACTGCGGCGAAGTCGTAAGTCACACCGGCGAGGTAGTACGGGCCACTAAACCTGATTTTTTCATGAAATTTACGTTTTTTCGCATTTATCTCGTAAATGACAAGAGCTATAGAAAAAATGTAAATGAGAAACTTGTAGGAAATTTTATTTCCTACAAAAAAGCTCATTAGCGCTTAATCGCTAAGTTCAATACTGCTTGAGATATTTCAATTTTAAGTTTATGAAGTTTTAAATTTTTATCAAAAATCACGTAAAATTATAAAAAATATTGTTCTTTTATTATTTATCACTACTTTTTCAACTAATTACCTTTTTGGTGAGAGATAAAAACATAAGTGATTTTGCGACGACGAATTCATTATTTATTTTTAAACAATTTAATCTTCCTTACGGATTTCTAAATTCACAACCAAATACATGGGAGACTAATCAAGAATATCAACAGTGTCTCAAAACATTCAACAACTTGAAGGTAGTGAATGATATTGCCGAGCGAGGAGTAGCACTAGCTGAAAAATTTAATCAAGGTTTGACAAATAATGAAGAGCAGAGGCAAAA
The DNA here is from genome assembly GCA_963978495.1 of Athalia circularis. Taxonomy (NCBI): domain Eukaryota; kingdom Metazoa; phylum Arthropoda; class Insecta; order Hymenoptera; family Athaliidae; genus Athalia; species Athalia circularis. Next base: position 26,284,288 of record OZ021697.1, on the reverse strand, counting down.
AATTTTTCAGGCTGTCCAAAACCATCGCTCAGAGCACCCGTCGTGTACAAAATCACAATACAGTCGAACAGAAGTGAAATAAGAAGTTTTTTGTTATTATGCTTATCAATAAAATTTGATTATCTGACGTATTTCAAATTATTTATATTTTTTACCCTTTCATCTTAAAAAAAAGGTAATTAGTTAAAAAAGTAGTGATAAATAATAAAAAAACAATATTTTTTATAATTTTACGTGATTTTTGATAAAAATTTAAAACTTCATAAACTTAAAATTGAAATATCTCAAGCAGTATTGAAGTTAGCGATTAAGCGCTAATGAGCTTTTTTGTAGGAAATAAAATTTCCTACAAGTTTCTCATTTACATTTTTTCTATAGCTCTTGTCATTTACGAGATAAATGCGAAAAAACGTAAATTTCATGAAAAAATCAGGTTTAGTGGCCCGTACTACCTCGCCGGTGTGACTTACGACTTCGCCGCAGTGGGCACTTCTGTAGAGCATTTAATGCTGAGAAAATCCCCATTTTGGACAAGGTGATACCATTAAATGCCGCTGAGCTATAGAAATTTAAAAAAAAAAAATCAAAGTTTCCGTGTATTTTAAATGGAAAATCTTCACACGCCTTGGTCGAGTACTTAAAATTAATATTAAGGGCTCAAACTTTCAGGGAATTTTTTTTTGGGTATTTCCAACAAAATTTCACGATGGGACCGAAAAAAAAAAAATAGTCGCAAAAAAAAAAGCACCCTAATACACACACATGCACATGGACATGCATCTGTACGTTTGAAATACCGTAAATAGAATTCTTTTGAAAAGTATTGTTTATAACTTTTGAATGCAACAACCGATTTTATTAAAATTTGAAAGGCGAACGGTGACCCATAATACGGAGATACCCTGTAAATTTCAACCTTTTTTGTACATTAGTTTTTGGGATACCGTAAACAGAAAAATTCAATAAATTGTTTATAACTTTTGAGTGCAACATTTAAATTGAATAAAATTTGGAAGGCAAACGGAGACCGATAATACGGAGATACCCTGTAAATTTCAGCCTTTTTTGTACATCAGTTTTTGAGATACCGTGAACAGAATAATTTTCTAAAAAAATGGTCTGCGAAGAAGAAGAAGAAGATTGTGATTTTCATCAACTTTGAACCCCCATAACTCCGGAGCCGCTGGACCGATTTTGTTCCGGTTTTTTGTGGATTCTCGTACGGTGATAACGAAAAATTTTTACCTGAACTTTTTCGCGAAATTTTCAGCCGTTCGCGAGAAAAAATACCCCCGTTCCAAGTATAACGAGTTGGCTCGCGTAAAGATTGCTGGCTGGCGCTCGCCTGCCTACGGTACTTGGCGGCGATTCGCTGCCGCGAATCTTGATCATGCAGGATACGTCATTTCTTGGCCGACTCCAATATTGCTCCGTATTACGCAGTCTTGCAAATATAGAATTTAGATTTCCTTCCAACTCTTCCTTGGAAAGCTTACTCAAATAACTAGCTGCGGTAAATCGCTCCTTTGGATTAATGATATTTAATTTGTGATAAATACCACCACTTAGTTGTCTATTGTTAGCATCGTTCAATAGATAGAAAAGGTATTGTTGATCGGTTCTGAATTGTGGATGCTTTGACATGAGTCTCGATTTGAAAAATTCGAAATGAGTAAGACGTTTGGGTCTATCTTCGTGTTGTCCGTTACAACCGTAAGGAAATAAATGCGGAAAACATTGCAAATCTAGTGTTTTTTCACGGTTATCTAATGGCACTTCGTGAATTCTCAACATTTGATAGAGGTTGGTTGCCGTTTCATTTTCTTTTTTTTCGTACATCGGATATACAGAGAGAATTGGTGGAAACTGGCCACTCCACATAGCGCCTAACTGTTCGCGTCCCGTATGACAACCACCGATACACGCAAATTCATGAGCGTGAGTCTCCGCTGACGTCACAGCCAGGAGCATGTTAAAAGTCTGAAATTTGGGTGCTCAGCGGGGTCCGTCAAGCAAGTGCTGCTGCGTCGCGGGGCATCTCTCGGTTGTGAAGCTAGCGGTTAAGGTTAAGTCGGATTTATTACAAACAACTTCGAACCACTGAAACTATTTAAATGCGGAAATTATTCGACGTTAATAAGAAAATTCGTAATTGATAATTCGATGTACCGTAAACAGTGATTTGGTCGAAAGAATCCTCTAAGCGCGCCGCGAAAAATACAATCAAGTAAATCGGAGCAGGTAAGTGTGACAAATTGTTCTACTACAATTCGGGTGAAGATGAATTTGCATCAGGATAATACGGATTCTATCAGGTATTATTTCAATGAGTTGAATTCGATCCACCCAGAAGCACGACACAAAAACGGGGTATTTCAATTAGGATAAATCAATAGCATTTCTGGCCAACGTACGAAACATCCACTTTATTATGTGATCATCAATTTTATCAAGTCAATAAAATCAACAAGTATGTTATTTTCAATTGACCACCAGCATTGGTAACGAAAAAATTATGAAACTCCAGCTTTGTTGAATTTGAAGACTCGTACAAATGATGAATCAATGATGGCAGTATGAAAAACCACAACATAACATTGTTCCATCTCGCCGACCTGACTTCATTATCTGAAACAAAATAATACAGGTTATCAAAAGGGAATGGAAAGGATCGGCGATGGACCCACTGTACTTCCCTCGCATCGCATTTGTAAACATGAAGATTACAGCAATGTTCCGTCAACTACCAGTGATTGTGATAACTCTTCTAGAAACTCGGCAACGGTTCCGACAAAGAGTTACCTTGAAGATGACCAAATCCAAGCCAAGAACGGTATTCGTGGGACAAACCTGAAGAAATTATGCAAAAATTATTATTGAAAACATTGTACCTTTCGACGCGAAAACTCGTAAAAAAAAATTTTCAAAGAACATTAAATAAATCGTATTCATACCGCTGCAAAATGATTTGTTGTTAAAAAATAAACAATGTCTTGGAGTCAATTGGAATCACTCTTGGGACATCTGGAGATTGAGAACAAAATAGTCGGAGCAGCAAATCTGGAAAACAAATACATCATAATTACACTGAGGTTGACAAAAAATATCAGTCGAGTTCTTCTGAGCATCACCTGATCAATTTCAAAGACGGAGAGTATCTTTTCAAAGTTTGAGTCGAAGAAGCAGTGTCAGTTTTTGTACTTCCATTCCTTGTTAGATTTCAAGTTGCAAGATATTATCTTACAGTTGGTCAAAGACAAGCAGTGTAGTTTTCAAGAGTCCAAGTACCAGAGCAGGATCCAAGTTGAGAGAATTTTACAAGTTATCGTGGGATTGGCGATTGAGGATTTCAGCATGTCAGTTTCAAGTTTTCAAAGACGGAGAGTATCTTTTCAAAGTTTGAGTGGAAGAAGCAGTGTCAGTTTTTGAACTTCCATTCCTTGTTAGATTTCAAGTTGCAGGATATTATCTTACAGTTGGTCAAAGACAAGCAGTGTAGTTTTCAAGAGTCCAAGTACCAGAGCAGGATCCAAGTTGAGAGAATTTTACAAGTTATCGTGGGATTGGCGATTGAGGATTTCAGCATGTCAGTTTCAAGTTTTCAAAGACGGAGAGTATCTTTTCAACGTTTGAGCGGAAGAAGCAGTTTAGGTATTTGTACTTCCAGTTCTTTCGTGGATCTCAAGTTGTAGGATACCATTCCAAAGTTTGTCAAAGATAAACAGTGTAGTTTTCAAAAGTCCAAGTACCAGAGCAGGATCCAAGTTGAGAGAATTTTACAAGTTATCGTGGGATTGGCGATTGAGGATTTCAGCGTGTCGGTTTCAAGTTTTCAAAGACGGAGAGTATCTTTTCAAAGTTTGAGTGGAAGAAGCAGTGTCAGTTTTTGTACTTCCATTCCTTGTTAGATTTCAAGTTGCAGGATATTATCTTACAGTTGGTCAAAGACAAGCAGTGTAGTTTTCAAGAGTCCAAGTACCAGAGCAGGATCCAAGTTGAGAGAATTTTACAAGTTATCGTGGGATTAGCGATTGAGGATTTCAGCATGTCAGTTTCAAGTTTTCAAAGACGGAGAGTATCTTTTCAACGTTTGAGCGGAAGAAGCAGTTTAGGTATTTGTACTTTCAGTTCTGTCGTGGATCTCAAGTTGTAGGATACCATTCCAAAGTTTGTCAAAGATAAGCAGCGGAGTTCTTTAGAGTCCAAGTGCCGGTGCAGGATCCAAGTCGAGAGAATTCTACAAGTTATCGTGGGATTGGCAATTGAGGATTTCAGAGTAGCCATCACACACTCAGTCCTCTCCGCAACGGAATAAATAATATTGGGCATAGTTTACAACAATGTCTCCAAACACACAATCTAATCACACACTTCTTATCCTACAAAAGCTAATTGCACTTAGTGTCCTATCGTTAATCTCATGCCTATACTTAATCACACTGAAATGTTTTTCTAAAATCTACAATAAATGGTACTACTTATAAAATAACTCAATCGCACTTATAGTGTTCTAACTTTTCAAAGCCCCGTCTACGAAAATGTCGAAATATCCTAATTAAGTCCTCAAATCAGCAAAAAACACTCACCGATTGTCACAATAAGTCTAATAATCTCCAACACTACCAAAAAGTCTACAAAAATACCTGTACTCACAACAGAAATCACAAATCCCTAGAAATACTCAACACGTGACACTGAAAACTACTCAAATCAACCAATCACTATCGCCTTAATACTGTGCAATTGCCGACATGCGGGAGGTGCTGGGGAAGAACCGAGGTAATACTAATCAGATTTGAATTCTCGTAGTGGCTTCAGTAGTTTTCAGTGACACGTATTGAGTATTTCTAGCGATTTGTGATTTCTGTTGTGAGTAGAAGTATTTCTGTAGACTTTTTGGTAGTGTTGGAGATTATTAGACTCATTGTGATAATCGGCGAGTGTTTTTTGATGATTTGAGGACTTAATTAAGAGATTTGAACATTTTTGTAGACGGGACTTTGAAAAGTTAGAACACTATAAGTGCGATTGAGTTATTTTGTAAGTAGTATCATTTATTGTAGATTTCAGAAAAACATTTCAGTGTGATTCAGTATAGGCATTAGATTAACGACAGGACACTAAGTGCAATTAGCTTGTGTAGGCTAAGTAGTGTGTGGTTTGATTGTGTGTTTGGAGACATTGTGGTAAACTATGCCCAATATTATTTATTCCGTTGCGGAGAGGATTGAGTGGGTGATGGCCTGGATGACAGGCCTAAGTTACAGGCATGTGAGAGACTATTTTGCTGCAGAACATGCCGATAGGCCCATTCCGTCTAAAACGACAATCCAAAACACGGTGGATAAGTTTTTACAGACGGGTGTGATAGACCCTCGGCTGAATAAAGTTCAGTATCCTCGAAGGCGATTGAGCGAAGAGACCATCTTTTATATCTGCCAGGCAGTGACAGAGGGCATGAATACGCCTTGTCGACAAATAGCTCAGGAGCTAGGATTGGCGATGTCCACGATACGTAAGGTGCTCCGAGAACAAAAGTTCAAGTCATACAAGTTCCAGGAACACCAAGAACTCCTGGAGCGGGATAACTTTGCTCGTATGCAATTCTGCGAGACCATGACCGAAGTCATGAATGCTCAGGAACATCTGATCGAGCACATATGCTTTAGCGACGAGTGCACAATTCAACTGGTAGGGGCACCAAATCGCCAGAATTCAAGGTGGTGGTCGAGGGAGAATCCCCACATCGTTTTAGAGACGGGAACGCAATACCAGCGTAAGGTTAACGTATGGGTCGGGCTGATGGGATACCATATCATAGGGCCATTTTTCATTGATGGCAACCTCAATGGAGAAACATATTTAGCGCTACTGAGGGAGCAGATTGTTCCGGCCATCAGAGCCATCGAGGGAGATGTGAGTATATTATAATGATAACAAAGCAACGTATCCACACTAAAATAGGTAACATTGAACTACTTTATCATTTCAAATAAAACATTTTTTTTTCTTCAACATAATGAACTACTAAAGCAGAGTAAAACGAACTGGAATACTTTTTATCCAAATAAAATATTTGAGTAAATCACTAAGAATCTATTCAGCAGACACAAAAATGGTACTCAAAATTTTTGTCTCATGTGACTAGGGCCATGCGATTTGGTTCCAACAAGATGGGGCACCACCCCACAATGCTGCAGCGGTAAGGAATTACCTCAATGACGAATTCCAGGAACGATGGATTGGAAGGCAGGGTCCGGTGTCCTGGCCTCCACGATCACCGGATCTCAATCCATTAGATTATTCTTTCTGGGCACTTCTGCGCCATCGCCTGTATTCTTCAGGAGAGACCATCCGTGACGTTGCTGCTGCTCAACGGAGAATAGTGCAAATATCACAGGACATAGAGCCAGACGTGATTCGCAATATAACCCGGGCTTTTTATGATCGGTTGGGCTACTGTTCAGCAGCTGAAGGTGGCCATTTTGAGCAACTCCTGGGAGGACGTGAGTAATGCTGGAATCATAACGAACGAAGCATGAATTATGATATGTCTGCACGCGCCGTATAAAACACTAAATAACTATGTTGAACATCTTGATGATATTGGACACAATATCCTACAACTTGAAATCTAACAAGGAATGGAAGTACGAAAACTGACACTGCTTCTTCCACTCAAACTTTAAAAAGATACTCTCCGTCTTTGAAAACTTGAAACCGACACGCTGAAATCCTCAATCGCCAATCCCACGATAACTTGTAAAATTCTCTCAACTTGGATCCTGCTCTGGTACTTGGACTTTTGAAAACTACACTGTTTATCTTTGACAAACTTTGGAATGGTATCCTACAACTTGAGATCCACGACAGAACTGGAAGTACAAATACCTAAACTGCTTCTTCCGCTCAAACATTGAAAAGATACTCTCCGTCTTTGAAAACTTGAAACTGACAGGCTGAAATCCTCAATCGCCAATTCCACGATAACTTGTGAAATTCTCTCAACTGGGATCCTGCTCTGGCACTTGGACTCTTGAAAACTACACTGCTTGTCTTTGACCAACTGTAAGATAATATCCTGCAACTTGAAATCTAACAAGGAATGGAAGTACAAAAACTGACACTGCTTCTTCCACTCAAACTTTGAAAAGATACTCTCCGTCTTTGAAAACTTGAAACCGACACGCTGAAATCCTCAATCGCCAATCCCACGATAACTTGTAAAATTCTCTCAACTTGGATCCTGCTCTGGTACTTGGACTTTTGAAAACTACACTGTTTATCTTTGACAAACTTTGGAATGGTATCCTACAACTTGAGATCCACGAAAGAACTGGAAGTACAAATACCTAAACTGCTTCTTCCGCTCAAACGTTGAAAAGATACTCTCCGTCTTTGAAAACTTGAAACTGACATGCTGAAATCCTCAATCGCCAATCCCACGATAACTTGTAAAATTCTCTCAACTTGGATCCTGCTCTGGTACTTGGACTCTTGAAAACTACACTGCTTGTCTTTGACCAACTGTAAGATAATATCCTGCAACTTGAAATCTAACAAGGAATGGAAGTTCAAAAACTGACACTGCTTCTTCCACTCAAACTTTGAAAAGATACTCTCCGTCTTTGAAAACTTGAAACTGACATGCTGAAATCCTCAATCGCCAATCCCACGATAACTTGTAAAATTCTCTCAACTTGGATCCTGCTCTGGTACTTGGACTCTTGAAAACTACACTGCTTGTCTTTGACCAACTGTAAGATAATATCTTGCAACTTGAAATCTAACAAGGAATGGAAGTACAAAAACTGACACTGCTTCTTCGACTCAAACTTTGAAAAGATACTCTCCGTCTTTGAAATTGATCAGGTGATGCTCAGAAGAACTCGACTGATATTTTTTGTCAACCTCAGTGTAATTATGATGTATTTGTTTTCCAGATTTGCTGCTCCGACTATTTTGTTCTCAATCTCCAGATGTCCCAAGAGTGATTCCAATTGACTCCAAGACATTGTTTATTTTTTAACAACAAATCATTTTGCAGCGGTATGAATACGATTTATTTAATGTTCTTTGAAAATTTTTTTTTACGAGTTTTCGCGTCGAAAGGTACAATGTTTTCAATAATAATTTTTGCATAATTTCTTCAGGTTTGTCCCACGAATACCGTTCTTGGCTTGGATTTGGTCATCTTCAAGGTAACTCTTTGTCGGAACCGTTGCCGAGTTTCTAGAAGAGTTATCACAATCACTGGTAGTTGACGGAACATTGCTGTAATCTTCATGTTTACAAATGCGATGCGAGGGAAGTACAGTGGGTCCATCGCCGATCCTTTCCATTCCCTTTTGATAACCTGTATTATTTTGTTTCAGATAATGAAGTCAGGTCGGCGAGATGGAACAATGTTATGTTGTGGTTTTTCATACTGCCATCATTGATTCATCATTTGTACGAGTCTTCAAATTCAACAAAGCTGGAGTTTCATAATTTTTTCGTTACCAATGCTGGTGGTCAATTGAAAATAACATACTTGTTGATTTTATTGACTTGATAAAATTGATGATCACATAATAAAGTGGATGTTTCGTACGTTGGCCAGAAATGCTATTGATTTATCCTAATTGAAATACCCCGTTTTTGTGTCGTGCTTCTGGGTGGATCGAATTCAACTCATTGAAATAATACCTGATAGAATCCGTATTATCCTGATGCAAATTCATCTTCACCCGAATTGTAGTAGAACAATTTGTCACACTTACCTGCTCCGATTTACTTGATTGTATTTTTCGCGGCGCGCTTAGAGGATTCTTTCGACCAAATCACTGTTTACGGTACATCGAATTATCAATTACGAATTTTCTTATTAACGTCGAATAATTTCCGCATTTAAATAGTTTCAGTGGTTCGAAGTTGTTTGTAATAAATCCGACTTAACCTTAACCGCTAGCTTCACAACCGAGAGATGCCCCGCGACGCAGCAGCACTTGCTTGACGGACCCCGCTGAGCACCCAAATTTCAGACTTTTAACATGCTCCTGGCTGTGACGTCAGCGGAGACTCACGCTCATGAATTTGCGTGTATCGGTGGTTGTCATACGGGACGCGAACAGTTAGGCGCTATGTGGAGTGGCCAGTTTCCACCAATTCTCTCTGTATAGTAAACTGTTCGTACAGCGCATCCGATGCCACAGCCTGAGTGAGTAATGCTGTACGCTCGTTAGCTTCTGTTTGATCGTGAATCTCGTGTTGTTCGACTAAATGATCGTCTTCATGATCAGAAACTGTTTCTGCATCTTGATTGTCTTGTATTTGGAATTCTACGTCTTTTATATGAGCCAGCAGAAGATCGGCTGATGCTGGTAGCTCGATCTTCGAATGCTGGGGATTATTTGTTTTGAGCCAGACTAAAGCCTCCCACACTTTATTTACATCGACTAGTTGTTCCCAAACCAATTTTGATTTTGTCGGGATACCACGAACCAGGATGTAAAATTCGTGGTCGAGATTAATCGGTTCCGTTTCACGGCACACTTTTTTCAAAGTTTCTTCAAGGGGTAGGGGCAAATGAAATGTTCTGCCCTTGACTTTTTGCACCATCTCTCTGTGGGGTAAATTTTTTTTTGCAACGGTGCCCATTCTTTGAATAGTTTGGAATGCTTTGGCTCTTTGAATCAAAATTCGCTCGTAATCATTTAAGCACGATATAACTTCAGGTACCGACTCGGTAGCGAGTTTATTCAATACGCACTTCGGTGGCATAATGTCTTCACGAAGCTTTGGGAGACAGTAATTGCAAACATAATCGCAATCGTTACCCTGGGCTGCGACGTGTTGCATCAATTTTGCCCATAATAGACTGGTCATAGGCTTCCTGAATTTCTGAACGTTCGTGACCTCTCTTTGGAAACAAAGTTTTTCGCAGGATACACATACGTACCGCGGAGTATCCATAGATCGCTTTGTCAATATTTTAAACGCAATCATGTACTTGGATGTTATATTTTCTTTGTTGAGATCTAATTCTTGTGTAACATTACTTGCGATAGTATTAGCTTTGTGTCGGGCCAGCTCTGAGATCTCTTCCAGTTTCTCTACGTCGCCGTCATTTAGAGCTTCGTCTATAGAAAGTGTTTTCTCAAAACAGTTCACTGATTTGCATATTAACCGCTGTATGTACCGCACCGATGGGAAATGTGGTGCTAATACCTGAACCGTTAAGAAAATTGATTTGCAGATGGCGTCATCCATGTATCATACTTGTGAATGACCTAGCTTAACATCTGTATGTTTTACAGTACAATCCAATCGCATAATTAATTTATGGAAATTTTTCAACGTACACGTCGATATAATTTGCAGAAAGCCAACATACTTATTCAGTTGATGAATATCTTTGGTTTTACACGCGTTACCGCAAAGCCAACTTTTATTCAGGCTTTTTACTTTTTTCTTTGAATCAACCAATGGCAAAATGTTTACTGCTTGCCCCGTTCGATTAATTATAATTGGATCTGATAATTGAACATACTTATATGAAGCTTCCGCAAAATAGGGTTCACCGGAAGCAATATGTTTTGATGAACCGCATAGAGCACCTATTTTATCCTCGATACTGTGATCGGGACATTGAGCAGCCTTTGTTGAAAAAATTTGCGCCTGCTTCTTGACGGTCTCTAATTTTTTTTTTAACATAATGACGTTACGTTCCCGCTCATGAAGACACCAGTTTATAAAAGATTCCGCTTTCAATCTGTTCTCAGTTTTGCATTGTTTATCACTCATTTTTGACAAAATCTTTGCTACATATTTTTTTCTCGATTGCCTCACTGATACTGTGTTTGCCGCACGAAAAATTCGATATTTTGTGAGGATTCGGCCAGCAGCACTTACTTTTTGCCTCACAATATCATCTCTCTTGGTTTTTACATAATAAAATTTATTGTACTGCAACTTCGGATCACGACGGCGTAGATTATTTGCTCACAGTCGCGCCCGTTCTCTTTCTATTCGGGCAGCGTATCGCTTACGGATCTGTTCACGTAATTTTTCTAGATTCAACAAATAAAGTTTGCGTCTTTGAGTTCGTTGCCTTTCTATATCCTTGCGGTAAAATTCTAGCGTCCGAGCCCGCTGCCTTTTCACATCCAAGAGGTAAAGTTCTCGCTTTCGAGCTCGCTGCTTTTCATTATTCAAATGATACCATTTTCTATTCTGTTCTCGATGTTTTTCAACATCTGACAACCGCTCATGAGGGATGATTTGTTCAGAACGATCATGAGACCGGTCGTCTACAATCGACAACATATTTCCAAATTTATTACTTTCGTGTGGTTCCGCTAGTGGCTTATCTGCGGGTATTATATTTGTCTGAATTGATAGCCGTAACTTATCATCATCATCATCATCATCATCATCATCATCATTAATATTAGTATTACTTGACAGTGAGATAGTTCCGACCTGTGCTACCTCGCCTAGCTTGGTTCTCTTTTTATTAGGTTCCGAACATTGTTCCCCAATATATTCGCTAGGTACCTGACGTTTCTTAGAGATACTAGTATTTTTCAACGCAATATTCGTTTTCTTATTAACACGTGGAAAGTTTTCTATGACATTGTTTTCGAATACTTTCAGTAAATGTGTTCGCATCAGAGGAATGGCGTACCTTTCTTTCGATGGGTTATGACCATTAATGAGCGATATTGCAAATGCGATGGCAAAGACTCCACAGTCGGATCCGTTAGGTTGCTGTTGGACCTGAGGGAATTTGATACGTTTGCTTTGAAACTGGTAGAAGGGAAACAGTTTTTTCAAGTATGTCTTATGGTGCTCATGAAGAGTCTTCCTGTTTAACGAATCGTATATGTAAAGTGATTTACCGTCGAAATAACTGCATACCCAGTGCCCGTCTGATCCTGTATTACCGCTATGCAATATTTGCACATGCTTTTCGTTCGATGAAACCGGCTTAATTGTGTCCGGCATTTGAACTCGCCACGTCTCTTGGGGTAAATATGACGAACACTTTTTGACAATATGACTAAAATGATCCATGTGCAGGTCAGTCAACCACCCACCTGATGTTATTATGTCTTTGGATGTAGTATCCAAATGCGGTATAGGGCGAAACGCGCTCTTTCGATTTTCAAGAGATATCTTCCCTCTGTTATTATTAACAGAAGAAACTTGTCTTGTGAGACAAGTCTCATCATTAACTACCTGATTGTCATTACGATTAAAAACAGGAAGAACAGTTACAGATACCGATTCAGTCCGTTTGTTGACTTCTTTTGCTGACTGTTTGGGAACTTCAGGGCGTCCTTTTTTTGCGCTGTTTTGCGAATTTTTTCCCAGGTTTTTATTTTGCCTAACCTCATTTGTCACGCGATTCATTTCACGTGGCATTTGAGGCTTGGGAGAAGAGATGACCTTAACTGCAGAAGCGCTATTTATTCTGTCCACGTATGGAAACTGTTGGATTGCATTATTTTTGAATACTTTCAACAAATGTGCCCGCATAAGGTTTGCATGATACGTTACCTGATTAGGTTTTTCCCCATGTATAAGAGAAGTAGCAAAAGCAATCGCAAATACTCCACAATCAGACCCATTAGGCTGTCGCTGAACTGTAGGAAATTGTACAGGATTCTGGGAAAAGTTATAGAAGGGAAACAACGCCCTCAAATATGTTTCGTGGTCCTTGTGAAGCACCTTTGAATTCAAAGAATCGTATATGAATATTGATTTTGTATCATAGTAACTACAAACCAAGTGTTGCCCTCCGTGCGTACCACTGTGCAATATTTGCACGTGTTTGACAGTAGGCGAAACAGGTTCTATCGTATCTGGCATTTGTACCCGCCACGTCTCCTGCGGTGCATATTCTGAAAATTTTTTCAGAAGCAATGAGAAATGATCTATATGATCATCATAAAGCCATTCGCCAGATTCGATGACATTCAATAACATATCATTAACAACTGGTATCTGCAAACTGACCATGATTGCGAGTTGGCTAATCGTTCAATTAGATTAAAGTCCTCTATCTCTTTGTATTGTGCGTAAAGCAGCAATATTTTGCGCGTAAAGCAGCAATATGTTGTTTGCAGAGCAACAACTAATCTGATTGCGTGAAGCAGCAGATTGTGGCGCTAAAAGCAGCCTTTCTCGAAATCGTGAGATTTCTAGAGATTGAAATCGTGAGATTTCTAGATAGAGGACGTCCTAACCTAAATAACCTATCTATCCTAACACACCTAATTATTAATAGACCCACACAACCTACCCTAACTATTCCCTTACTAATGCAGATGCACTTGTCACAATTAAAAGCTTGTGGGTTATACCGTAACGACTCTAACGCTGAAAATTACTGAAACTTTATCAAAAACAACGTAATCTAAAAGTGCACTCTACAACCTTAGCTACGAAATGAGTGGAAATGAGTATCTATCGTCGAGAGTGATACTCATCCATGATGTATTGAATTCCGATAGAGCGGGATCTAATACCTAACTGTACCTGCTATGAACCACTTGCTATTGGTCGGGGACTAGGGAATTTACGCTCACAAGGAGAGGCTCAGACCTTCGGATCACAGATTCTGCCCAAACTTTTATAGGTGTCTTCTTGAGCCAAAAGATGAAGCCTGTGATGTGTCATTCCATCTAATGGGCATTCCTTACTAGATTATTAATTAAAAACCAAGAAAAAAATTAAAAAAAAAAAAAATTAGAAAAAAAATAGAAAACACAGGAAACTCATACTGAATCACTATATCATTGAAACTTTCTCAGAGACCTTGAAAAAAAATATTCCAGTCATAAATACACTACATTTCACTTATGGCACTACGTCACACTCTTCGGAGGCACAGTCGCAGGGCTCGAACAGCTTCCTTTCAATTTCTAACGAACTTGATTCTTCAAGACATATTTCAGAATTCACCTAGGTCCTAACTATCGCCTGCAATGCATCGAGGCTATAGATTCCTTCATCAACGAACATTTTTTGGCTGATAGATCTGAAAATAACAACGGTAATACCAGTCTTACTGCAATATTACATTTATATATATACCTATATATCTTGAATACTTTCACTACTTTGATCAACGTTTTATGAAGATTTAATACTCATCTTATCGAATGGTGTTAGTCGCGACAGGTCAAGTAAGGTTATGTTCCCCGACCCAATGGATCTATGCCACATCTCAATGAGTACAGCAAGTACAAGCTGTCATGAAATAGCCGTCGATAGATTTCGGTAGAAAAAGGTAACGTTCTGCTCTACCCACACGAGCCGTTGTGTGTCGATCGAGATCTGTCATACGTTGCTGTATAAGTCTATGGCTGTAAGTGACGTAAAAGCTCTTATAATTGTGTTAGCGTATTTCCATCCAAACAAAAACAGTATAATAAGGTAAAGATACATTTTCAATCTTTTGTATCGATGGCTATTTCATGGTAGCTTGTACTTGCTGTACTCATTGAGATGTGGCATACATGCGTTTGGTCGGGGAACATAACCTTACTTGACCTGTCGCGACTAACACCATTCGATAGGATGAGTATTAAATCTTCATAAAACGTTGATCAAAGTAGTGAAAGTATTCAAGATATATAGGTATAAATGTAATGTTTTTTTATCGATAATATAAATGTAATATTGCAGTAAGACTGGTATTACCGTTGTTATTTTCAGATCTATCAGCCAAAAAATGTTCGTTGATGAAGGAATCTATAGCCTCGATGCATTGCAGGCGAAAGTTAGGACCTAGGTGAATTCTGAAATATGTCTTGAAGAATCAAGTTCGTTAGAAATTGAAAGGAAGCTGTTCGAGCCCTGCGACTGTGCCTCCGAAGAGTGTGACGTAGTGTCATAAGTGAAATGTGGTGTATTTATGACTGGAATATTTTTTTTCAAGGTCTCTGAGAAAGTTTCAATGATATAGTGATTCAGTATTAGTTTCCTATGTTTTTTATTTTTTTTTTTAATTTATTTTTTTTTTAAATTTTTTTCTTGGTTTTCAATTAATAATCTAGGAAGGAATGCCCATTAGATGGAATGACACATCACAGGCTTCATCTTTTGGCTCAAGAAGACACCTGTAAAAGTTTGTGTAGAATCTGTGATCCGAAGGTCTGAGCCTCTCCTTGTCAGTGCACAGTGCTGATTTGAAACAATGGCCCGTATTCACAAGTCGCTTTTAGGGCTGAAAGTGTCCAACTAGTTTTTTTATACGTTGAATTTCCTACAAGGAAAAAATCTAGTTAGACACTTTTAGGGCTAAAAGCGAGTTATGAATACGGACCAATATCGTTTCGCACAACCGCGCTTCGCTATGTTTGTCAACGCTGTCATTTACATTAAATGCTTTCGGAAAATTAAAAAAATTCTGTAACCAATACGAACAATGGAATTTTATTGAGGATTGTCATTAAACTCTCTGTCGAAAAACTGTAAGAAAAAAAGATAGGAAGAGTCGTTTCTTGGACAGCATTGTTTTCTACTTAGTTGTATTGGGCTCTTTTCCATTTCTCTTCACTTTCTTTTATAATAATATATAGTAATTGATTCTATCCCGGTAGGTTTTATGTTTTTATTGAATTTGCGGCAGTATACAATCAAATGCCCACACAAACTTCTCCACTCAATCAGTAGGAACAATGAAACACATGTGTTGGAATTTTTCTGTAAGCGCCACAGCTGGTTCGATCGTTGAGGTTCGATTGCCCAAAGCATCGAATGCGAGTCAGTAAGTGGGAACTGAAACATTGAATCTCAACATGGGCGCTTCAGGAGCAGAGGCTTCTTTTTTACGTTTGTTCTTCATGCCTCTTCTAGCTGTTCTAGTTGTCTATTACATAGTTTGAAACAGCTCCTTGTTGCTAATCTATCGTAGGTCCGTTTCTAATATTTCATTGGCACGTGTTTATTATAGCAATAAATCATTTTTTGTGTATGGATAAATTATGGTGACAGGTAAAACCTTGCATGACTACGCTTCTGTAACGCTGACCTGACCATGATATGAAACCCATGGATGAAAACTTTATTAACCAAGGCCTTGCAATGGGAGCCAATTGATAGTGAAATGCCTTCCTTTTAAAATATTCAAACCTCAATCTAGTTACTTGCGGCTTACGTGCGGCAGAAAAATTAGAGTTTGACCATGGTGAGTATTCTACCATTATATTCTGAAGTCTACATAGTAATGGGTTTGATCCTTTGGTGGGTAGGTTTTTGGTGAATTTTCAATTTTTATTTTATAATATATGATATTTTTATTCCTGAATAAATTGGAAAAAATTACAATATACATATATATATATTTTTTTATGCCGTATTATTTATTGGATGGCTTGTCCTTGGCCAGAGACAGTAATTAGCAATTAGTGATAAATTGATGATTTTAAGAATCTTCCACCATTTGATACAGCCACAGCTTAAATCAGCGCATACATTTGTAGAGGAGCCCGTGTTTTATGGAGTGCCAGGAAGAAGACTGTCTTCTTTTAGGTAACATGGAAGCAAGCTCCGAATTTTTCAGCGTCAGTTTGCTTGAGAAACTCTTGATTCATGGTATCGGAACAGGAACCGATTTTTCCTTCGATATCGGTATGCTTGTGTAGGAAACGATGGTATTAATTATTATGAATCGGTACAGTTTGTACAATAGATGTAGGAGAGAATGGTGTTAGGCCATTACGGATTGGTACAGTGGGTTGAGAAAGTGACAAATAATTATCAGACTTGAGTCACAAGGAATCGTTAGTCTGGTGGCCAGAACTCGATTTAGCTATAAAAGCAAGAATCATCTGAAAGTGACTTACGTTTTGAAAAGTCTTCCCTGCTTTGATTTGCTACAGTTCTCATCTCCGAGTAGGATCGCGTTTAGAAAGGAGTTTTTCGATAATGATCTGCCAGGAGAAAAACTGGCTTCTTTCAGGTGACATGGAAGGAAGCTCTAAATTTTTCAGCGTCAATTTGCTTAAAGGTGGTCTCTAGGAGGGGGCTCTTGGTCTGTAGCTATGGAACGGGTTCTGACGAATCCTCTAATCTCAGTATGCTTCTAGGAAAAAAGAAGGTGTTGGTTATGATACAGTCGATAAGGAAAAAAGGTAGAGATTTGACTAACTCATGAACAATTGCTGGATAGGTGGCCCAAGAGCTGCTGCATTCTTTAACATTAATATGCTGGTAAGCAAAGGTCGAATGTTAGGAGTGATGAATCGATGTGGTAAGTACAAATGGAAGACAAAGGTCATAGTTGGCTTACCGACAACTGCCGCATGAGTGGCCAGGAATTGATATTTGACTGCAGCTGACGATGCACCTCATTGGACGTAAACTTTCTTTGTTTCGAAAAGTCTTCTGCTGTTTCAATCATTTGGAACTTTTGTCAGCGGGTAGAATTCGAGAGGAGCTGTCCGTTCGTAAAGTCCCAGGGAAAAAACTGAATTCATTCATGAATTTACATAGAGAGAGCCAAAAAATTTGTTGACTTCAGTTTACCAGTGAGAGTAGGATTCTTTGATTTGTCGTATTGGGACAGAAACTGCTGCATTCTTCGGTATCGATATGCTTGTGGTCGAAAGGAAAGTGTTGATTAGGTTGACATAGTGCAGCAGGGACATTACAGAGGCATTCATTAGGATTGACTTACAAACAACTCCAAAGAAAATGGGTTGGATCTTGTTGACTGCAACTTGTAATGACGAGAAGCATCAGCGGAAGACCTCCATGTTGGTGAGTCTTTCTTCTTCTGATTTTGTTACAGATTTAATAGCTGAGTAGGATTGGAAAGGAACCCTCAAGTTAGTGGCGTGCCGGAAGGGGAAGCGTCCTTTCGTGAAATCCAAATAGTAGTGTTAGATCGTCCGGCGTTGGTTTGCCTGTGGGAATAGGAACCCTCGATTTATGCCATTGGAACAAAAACTGCTATATTTTTTGATATTGGTATGCTTGTGGAACAGAAGGAAATGTTGCTTGTTTTGATGCGATACAGTGAGTGAGAAATGTAAAGTTTATGATTGACTCACACCCATGCTGTTTGTTACTCACCTGATTACTTCACGGATCTGACGTACTTTAACACTCTGCATACCATCATTTAATACATCTGTATTATGATATATTAAAAATTTCATCACGCAATCACTGCCGGTAACGATTTCAGATGAATCTACGAGCTTTCTCCTTGTAACCTCACGAGCAGTCAGCAAGCTGGTCAGTGAACACCCGACATTTCGATTATCGATCGCGTCGACAAACATGTTGCACTGTTCAGAGTTTTATCTACGATTATTTATGTGCAGTTAAAAACCATACTTCGAACTTATAGCAATGACAATTCAATCACTTCTATTTTGTGCCGCCATTATGCTAGACTTGCCGCTAAACGACGGCTTCGATGTCAGCAGCATTGCAGACAGCATTCAGCGCGGCGAACGATAGCCAATGGGAGCGCCGCTTTTCTAAGGGTCAATGAAAAAAAATCGCTGTGCGGTAGCTAACTCTCCTAAGAAATGAGACGTGCACAGGCTACGCTGACGCCACCTGCTAGGTTGGCGGGAATCGTAACCTTTTTCCTACTCGATAGAAATATGACGTGACCACGACGCAGCCTCCCGTCTATGTCATTTATGTTGGAATGGTTTTGGTTTCCAGATAGCATATAGCTACCATCCGACGAAAACGTCGAAGCTTAATCGTGAAATAAAACGAGCCCAGCGGTGATCAGAGATTATCATATCTCAGCTCTCCGACCACCGATTTTATTGGAATTAGGCATAAATGAACCCGCTACAGTGATTTACATCGCAAAAGTGCATCCAAATTTCCCGAAATGCTGATGATTTCGGAGATACTTGATAGAACAGTGGGCCTTACAGCGCTTTCCTGCTCTCCTTGCGGTAAAGATACTCGGTAGTCCGCCCGTTCTTTTCAATGTACTTTGCGCGAGACTCTACCGAGTCTCTTGATTAAAAACTTCATTACGCTATCACTGCCGGTAACGATTACCGATGCTTCGCCCATTGATTCGACGAGCTTTCTCCTCGTAACCTCACAACTAGTCAGCGAGCTGGTGAGTGAACACCCCACGTCTTAATTATCGATAGGGTAGAAACACGTGTTGCGCTGGTCAGAGTTTTATTTACGATTGTTTGTGTCCATTCACGAAACTGAGAGGGCTGTCAAAAGGACATTCCAGCCAACATTCTAGCAATGACAAGCCCGCCACTTTCATGGTGCCTCTGCCCTGTTCGACTTGTCAACAGACCAGGCAGCGGACGACGGACATTTTTCAATCCCTCACGCAGCCAGGGCGGCGAACGCTAGCCAATGAGAGTGCCGCTTTTCTGGGGCCCAATGAAAAGGAATCGCTGTGCGGTGGTAAACTCGGTAAGAAATGAAACCGGCTACGCTGACGCCACCTGCAAGGCGTGCGGGAACTGGGACCTTTTTACTGCTTGACAGGAGTACGGCACGATCCGTGGCAGTAACTTTACCGCGGCTTCCCTTCTATGCCATTTATGTGGAAAGGTTTCTGTTTCCAGATGACATATAGCTAGCGTACGACGACGACCACGGTGGGGCTTAATCGTGAAACGGGCCTACCGGTGATCAGAGATTATCATATCTCAGCTCTCCGACCACCGATTTTATTGCAATTAGGCTTAAATGAACCCGCTACGATGAATTATATCGCAAAAGTGCAACTAAATTTTCCGAAATGCTTATGATTTCGGAGATACTTGATAGAACAGTAGGCCTTACAGCGCTTTCCTGCTGTACTTGCGGTAAAGATACTCGGTAGTCCGCCCGTTCTTTTTAATGTACTTGGCGCGAGACTCTACCGAGTCTCTTGATATTTCATTGGTGTAGCTTGTATTACCAGCAGCTTGGGATGCGATGAGCAGTCGGAGGCGATCAACAATTTCATTAGGATCATTCCAGTAAACGAAATCCGTTGTTTGCCCCTCTTTTCGCGCAATCTTATAATCGGATAAACCTTTACCGGGAGTTTTGACCATCCTTTTGCGGGGAGAACGGATGTATGGAGCGATGAAATCTCTGTACTTGGCGCTTTTTGTATCCTCACGAAGGTCTTTATCAAATT
Source organism: Athalia circularis (assembly GCA_963978495.1). Classification (NCBI taxonomy): domain Eukaryota; kingdom Metazoa; phylum Arthropoda; class Insecta; order Hymenoptera; family Athaliidae; genus Athalia; species Athalia circularis. The sequence goes on along the minus strand of OZ021697.1, from coordinate 26,264,160 downwards.
GATAATATTTGCGATTCGCATTTGCGGTTTTCACAATTTTGATATAATTTTTCTTATCGCTCTCATTCACAACAGTGGGTTCCGGTGATGTTTTGAACAATAATTCAAGTAATCCAGGTGTGCGCTCATAGCTCTTATCACCTACATACACGAGTTTATCATCATCAAAATTGATATGCGAATCACCAATCATCAAACCTTGCGACAATTTTCGAACACCATATGACTCATCTAATTTCTTTCGCTCTCCGATGCTGGTAAACATGTTCAAATAGTGCGCAATCGTGTGGGCCTTTTGCTTCATTGGTGTGCTTGTGGTGGGGGTGGGGGAGGCTACAAGTGTATCATCACCATCCTCATGATCTTCATCTTTAGCCTTGTCAGCAAAGGTCTTATTATTATCATATGCATCATCGTAATTATCATCATCATCATCATCATCATTATCATCAGCAGCATCATAACGCGTATTCTCGAGTTTTATCGAAGCTGGTTCTATCTTTGCTTCTCTCTTTATCTGCTCAATCTGCTGCTGCTGCTGTTGCTTTGAGGCATCAACTCATTCATGTAGCGGGGTTATTAAAGGTTTGAAAATTTCGCTAACAACCCGCTCACTGGTGTCTTCACCCATCTTGATCATCTTGTGCTTGCGTCTAATGGCATCGCTAGCCTTTGCTATTTCTTGCAACACATCGTTGTGTTTACGAATCTTGCCGCTATCCATATTGACACGCTGAATGGTACGATGAGACTGTATGCAATTTATTACCGATTTATGCTTATAAAGCAATCAAAACCCCTCCTATATCTACCCGCGTTGATTTCACTATCTTTGTCGATGAGAACAAAACTATATTTACCATCATTCCAACATGCCGAGCACAAATCCTTGAATTGTTGATAAGTCATATCGGTATTTACATGATCGGCATAGATATGTCTCAAATTCATTTCATCTTGACGAAAAAGAATTAATAAGTTTGCATTATCACGCACAAGATGTTTCGGAATACGTGCATATGTTTGACAAAGATAAAAGCTATCGACATCTCTGTGTCGACCCATGCAGAAATAGGCTCTTATATTATCTTGTTTCTCACACGCCACATCATCGAAAATCATAATCGAATTGGGGCGTGCATCTTTCGGTTCTACAACTTCCTTGTGCTCATCGGCAGGAAAATAACCAACCCCATCCACCGACTCTAGTAGCTTTTTCAAAAACTCATACTTTGGTTGATTAAGGGACTTTGAATAGATATAGACATTTTCAAACCGCAAACCATTACCATGGGTAAGAAGCGTGAAAAGAGCATTAGTTTTACCGCAATTTGACGGACCACAGAAAACGGCTCTTACACTATTGGGTAGTAATTCACCATGACGCTTCCCCCTCCTTTCTTTCTGCTGAACTAATTTGTCAAAATTTGCATCGGGTAACTTAGTTGTTTGATCATGAAAATTCATGATGTTTCAAGGTTAACATGTCAACGAGAACCAACATCATTATGTATAAATACACGTTTATTCATATAATTCAAATCAGTCGATGTGTGGATATAGTGTTGCGCACACAAGGTGTTGGATTGGTGAGTAAAATAATCAACCATCTTCTGGGGGCATTACATGTGCCAGGGTATCAGTACTGTGGACCAGGTACGAAATTAGCGAAGAGGTTAGTTTGAGGTGATCAGGGCATCAATCCCCTGGATGCGGCGTGTAAGGAACACGACATCGCCTACTCAAAAAATCCAGAGAATATTACAACACGTAACCAGGCTGATAAAGTGCTCGCCGAAAAGGCTTGGAATCGAGTTTTGGCTAAAGACGCGAATGTGCGTGAAAAGGCTGCAGTTTGGGCAATCACCAACACAATGAAGATTAAATCTAAACTTGGTATGGGTCTGAGAAGGGCTAAGAATGAGGTATCATCAAAGAGTAGTGTGAAGAAACAAAGAACTTTAAAATCAATCATTCGAGCGGCGAAAAATCCTATGAAGTCGGGTCCGAGAGCTATTGAATCGGCACTGGAAGGGGCCCTCATGGCCGCAACCAGAGGAAAAGTGCGCGTGCCGCGTATTTTACCCATCCCCAAGAAAATTGGAGGTATTTTTCCGTTTTTTATACCCATATCGTCGGCTCTCAGCGCTACAGGGGCTTTAGCAGGTGGTGCGGCAGGTATTGCAAAGGTGGTAAACCAAGCTCCAGCCAACAAAAATCAATTGCGTGAGGTAAAGCGTCATAATGCAACAATGGAGGCGATTGCGTTGGATAAAGGTTTGTACCTAAAACCATATAAGAGGGGTATTGGATTATATTTGAAACGTGCGGGAAACTAATAAAGCTACCACACCGAGCTCTAACAGATGCCGATTTACTCAAGTATGCCAAAGCTATGAAAATTCCATATTTTCGCGGTGTTTTCATGCGAAATGATTTACCCAACTCGGGACCCAGAAAGCGTGAATCAGCAATTATCAATCTTGATGATAAAAATGGTCAAGGAACGCATTGGGTTGCATACAAGAAAAATGGCAACGATGTAGTTTATTTCGAGAGTTTCGGTGATTCACAACCACCTGAAGAACTTGTGAAATATCTCGGTGTTAGTAGCATAAAGTACAATCATAAGCGATATCAAGAATATAACACAGTAATTCGCGGCCACTTGTGTCTCAAATTTCTCAGCAATCAGATATAAATGGTTGAAGTAGGAAGAAATTACATCAGTCATGTGTGATTCCTTGACACTTACGTTATCGGGAGCATCCTTTTTGTTGGAGGCGCAATATTTTCCAACCATCGAGTTATCACCGACAAAAAACTATGTTCCCCGGACTCGTTGAGCTGATGACTTTCAATTCAATTCCCAATATCGATGTGGGTTGTAATAAGTTTTACATAAGGCGACGTTCGGTTGGGAGTGTGAATATCGCAGATGTGCACGATACAGTTATTACAATACCCACCGGCAGCTATGAAATTGAGGATATTGCAACTTATTTAAAAAAGACAGTACCTCCGGATATCACCATAAACCTGAAAGCCAATAACAATGAGCTGCATGGCGAACTTACCTGCAATCAAATTGTAAACTTTGAACCCGAAGATTCCATTGCTCGTTTGCTCGGTTTTAAACAGAAGCTTCTCGCAAGTAACATTACTCATAAATCCGAATTACCGGTACGCATACTCAAAATCAATGCTTTACGAGTTGAGTGCAACATAACTGCAGGTGCGTATATAAACGAGCATCGTGCACACACAATTCATGAATTTTTCCCAACCGTTCCACCCGGATATAAGATTGTTGAAGTGCCAACCAGCATCATTTACCTGCCGATCACCATACAGTCAATACATAATTTACAATTGCGAATAGTTGATCAGGACGGCGAGTTGGTTGATTTTCGCGGGAAAACTATAACTATACGATTGCATGTGATATCTCTAAGATAATGGGTATCGTATTCGAGACGAAAAAATCAGGTGGTCAATATAAAAGCGAAGTATCATGCACCAACGTCGCCATTCGTTGATTACCTCTGACTCGTGTGACACATCAGAACGCTCAGTTTCTCCAGAGCTTGGGTCTTCGTCTTCGTGGAACTTTTGGAAAATGAAAATTCGTTGTATTTTGTGTATTTTACCATGGCGACAACGATGATAAATATCGGAACTCCCGTTGCTTTCGATGAATCGATCGCTCACTATGAGGTGCACGCACATCAACCGTTTGGATCACCCACCTTCAAAAATAACGATAAAATCCGAATCGCTGTTCAGAATCAAGATGTATGTGTACTACCGAACAAGAGTTCGCTCCATATTCACGGTCGTGTTACAAAACATGATGGTACACCAGTTGCGACTACAGAAATGGTTAATATGGCGGGTTTTCATTTGTTTGGAGAGATACGCTATGAGTTGGATGGTCATGAAATCGATCAGAATAAGAATGTTGGCATTACGAGCCTTATGAAGGGGTACTTATCCCCAACCCCTACACAACAACACTCCCTGGAGAACATAGGATGGGTGGGAGATGAACATGATTTAACCAACAACAAAGGATACTTCGATGTTGTTATACCGCTAAATTTTCTACTGGGATTCGCCGAGGATTATAATCGAATCATCGTTAACGCTAAGCATGAGTTAATTATGATCCGATCGAACAACGATACAAATGCTATACTTCAAAGCGTGGTGGAGGGTGTTAAAATTTCTATTGAAAAAATTGAATGGTTATTGCCATATATAAAACTAGCCGACAGGTCGAAGATTGACCTGCTCAACTACATTGCCAAGGACCCAGCTATATATTAGGTTTTCAAACGGCACGACGAAATGATGCGCGGAAAAATAGCAGTGAATTCGATCATTGCATGATTCGAGGTGTAAAACTTTTCCTTAACTCACAGTGTTATCCTTATGGAAACTTAAATCTCGATATTGCCAACAACCAATATGCAATTCTTTACGATATGTACTCCAACTTTCGAACATCTTATTATAATAAGGATCCCGAACCTCTCTTATCGAGGAACAAATTTTTAGTAAAAGCACCACTCATTGTCATAGATGGTGCCAAACAGAATGAATCATTGAAAAGCGGACCCGTTGATATCCGTCTAGAATTTGAAACTCATGTTGCATTCCTAGCAAATACTTCAGCCTACTGTATGATTATACATGATCGCATTATTGAATACCGCCCCATTAGCGGTACTGTAAAAAATCTAGTATTATGAAATATTTTAATGTTAAACTATACTATAATTTAAGTTGGATGAATAAATGAATACATTCGATATACACATAATTGATTGGTTTTTTATTCAAGATCTCCCCAACCACTTTTTCCTTTTATATACAACATTTTTCTTTCCTAACATCTACATTTTGTTTAGAAATTCACATTTATTATATGGACCACCTAGGTAATGTATTTGGATGGTATTCTTCAAAGTCGCATCGCGCATTTGTTGAAATTTCGTCGGATTCTGCTCCAGAACCTTGGCAATTCTTGGCGGTAGAAAAACCACAAGTTCGGCATCAATTGTGGCGAGAACCCTTGATCCGAATTTGGTCTTGACCATCTTCAACCCGGTTATGTCGTATTTGGCTCTGATTTCGAGTTCGGACATTTTTTTCGTCGGTGTCGAGTCCTCCAAACGGCTGGTGTTGTTTGATTCGGTGAAGTTCATATTGTATGATTCTGAAAAATAATAATTTTTAATTCAGTAAATCAACAATAGAATTCGAAAAGTTTGTTATTTATTTGGGAAAACTTGGATATTTTTACCTTGAGCGATGTTTGATATCGTAACACGGTTCAACTGTATGAGCACGATCTGCTAGCGGTGAGGATGTGAGGTGTACGAGTGCAGCCTCCCAAGATTTCTGAACTTTTTAAACCCTCATTCCCTCCTCCTAGACTTGGATTTTTATGGCATATGAGATACTCCCCCAAATACCAGTTCTCCAATCGTTGAACGTTTTCAAATGCACAATGGTATCCTCCTGGTACATCACCATGGCAGTATCTCTGCCAGCGAAATACTTTGGCCTCGTATCGGAATATTCGATAGTTTGGACATCCCAGATCTTTTAGATCAATCACCGGTGGTTTTACATCATTATCATCGATGATTTTTTTCAACCACCGCTTCTTCTCTAATCCTTTCACATAAATACAACTTGCACCCGCCACAACTTTTTTTACACTTTTTTCCATATTCTCATACGGTGTTTCCCCAACATTCCATGGTATTCCATGGTACCGCCGCATCAGCCAAGTATTGAGATTTTTATACTCGCTCGAAAGAGTCACCCAAGAGCAAGGTGCTTTGAAGAGGATGCGTGTTATACTTCGCTCATACTCCTCATGTGTACGAATGCTTATTGCAGCTAGCTCTTTTGCTACAAATTTATCACTAAATCGACCAAAACCTTGAATATACAATATTATCTCCATAGTTGAAATATTAACAACAACAGCGTGGGTGCGTGTAAATATGCTTACAAGTGTGAACGAAGACTGAATGATCAACCACACTCAACCCGACTCATTTATCACAGGTTAGAACAAGAACCGCATAATAATAATAATAATAATAATAATAATAAAGAGTGCCATAAAGTATTGGCGAGAATGCCGACTGTATTTTACGGCGCGGTGTTGTGAGATTTGGTGTTTGAACCGTTTCGGTTGGCAGTTTTTTCATCGACTCTATTCACCAGGGTGGTCAGAGTTGGCGTTATTCGAAGATGGTGAATAACAATGACAAATATCGAAAATTTTGATAAAATTTTCTCTTGTTTAGGTGTTGTTGACCAACTGTGTTGTTAATCGCCTGTGTAAACCATTCAGCTTGCTGCATGGGAAAAGGTTCGGTTTCGTAACTCTCAGATTTTATTTGTTTTACAACCCTTGTCGGCATTATTTTCTGCAGGTTTAGACAGGATTTCTACACCAAGCTTGCCAAATAAAACTCAATATCATTCTATCCAACGCTCAGTTCGAACACAGCTCAGTTCAGTTTCAGTTTAGTTCAGCATTGGAAAAGTGAGATCAGTGAAACGAAAATGATGGCAGTTAATCATTCAAACATACGCTGTCGTGAGTATAAAAGCTAGATATTTTTTTTTTAGTTTTTCAAATTATCTATTCAACCCTCTTTCCATTTTTTTGTCTTTACTATAGGAGTGTATGCAAGGTATGATTGGGCGACTCCCATCGAATGGTGTTGTGGATCTCGACTCAGTGATGCGGTAATGGAACTGCTGGGTCCACATATGAACAGGAGACGCGGTGCGCAGGGTGTTACCATCACAATTGATAACACCCCAGCAACGTTAGAGGTAAACCATCAGTATTTTTACTGGTGGTTCAAAAAAACCGGTGAAATTCACATGCACCCGTATACACCAGATTATTCAATGTGCAATGATCTTATTAATCGGTTGCACAACGGATCAGACGATGACACTGATGATAATGATGATGATGATCGCCATGATCATGATGTTTCGGATATGTCCGATTACGGCGTTGACAAGGTTGATTCTGGTTCTCGCGAAGAATGGTGTGTATGATTTATATGTAACCTCAAAGCGTGTAGAAGCAGACATATAACCAGATTCATTTATTTTTAGACGAACACCGCGTGTTATACATATAGGATCTCTAATTTTGAGTTTTGAATATCTAAGTGTAAATATATGTGATATGTTATTGGTAAAGTAAATATGTGAATTCATATTCGCGTTCAAATATATTCATTTTTTGGTATGATGCATATAGATGGCGAAATGATTTCATCCCACCACCCCTTATCACGAGGGCGAAACATTCCTCGTATGACTGGAATATTCAAACATCAGACGATTGAAGAGCAAAAAAAAAAAAAAAAAAGGTAAGCGAACAAGCGAGGATCAGAAGTCGGTAAGTGAATCAGCTGCAATCTGATATGGCATAAGCCGATCGGCTGGTATCACAAAAATGGCCAACCGATCGACGAGAGTCGGCAAGTAGATTATCCGGATCCGAAGACAGATTTCGCGACCAAACGAATTTATCGACCCGCGATCGATAAGTCGATAAAAACAGTTCGGCGAAACAACCGCAAAATGGGGGTGGTGCCACGATCGATAAGTCAATAAAAACAGTTCAGCGAAACGACCGCAAAATGGGGGTGGCGCCACGATCGATAAGTCGGTAAGGCAGGTCGATAACACGGGCGCGGAATCGATAAGTCGATAAAACAGGTCGGTAAAACAGCCACAAAAATCGGTGACACTACGATCGATAAGTCGGTAAGACAGGTTGATAACACAGGCACGGAATCGATAAGCCGGTGAAACAGGCCGATAAAACAGACGCGGGGTCGGTAATTCGGGATCGATAAGCCGGTAATACAGGGCACACAGATGGTGAAGAAGGGCGCATGATCCAGGACTCTCGTTCCCTATCTCCTAATATTGGTCATCATTTTGGGTAAACTAGTCTTTTATTACTGTCATTGTTATTGTTATTTTTATTGTTTTTACCATTATCATTTTAATTTTTTTTATTTTTGTTATTATTATTATTATTCTTATCATCATTATCATCATCATTATTATTATTATTGTTGTTGGTATTATTATTATTATTATTATTAATATTATTAATATTATTATTATTATTATCATCATTATTATTATTAATAATATCATCAAACTTATAAACTAAAACCGTATACGGCAGACACGTGTCCCTCTACTCGTCGCCATATTGATAATTGTATACGGTCACGTGCTGACCGTACACATGAACTCCCGCGTTTCGCTGGCGGCGGCCTGCAATGTGCGAGGGCTGGGCCCCGCTACGGCCCCCTCCTTCGCCCTGGTGCGGCTTCTGCCGAGGTCGGGGCTGCAGCTGTTGTCGCCGTTGTTGCTATTGCTGTTGCTGCTGTTGTTGTTGCTGTTGTTGTTGTTGCTGTTGCCGCTGCTGTCAGTGCAGCGGGAGCGGGAGCATCTACGCGCGCAGCTAGCTCGCGGCGGTAAGTCTGGCGGCGGGCCTTCTTTCTCGCCATACTGCCGCCTCGGCTGCGCCGTGGCCCCAAACCGCGGGCGGCGACAGACCCGCAGTTAGACTCCTATAAAAACAAACAAAAGTGTGTCAGCATAAAACATTGATAGTAGCAGCCAAATTTAAAATATATAATTCCCAAATCCACTTAATAATCAGAACGGTCACGTTCCAAGTATTGTTATCAAGGAGTGCATGACGGGATTCACTCGAACTCTACTAATGATCTCCCTTCACCGTTATCGATCAGGTTTATAAATTTTTTCATGATACTCCTCACACCATTTCAAAAATCGTTCAAAACTGTTGTATTTTGATGCATTTCGAAATTGTCGAATAGTTTAGCATTTTTGATTTTTACGAGAAAAAAGCCCAAGTATACTCTTGGTAATTGGTTGGAAGTGGGGTTCGCCCTACTTTCAGTCAGAGAAAATTGGAAAATTAATATTTTTTTATTTTATTTCTTTCAAATTGTTTATTTTTACGACAGATTGATAAAAAAAAAATGAAATTCCAAACACAATATATTTCAAATAGTTGTTTCAATTGTTGAAATACCGAAGAACTTATATCTGATAGAAAATTTCATGTTCTCATTTGTGTTGAAGTTAATCAGAAGTACATAAAAAATAGAGTAATTCAAAGACAAGTCAGTTCGAAAAAAATGCCTTGCTTCAGTTATAAAACTATTTCAGTAACAATTTTATTTTCGGAACAAGTGTAGTGTTGAAATTTACAAAAATATAAACAATAGAGTGAATTAAATTAAACAAAAACAATAGATTGAATTGAATTAAACATTTTTATAAATATATGTTATAAATTATAACATATATTTACTCAATAGTAAAAATCATATTCATCAAATTCCGTTCGTGAATACTATTCAAAGTTCATAAAAATGATTATTTGTCCATGCTCCAAAATGACAAAAAGTGATTGCAATCTTTATTATTCGTGGTCATTTTTGTTTCATCAATCCACCGTGACAATGAACAATTACAAAAATAAATAAGAATCACAAAATGTTAATTTGTCTATTTTCTATGATCGGAAATAGCGTGGACTCCACTTACAAATAATTACCATACGTTCAAACCTTTTTTTCTATTCTTCTTTTCCAATATTTCACAGAATTTTTCTTTGTTAACATGATTGGAGTCCCGGAAATGTTCATTGCTGGCCACATATTTTTTTTGCGAGAAATAGGATGTACAAAAAAACAGTATTCCATGTGATTTATAAAGGCCACAGGACGATAAGCATGGTGAATCGGCCCCATAAGGATATTTGGATCATCTTTTGAGGATATGTTCGTCATAATAAGATACGTCTATCCTGCAAGTTTCCGATCTCTAATTCGTTGTCAACTGGTTTTCGAGAAATAAAATAATATGTGGAAAATTGGAAAAAAATTGTTCTCAGCATTGACTACACCAATTGATCTGAAAATTTCATATGTTTTGGGAGCTCATAATGCCTCTTAGACAAAAAAATGAAGAGCCTTACAGCTCCATAAGATCCTTGAGAAAAAAATGTTTTTATCTAAATTTTTTTTTTAAGCATGATACAATTTTGGAACAATCATGAAGCTATTTTTTCTTCGAAGCCTTACATACTACCCTAGAACATATATTCTTTTCAAATTTTTAAAAAAGGTACGCTATATAGAAAAAAATCAAAACCGATTTATTTTTATTAACCGATTTATTTTTATGATTATACCTATAAAACTACAGAAACGAAGCTTATTCAATTGATTTATTTTTTCCGATATGGCGTACCTTTTTTAAAAATTTGAAAAGAATATATGTCTCAGGGTAGTATATAAGGCTTCAAAATAAAAATAGCTTCATAATTGTTCCAAAACTGTATCATGCTTGAAAAAAAAATGTAGATAAAAACAATTTTTTTCTCGAGGATCTTATGAAGCTGTACAGCTCCTAATTTCTTTGCTCAGAGCTATTATGGGCCCCCAAAACATATGAAATTTTCAGATCAATCGATGTAGTCAATCCTGAGAAATTTCTTTTTTCCAATTTTTCACATATTATTTTTTTTTCTCGAAAACCAATTGAGTTAGAGATCGGAAACTTGCAGGATAAATGTATCTCATGAGTACCACCATATCTTCAAAAGATGATCCAAATATCCTTTCAACATGCTTATCGGCCTATGGCCTTTCGGTACTCGAGTATGCCGAACATGCGTGTCGTCGTCTGAACATTTTTTTGCTTTTACTAGCAAAACAAAAGATTACCAGTAAAAATCACCAATTGAGGACATTTAGTCCGAGGTGTTCGTGTCTGAATAAAGTACCCTTGAGATTTTTTAAGAGCAATAATAAATGCCTGTCCGTATCACACGTGCCTATTCATATAAATAATCAACGGATGATTGAAATAGGTTGAAAGGATTCCAATCTACTTTTGAGAATGAGAACGATCATGAAAAAAATGTCTGTACCTGATCAAAATTGGCGAGAAAAAATCATCGGTCAATTCCACGCAGAACCCCTTATATGTTATACTTTATTTTTCTTATAAACTCACAGTTTATAATGTCCACGACCGGACTCCGCCGCAGTGCCGCCGTTATCGCCGCTGCACCCGGCCACCGGTTGGTTCTCGATATCTGTGATTTCATAACATAATCAATGATTTTGCGACAGCATCACCTCCAAATTTGAAACCAACAATTGAAACAAATCGAACCAAGGCAAATCATGCTAAACGAATACCGACGCTCATCAGAAACCTCGTCGGAATATTATTGCAAAAATTTGAAACCCCGCCGATTTGTTACATAGGACATGCATATTTCAAGAAATTTCGTTTTCTGCAGGTTCAAATAGGTACTATTGTATATGAAAAATTTTACGAGTTTCGGCATGTCCAAGGTAACACCGCGATAGGAAAAAAAATGACTCGCAACATCCAGAAAATCATATCTTGTTTAAATAAGGAAATATCACGAATTTGGGGCACAACTTTACGTACCGATATTTGCTGGAAGCGCTGTTAGTGATCTTGTGTTTCTATCACACTGCTGGACTTTCTCCAAGCTCCGTCTCTCTCTCTCTAGATTTTCAACGCTTCCAGCGAATATCTGACCACGGCCATTGTTGGTAAAATTCTAATGTGACCGCCATAATATGCACGTACGTACGACGTACGTACGACTAAGAACGCTAAACGGACATTATATCTGAAATACAATTAGAATAAACAAATACAAATTATAATTGCGTAATTGAAATTGACAAACAGTATTATTTACTCACCAGACATGATGTATTTTTTTTTTCTTTTTTTTGTGTCTTCTTCGTTGCTTTGTGAAGCTCTGAGCGTTGAATGACTCGTACAACAACGATGTAATAATGTAGCCAATGTTTGCGGAATAAAATGGAATTGACGAATTCGACCAGCGAGAGTCAATCACGCACGATTCATCATTTGTTTCTTAGTTCACTATACGCTGTAGACAGTGTAGCTGTCAACAACTATAAATTTTGTATTTGTTCGAGCTTTGTAATTCATTTTTTCACATTACCATTTTTGTACTGACAAGGAGAACATCATAACTCCGGATCACAGATTTGGCTCAAACTTGTAGAGGTGATTTGTTGTGCCCCAAAATGAAACCCCTCATGTGCACTTTCATTGAATAGGCCCCCCTTCAAAAGATATCAGCAAATTAAATTTAAAAAAATGATTAAAAACCAAAAAAAAAAAAATTTAATTTTTTTTTAAATTGTTTTGACACCCCAGAGAGGTCAATAGAGTGAGGCAATAGTGATTCCGATCGAAAAATCCTGGAATACCACCAAAGAAACGTAGAAAATCACTGCTGAATCGCTATATCATTGAAACTTCATCGCACCAGACAATGCAAATCAATGTCTGAAGGATACAATTACAGTAGCTTAGCAATAGAAAGAAGGAGTTGATCCGATAGAGTCAGTGGGAATATCACATCACATGTTCATCATCGCATCAAAATTATCAGACTGCTGAAATTGTTTCTTCTTTATTCCTCCTTGCTAGCGATCAGTTGTAAGACGTCTATCTGGTCATTCAAGGTGATTTTCTTCATCCACGCATCCCAAATATCCTCAAATTCACCCGTGTAGAGTAATTCCTTCAGCGATACAATGATTAGAAATTAAAGTTTTCCTCGACTTTCCCCATCGCCAGCCTCCCAGAATTTGCAAATAATCACAAGGAATCAATTTCACTGTAACATTATTTCAGCATCGTAGGAAACTACACCTAAAAGCCGTGTATTTTCATCATCATATTTCAGAAATAATAAATACATCATTTACCTGTTTTCACGCTGTTTCATAGAATTGTATAAGTCTGTTGGGGTTAAGTTATGCGAGCTTCGTTCATCAAACATTGGTATGTCACAGTTCGATGCAAAAAGTACAAGCTGCCAATAAATATCGCCAACTTTCTATCCACAGCTTGTTTTTTATGCGATTCCGAAATATGCTTGTAAGATATTATAAATCTGACAGCAATACCGAAACCAGCCTCGTAAATGCGGCACATCTGACATATCTCGATCGATGCTCGATATCCGACTTCACACCGCATATTGGTGATGTCTATCGATCATTTTTTAAATTTTGGTGGGTGGGTCTGAAACTATTATGAAGAATTTCATGCACGTGGTGACGTACGGACGCCCGGACGTCCTGAAAGGTAGGTGGAATTCACGTATTCGGTTCTCATTGTTCATACCATAATATCCACTAGAGATATGTCAGATGTGCCGCATTTACGAGGCTGGTTTCGGTATTGCTGTCAGATTTATAATATCTTACAAGCATATTTCGGAATCGCATAAAAAACAAGCTGTGGATAGAAAGTTGGCGATATTTATTGGCAGCTTGTACTTTTTGCATCGAACTGTGACATACCAATGTTTGATGAACGAAGCTCGCATAACTTAACCCCAACAGACTTATACAATTCTATGAAACAGCGTGGAAACAGGTAAATAATGTATTCATTATTTCTGAAATATGATGATGAAAATACACGGCTTTCAGGTGTAGTTTCCTACGATGCTGAAATAATGTTACAGTGAAATTGATTCCTTGTGATTATTTGCAAATTCTGGGAGGCTGGCGATGGGGAAAGTCGAGGAAAACTTTAATTTCTAATCATTGTATCGCTGAATGAATTACTCTACACGGGTGAATTTGAGGATATTTGGGATGCGTGGATGAAGAAAATCACCTTGAATGACCAGACAGACGTCTTACAACTGATCGCTAGCAAGGAGGAATAAAGAAGAAACAATTTCAGCAGTCTGATAATTTTGATGCGATGATGAACATGTGATGTGATATTCCCACTGACTCTATCGGATCAACTCCTTCTTTCTATTGCTAAGCTACTGTAATTGTATCCTTCAGACATTGATTTGCATTGTCTGGTGCGATGAAGTTTCAATGATATAGCGATTCAGCAGTGATTTTCTACGTTTCTTTGGTGGTATTTCAGGATTTTTCGATCGGAATCACTATTGCCTCACTCTATTGACCTCTCTGGGGTGTCAAAACAATTTAAAAAAAAATTATTATTATTTTTTTTTTTTTTGTTTTTTAATCATTTTTTTAAATTTAATTTGCTGATATCTTTTGAAGGGGGGCCTATTCAATGAAAGTGCACATGAGGGGTTCCATTTTGGGGCACAACAAATCACCTCTACAAGTTTGAGCCAAATCTGTGATCCGGAGTTATGATGTTCTCCTTGTGAGTCGTATTCAGGCGTTATCATAATGAACGGACACCAAGTGAAAAACGATCAGCCGATTACGAAGAAGCGTCGTGTCATCTGTCGCCGACGTTCGCTAGTGAAATCTGCACGGAACAGGTACAGATTTCAACTAATCTTCGGTCCAGCAGTACTTTGTGATTGTTGAATGTTAGATTATCACATTCTTTCACAAGAATTGACATTTCTTTATTGCCCGATTATTATTCGATGCTCAAGTAGCCTGATAGAAGTGTGGGCGGGGAAAATGTCACCGGAAAAAATCCGATCTGAAGTCAATCTAGCCTATAGAAAGCTTTTCCAGAAATGTAAAGAACTTTAGCTTCCTCAATCAGAATTCTTCGACTAAAGTCGATGATTCTCTTGCTAATTTATTTAAAATATGGAAAACAAAATACACCAATGTGTCGATGCTTACCAGAATCATTACATAGAGATTTAGACCACGCATAATTGTTTATATACTTTACGCCTACCGTACCTTATCCGTGGAGTTGAAATAAGTTTGGCTAATTGCGATGCTTTATAGCTTATGTGATGATGGCTTTTTATGGTTAAATTTTTTCCGTGTGATTTTTCCTGAATTCATCCGACAGATCAACTTCAGTAATTTGCATCCTTTTTCAATAAATTTTTGAACCTCTTGTTGCTGATACGAATATTTTGAGACCTTTCCGATCATGTGTAACATTTTTGTCACTCCTTAGGCGGAATTCCAATTGATAAAATTAGGAAATCCGAACATCTCTCAAAAACTGTTGAAAATTCGATCCATAATTCAAAGGGCCTTTCAAATTTTCCTGTTGGTGGCGAGATATTTTCAGAATCTTATCGACAATCTCAAAAACAGCGAACATTGCGGAAAATTGATATTCACATGTAGTAAACATTAGAAAATCTGCCGAAAATCGGCTAACATTCCACCTATAATTTGAGTAGTCCCTAAATTTCATTCCGGAGAGGAGATTTCTCGAGAATTTCTACAAAATTAAACAAAATGGTATACTTCGCGATGAGTCGATTTTTGCAAAAGAAAAAAAGACTTTAAAAAATTGCGCGCTTAGAAAGACTGACTTTGAGAAACGAAATCAGTCAAATTTGTATCGAAAAGTAGGGCTGAAGACAAGCGAGTTTACTCGGTATCAAAGTCCGATACCTGCACCCATGGGTATTGATATGGCCCCCTGAAAACTTAGTTGCGATTCTGGGCGAAATGGCGATTACAAAAAATAAATGACATGAAATGAAAATCGTGAAAAATTTTGCCCATAATCTAAAAAGTCTAACAAAATCCGTCTTGGCGAGAAGATTTTTTCAGTTTTTTTTTTGCTTAATCGAAAATGGCATAATTCGCAAAGATTCAATTTGTTCAATTTAATTCTGACAAACAACTTTGCAAAAGTCACCGAAAATCGGTAAAATATGCATTAAAAAGTAGGGTTTGCGACGTACAATTTGACCCAGTCTCAAAGTTCGATACTATCTATAGGTGTAGGTTAGGGTAGGTCGACAAAAATTTTTTTTTTCGCTTGGGGGGGGGGGGGGAGATTTGTAGCTTTTAAAAAAAAAACGTTTGATAAAATTTTTTTTTTTTTTTATATTTAGAGGTGTCCCACTAATTTTGAAAATACACAATTAATTTAAATTTTCGATGTTTTTTCGAAATTTTTTGTGTGACTTATCCTTATAAACACCCAAGAGTTCCCGAATATGATCGTTTTAGCAAAATTTTTTTTCTTGTTATCAATGTAATTTTATAAAATTTGAAAAAATCTAAATGGTTCTTTGTTTGTATTGGAGTGAAAGATGACCTCAAAACGATCATATACGGCAATTCTTAAATTTTTTTGAGGATAACAGGTAAAAAAAATGTACAAAAACATTGAAGATTCAAATTAATTATTAATTTTCCAAATTAGTGGGACAGCCCTAAATGTTAACAAAAATATATTTCTTCTCTCCCAAAACATCTGTTTCGTCATGAGTTACCAATCTTACCCCCAAGGTAAGAAAAAAAAATTATTTCGAACCCACCCTAGCGTAGGTATAGCCCGTTGAATACGTCGTTGCATGCTGAAAGCTGGTTTTTTGCAAAACTCTGCGATACAATCCGGGTGTTTGAAGAACTCTGAGAAATTCGGTTTTCACCTCTCCTGGGATATGCCAATGTTAGAAACGAAGATGGATTGAAACAAACATGGTCAGGGTCACAGGCTTGTCGGGTTAGCGTAGAATGCCCCATATAAAAAACTTGTAAGAGCTTCGGCTCTTTATAACACTAAGGTGCGCTTCCTCGTATCAGGTCGTTTGGAATCAGTTATTCTGTAGGTATAATGTCAAGGACTCATAAGGATCAGAAAGGTGAGACTTGAATAGACCGACGGATCCTGCCAGAAAGGCGTATCCCACGGAAGTGAGCAAAATAAAAAATCATCGAAAGAACGGTTGTTCAAATAAAACGTGATATGAAATAGAATATATCTTGCATACGTCAATTTTCAATCACCCGGTTGTTTATACGATCTTCTGGCCGATGGCTCCGCGTGGTTTCATGAAATCCAAGATTCACATACTGCCAGAGTAGCGTATAAAGGTTCTCCTTCAAAATAATTTCATTGAAATGTCTTAGGAATGTGTTTCTCTTTGCATCGTACTTCATTTGAACATCGACGGAGTTGATCTGCCATCGCGAATAACGAAAATGAGCAGAATATGAAAGCGAGGATTGATACGTCACAATGACAACCTATACGGTCCGATATTTCGAAATCACAGCTATCAGCCAGCTGTGCTGAAATTAAGACGAAAATGACGAAGAAATAGATGTCAACATATTCATGCTATCAAAATTAGCGACATTCGTGTCTCTTGATCGGATATCCTCGTTGTTCTGAAAAATTGATTTTAGGTCGGGGACGTGACAACCCCCGACGCCCCCTCCCCCTTTGTTCATCATAGATTGTCATGATTTTGGATATGGTTTCATCTCGTCAGTCATGCTCAACATTATAATTGTTAGGCGGATGGCCAATTTCACAGCTCTACGGATCATTAAACGCCGGGCTACGTGTATTATGGACTATGCGTGTCTGAAGATTACCGACCTATTAGATAATATATGACAAGGCTTCGATCAGTTGATTAGAAAATATGAATTCTTGGCTATCGTTCCACACGATTATAGTTTGCTTATCGGGGTAATTTCCGCGGACGGCAAAAGACTGCAGAGGTCGACGGGCACGCTACGAAGTTGGTGGATGAGGTCGACGAGGATCTCACAACTTCTGGAATCACCAAGTCGTATCTGGAGATGGACGATGTTCGTGTTGAAGAGGTCGCCATCAACCAATCCTGTGACAAGACTTGCCGAGCAGCAGGAACGGACGTCGCTTCGCGGAATATCAGCGAAGGGAAAACTGCGGAAATAAAAGAGAGCTCCCAAAGATCGTCAGCGGTACGATTTATCAAGGGGATCTCAGATTTTCGCAAGGCACTCGGGGGAAACAATGCACTGCGAATGCAGCAGCCGCACTAGCTATGTGCAATGTAAAAGATCCACGTTTGTGGGATCCCGCGGATGTGGATGCGGTTCTCACGATCGGAGATGATCTTTACGCTAGAAGCATAGAGGCCCGAAACGATGTGAATCCAGAAGAAAGGAACACAGACTTCTTAACAGCTACGGAGCTGTGTACGGAAATCGAAGTAAGTGGGGAAGATCGCGTCATACAGGTTTCCGAGTCTTGGCTCTGTGGACATTTGCATCAAGACTTTTACGAAGATGGCTTTCCGGATTTGAGAACCCGATTGGTGCAGTTTTTGTCTGAAGGGAAATTGGGAATCCTCACCAGTAATCTCATATCCATAGTAGAAGTTCGACAGGACATGTCGCACCTGATGGTTGGGCGTGCTTGACCAACTTCCCGGATGCGGAATCGCTTTGTGATTTGCTCATGAAGAACATCCCACCTGGTAGACTGGACGATCCTTACGGTAATCGGTACGATTTGACCGCAATCGGAATGATCCGCCGGTGCGAGGACGAACAGTCTTCCAGAGACACGATCGAGGAACTCGATGATCAACTCGACCAGGCTGAATCGTCGACCTGCGTGCCCCCAGAGATTTCTATGAGGGAACAGCACAGCACGAAACGACCACTCAATGGAGGCGAGTTCGACGTCGAAATCGCAAACATGGTCGAAGAAGAACGACTCGCCGAACAACACGAACTGGTGGAGAGTCAGCATGAGTCAGACGAGGACTTGCAGGATGTTGTCCCAACGGCAAGGGGGATTTATTCCTTCCAGCACGTTTGGGCCCAACTGCACGACGCGTTCGATGAACATGGAAAAGGAGTCGAATGTTCATTCCGAGATCTCCATCTCATCGAATCTCGACCGTCTGGCCTCAAAACGGTGCTGCGCTTCCGCTGTTCGCCATGTCACTTTGAAAAAGAAATATCAAGCGAGCCGGAAGGTGACCGCATCTTAGACATCAACGAATCGGCTGTATTAGGAAGTATATGTTCTGGAATAGGATACGCCTAACTACAGCAGATGCTAGGTGCGATGGACGTGAAATGTATGGCTGAAACCACATTTCAGCGGCATCGTGATTCCGTTTACGCCGGTTTGATAAAAGCCGCGGAGTCAGAAATAAAACAAGCGGCGAGGAAGAACGGAGACTGGCCATCGAAAGTGGCGATGTGATCAACGGCATTCCCCACATAGCTGTGGTGACCGATGGCAGTTGGATGTAAAGATCGTACAAATCAGGGAAGTATGATTCATCTTCTGGCTTGGGAGCGATCGTCGGACTTCACACGCGGAAGGTACTATATGTTGGAACCCGTAATAAGTCGTGCGCGATTTGCGATCCAGCATTTCGGAAAGCCGTAGCTCCCACAGAACATACGTGCTACAAGAATTGGGGTCGAAACGACAGTTCGACTGGCATGGAATCAGATGCAATCCTAGAAGGATTCAAAAACAGCATCGAACAGCATTGGCTGATCTTCTCCACTCTTATAGGAGACAGGGATAGTAGCGTCTACTAGAAAATTACGGACTACGAGCCGTATCGAGCACACGGCGTGCACGTAGAAAAAATAGAATGCGCTAACTATCTCATAAGGAATTTGTGAACCAAACTGAAAGAGTTTGAAAGAAAAAGGGGAGTTCCTGGAACAATACCCAACCTCATGAAGAATAGCGTACCTAGGTTCAACGTCGGAATCCGAAAAGCGATACAGCATCGAAAAAATCAAGAAGTATCGGATTCTGAAAAAATCAGGCTACTCCAAATGGATATCTCGAATATTCTAAGCCACGTTTTCGAATAACATGCGAAATGCGCGTCTATTGCGTATTTCTGCGACGGAAGACCGAAACCGAACGAGCAAAACTTTGTACTACAACTGAGGAATCTGGGGCTCATGAGTGAAATAGAGAACTCGGTGGCTCGCCTCGGCCGCAACGCCAAAAGCTTGATCCGCAGTGTGAATAACCACACTGTGGAATCGTTTGACGGCGTAGTGGCCAAATTCATTGGTGCAGAACGCGTCAACTACGGTCAAAGAAACTCTTACAATGCTCGCGCCCTCGGTGCGGCCGTGCAATATAACAGTAAGAAGGTCTTGACAGTTGACAGAGACGTCAATGATAAGATAGCGTCTGAAGTAGCAGCTGCAGTCGAGAATGAGAGCAAAAAGAAGGGAAAGTTGCGAAAAATTCGATTGGATCATTTCAAAGAGAACAACGTTCCCCGACAGTGGACACCGAGACGCCAAACGGTCGACAAAGACTATGGCCCTCGCGCTCAGCAACCGGGTTTGAGTCCGGGAGATTACGCTGCCGAACTTGCCCGGCATTTGGCGAGGTTGGAGGAGTTTCAGAGGGATCTCAAAGAGATGAAGAGAAACATCGTCGACCAGTCAGATAGCCTATTGTGGCTGTCCACGGGGAAACAGCTGCTCACCGCATCCAAATTCGGCAAAGTATGTCTGATGCGAAAGACAACGTCCTGTCGATCGTTTGTTCAGTCGATATTGTTTGCGAGTAATTCGCAAAACATTCCCGCTTTGAAATATGGACGCAATCACGAAGAGACCGCATGCCTCGAACTGGAAAATAAAGCAAATGTTCAGGTGGTAAGATGTGGTTTATTCGTGGATCCGGAAATATTCGGTTTAGGTGCTTCACCTGACGGCCTCATCGGCGATGACGGAATAGTCGAGATAAAATGTCCGTATTCGGCCCGTGATTTAACCGCAGACGAAGCGATCACTGCAAAGATCAGTACCGTAAGTAGGATATTCAAATCAGCCGAGTTTTCCGAGATGAACGTGAAACATGAGTACTATTATCAGGTACAGGGGCAGTTACACATAACTCGACGAAATTATTGTCTTTTCATGCTGTAGACGCCCAAAGGGTCAAAAATTGTCAAGGTTATCAGAGATGATATATTTGTTGATGAGAAAATGAAACCTCACTTGATCCTGTTTGACGAAACCTGTTTGTTACCTGAAATGGTCGATAGCTGCTGTCTTAGGAGCATGGAAATCAGGGAACCGAAACACATACTCGAAGCGCGGGAGCTTGCAGCTCAGCAAAAGCGAGCCAAAGCTGCGAAAGTGATCGCGACAAATCAACTGTCAGAGACACTTGAAATTGATTCTCACTAAATTTGAGTATGACGTAACCTTTCACGTTATCTGCACTCGGACGTTGAAAATCGCGCCCTGAAAGTGCAGGTACTGATAGTGTAATATAAATCACGTATATGATGTTTATTTTTCACGTTATCTGTACTCGGGCGTTGAAAATCCCGCCCTGAAAGTGCAGGTACTGATAGTGTAATATAATCATCTATGTAATGTTTACTTTTCACGTGATCTGCACTCAGGCGTTGAAAATCGCGCCCTGAGAATGCAGGTAGTGAAAGTGTCATGTAAAGTCCATGTTTATATAAATCGCCTGACCGCGCAAAGCTTTGTTGCATTCTAATAACCGCTTGAGTGCAGTCCAGGTCGCATAGGGAAGTATTGAGATCGTCAGCGGCTAACACTGCTTTGCACAATAGACTCTGTAGCTATGCGATCTCAATAGAGTCACAAAAACTGTAACAACTATTGCTACGGCTAGCTTTCAAGTTTTTGAAATTATTACACCCCTATACCCCCCTCCCTGATGGAAAAGACCCCGCCACCTGCTCGTGGTTTCCATTGAATGTTATCATTTGTACATAATTAATTAATACATTCGATATTGTTTACCGGATTTTTCCATGTCTCTAATCTTCATGCTATTCTCTGAAACAACGTTTTTGTTAACAAAAAGAGGTAGGCATGTTTTAGCGCTTCGAATGTTGGGATGCTCCGATACAAATTATAATTCGTATGCACTGCATATAATACTTGACCTGTTGCAACTATAGGACGGGAAAGAACAATTGCGAAAACATGTGTCAATCAATCACTATTTAAAGCTTCTCGACCTATCTTTTTACTTATCAATTTCGTCCAAAATATCACTAGCTTCATTTACAGAGCTTATCCTGCTTCACTCTTCCTTTGTTTTGTGCATGTTGATTCGAACACGCCTCGTAATCTATATTTTGGTTGTAGTTGCATTTTGAATGCAGTTGTGCAGTAATGTAGTGCAATTTCTTATGTACGAATGGTATCGACCAAGTGCGGGAATCCCTATTCAAAATGAATACTAAATCTCTGTTATCGCTATTTTCAGAACTTAGAAAGGAATTGCTTTTGGATACGCAATTTTCGTGATACCTCATTACAAGCTGACAAACATCACACAAACATTACATCCTCATTACAAGTGCGCGAGTTATTCCTATCTCTGTGTCGCTCTCATTTGGATGTGAAAATTCTTTTCGCGATCATATAGGTTGGAATCCTAGACGAAAACTCTATTTGCGATTTCATGCAATATTTCTCGGCAAATCCTCAGAGTGAAAAATACTCGTTTCGATGAGACTATATTTTTCAATTATTTTTTTAATTGTCATTGCTTCGCATCAGAATCCTGAATTTTTCAAACCCATAGCCACTCGTGGATGATTAAAATGTTCGAATTTTTTATTCCAGAAGTAAGCATGCAGTACATGTAGCATTTTAACATGAAAAGAGGGAATATTCTGCGAATACCGATTTTGGTGTTTAATTGTAATTAGAGAAACAGAAAACGTAGTCCTGCATGATCGGTAGTAGTAGAATGTTTCAATTGGGTGTATAATATCGGTGAAATACCGTGTAAAAATATGATAATTATAATTATAATAATAATAGCAAATATTGGGAAA
Source organism: Athalia circularis (assembly GCA_963978495.1). Lineage (NCBI taxonomy): Eukaryota > Metazoa > Arthropoda > Insecta > Hymenoptera > Athaliidae > Athalia > Athalia circularis. The sequence goes on along the minus strand of OZ021697.1, from coordinate 26,241,464 downwards.
TTATGTTTTCGTAGAAATTCCGATTCCACCACTCTCAAGATTTGTCAAATGCAAACAATTCCTTGATGTATTACATCACGTCACGAGTGCAAGGTTCATCCCCAACGACCCGAAAACCAAATATATTTCGAATTGTTTCACTTGAACTCGATCAATGGATTCATGTTTTTTCAGCGCTGTACTCACTCTGATAAGCAATTATCAACTTGGAATATTTTCATTCCTGATGAGGTCCAAGTATGTATGAATTTCTGGAAGCTCGATCGGATGGGTCATTCTTATTTTTCCTGTTGTGGGAAACGATTTATATAAAGCCATATCCACGAGAGAAAACTGATTTTCTCATATATGTTTTCTGCTTCGTGGAAATTTTGGTCCATGAACGTAGTTCTAATGAGGCCAAAGAATGCTCAGTGCGCATTTTTTATATTTTTTGTGTGTTGAATTTTTTTGTCTTTTTTCCACAAAAAAACCATTGAAAATTTGTTTGTTTTTGAAAATCGAAAATTCAAAATAGTAATATTCAGCATTTTCATTAAGGGTGTTGGACACCACGTGACTAATTCCTTGTTGACTTCAGCGACAGTAGTTGGTCAGCGTTCGAAATAATTGTAAGTCCCACCAGGGCCGTGCTCGAACGAAACACTGGCGCTATTGGTAGGGCCCTGTATATTTTTTTAATTTAGTATAAATTGACGTTTGCTACTCGATGTGGATTATTACATATCTTACGATATACTTGCCGAAGATCTATAATGCAGTATTCCTATGTATGAAAGGTACTAATGTCTATGCACGTCATGCATTCGTAAAGTTCAAGCTGGATACCGGACGGTAGATTTTTGACGCTTCCAAGAAAATGTTGTTGTTTAATTTATTTATTGCCAGGCATAATTTTGAACATATGCATATACATGAGTTTGCATATTTGTACAATGAGTAATGAAGTAGATATACTAAAACGCATGCGTTGATCATCCCCGAAATGATCATGCGTTCATGTATAACGTAGATAATCTGAAACTATAAAAATTGTTGATCAAAGTCGGACAAACGCTACATTAACTTTCCGGCAATCAAGTAAACATAATCATAGTCCTCGAAACCCTCGATGGTTACTCATGCTACAATGCTGGGCGTTATCCACAATATGTTAATACATTGAACGCCAAATACTTTCAAATTCTATAACAGTTTTGAAGAACTGCCACTATGTTCTTTTCATTTTTGTAATTCCTCGTAATAATTTCAAAGGATATATAGATTTTTCCAGAATTATATTTATACAGTGTTGTACACGATCACAAGTTATAACTAGAATCACGAAGAGATGACTCTTACACAAACTAGTAATGCGAGTCACAAAGAAGGTATGACAGCCTAAAAAATATAATTTCGAAAACCGTGAAGAGTTGTATACCGAAACTGTTCTTTAGCCGATTAATTGCTACAGTTGAATTGTATGGTTCTTTTACTCCTTCGAAGAGATAAATACATTAAAATCAACTTTAACATCTAAACATGAAGTTACAAGTGGTGCTAAATCATTTTATGATCGTACTTGAAGATAGCATCAGATGCACAGAGGTTTGATCCAAAAACAGAAATATGAATTGACTATCAACGTCACAATTAAAATTGTGCTACTAATGTACAACACTGTTTACACACGATCACATTATTGTGCATTGTAACTATAAATTCTACATAAACGAATCTATGTGGCTAACTATGAAACTCCGATGATCTCATAATCCTGTGTCCACCAGTCCATGGCATTTGGTATCCACAAGTCCCTGTAAAGATATAATGTTATAGTTATTCTCGACAAATGTAAAGTTATTGCGGTTGTATAGAAGAAGCTGTTTCATTGCTTGGTTGAAACACCTGCCGTCAATAATATTCAGTACACATGGCATTTGTAGGATCAAATAGTATCTGTACCTTGATTTTATAGAAAAGTTTCCGATCCAAGGGGACAATTGGTACATCAAGGCTATGGTTTGGAATATGTCGTGCAATCTCTCCTGTCATCTCGTTAGTCAATTGCTACCAAATTCTCATAAGTTTCTCAGATATTAACTTTTCCACGCTCTCTTGTGAAAGACAAACTCTGTAATAGAAATATGGCTGATAAATTATTTGTTTTAGAATTTCCGAAAAATATGCGTTAGTGTATCTTACATGCAGTTACATGTAACAATACCCTATGTAAGTAATTACAGGTGGTATGGGATGTAGGAGATATAGGCGGTGTAGTCCTAAAAAAATATCTTTAACAGCAGATGGCACGAAACACTCTGAACAGATTTACGTTTGTCAGACTCCTCAAAAGTATCGCCTGATCAATCGCAGATACGCATCGAGTGCTCGTAACTCAGTACTCGAAGATATTTCATTGAAAAATTGGGTAAAATTATAATGCAGGATGAGAATTGCTGAAAACATGCGTAGACGTTGGGAGTTCAAACTTGGACATTATAACTTAAGAACGGTCAAAGTACCAGGATATAGAAAATCTATAATCATGCAATTTGTGAACTACTAGACAATAGGAAAGGGATGAATATGCGTCAGTTTAGAATGTCCTAATCCTTCTCGAGAGTTCAAGGTGAACCGACCGATCCTAGCACAATGGTCATATCACAGGAAGTTGGTGCCAAACATGAGTGGATCACCATCATTCAACATAAGATTACTTACGTGTAAGCCTCGTAATAAAAGAGTTCCACTAAACCAACTATTTTCATACTGTGAAGTCGCACAAGAACTTCTGCCAAACTCATCGAATCTTCATTTATGCGAGTGTTTATCTCTGCGATATGACTCTGGCTAGGATAGTTCACCCTGAACTCTCGAAAGGATTAGGACAGAAGCATGAGTTTGACGTCCCCTTTCGGCAATAATAGCTTTGCCTTTGCTGCTTATATTTTGTGCAATAGTACGAATACCAGCTAATGATCTCTGCGATTTATCGGATCAGTGCAGGAAGTATTAGCGATAAGGCAAGCTACAAGATGGCAAAAAATCGACGACTTTACAGTACTTTTTTTGTAACATACTCATCACAGTCTGTATGAAAACGTACATGGTACCAGTGTACGATTTTGTATTGCTATTGCATTTTCTCTGTTTCTGAGCATTGAGTATATACTCTGGTTCTCTTAGTACCATATTTCTAAGGTACTAACTGTCAATTATTTTTGGGAGCATGCAAGATTCATAAGATCTAGCTAGGTGAGGCAACATTTTGTGTTGCCAAAAAATGTCGTCTCTGAAGACTTTGATTGTTTTCATACCTTTTGGTGTCTACAGGACAAAGGCACAATAGTCTTTTTGTGCAATGTGGAGTTGACCTTGCACCTGGTAGTAGTAAGAATGGAACTCATTCATCCTCTCTGGATTACTCTTGTCGTAGATCCTATGAATGTCTCTAAGCTTTTGTTCAACGGCTTCCTCCGGAGTGACATCTTTTGCGCTGAATAAGCATTTGATCTCGACAAGGCCGTCGTCGTTTATCAAGCCATCAGGGGACGCTGCTAAGTAGCAATGTTCCGAATCGATGAAGAGGCCACACTCGCTAACCTGTACGTCTTCGGTTTCTTCAAATTGTTGACGAGCTTTGATTTCGCTTCGTCTGCCCTATTCCAGAGCCGGAAGAGGTCGTTCTTGCGGATACAAGATGCTTTTCACCGTGTTTGCGAAGAGAGTCGACGGCCTCATTCGGCATACCTTGCCAAAATTGGACGCTGTGAGTAATTTCCTTCTCAAAGACCTCCATTCTCCGCTGTTAGCTTGACTTCTCGTACGAGATTCGATGAGATCTCGTTGGGCTTGTTGGTCGCTCAGTCTTAGGAAATGGAGCTGAACTTGTGCTTCAAATTCAGCACTAGGAAGATCTGGCTCATTACAGTTCAGACCATAGTTCTAGTCTGAATTGAGTTTCTGTCTAGACGGAGTAGGTTTCGAGGAAGATGTATTTCTCGGTTCTTTCCTCGTGGCCTGCGATTTTTGCAACCGTTTGAGATTGAATCTCTTGCGTTTCAGCTGCGTGTGCTGGATAATCGGAGTTGGTACTTTTCCCATCGCAGCACTTAACTTTGTGTACGACTCTTGCGTGTTGAACTGCACAACAGAGCCAGCGATTCGGGCATTGTAAGAGTTGCTTTTCCCGAAGTTAACGCGCTACCCACCAATGAATTTACTGACAACTGCATTGTAGCTTCCGACAGTGTTGCTGGTTACGTTGAACAACAGACTCTTGGCATTTAAACTCAGTTGAGTAAGAGCCGTACAAATTGCATCATAGATGTCCAGTTCCTTCAGAATTGGCACCACAGTTTCTTCTCCAGCTTTTGGAGCACCATCACAGAAATAACCCAATGCGGCACAATCTCTGTGTTCGCCAAAAATATGACTTGGAATGTTGACCAAATTTTTTCTTAGACGTTCTACTTTCTGAGACCCGTTAACTGTTTCTGCCATACGGTACTTGCTAGCACACATCACGGCGGTCCGGAATCTCAGAGTGCTACCTTCAACAACTTTTCTCCATTCTCCGATGGATTTCTTCGACTGTGACATCGTCTTGACCTTGGTCTTCGCAGCTGCTGTTACTTTGGATTTTGTTGCTGCCTCCTTGATTTTGTTGGTAAGATTACGCAACAGATGATTTGTGCACTCAATCTTTTGCACTTCCGTGTCGTCGTAAGAGTGACTATCGCTGATCTTCTTCGCCACGCTGCTGTCACCATCTGCTATTAGTGAGGAAAAGACAAGTCCGTGCATCTCAACACTCTCAAGAAAGCCCTCGGCTATAGCATTAGCCTCCATGCTCGAAGAGCTCTGGTTACTACCCCAGTTTTTGAAGCATGTGTGTTCTGTCGGGGCATTATTCTTTTGTTCCACCAATGCGCATATTGTGCAGTACTTGTTGCGCACTGCAGCGAACAGGACTTTCTGAGTGCGAAAGCCCACGATGACACCCACACCGGATGGTGAGTCGAATCTTCCCGATCTGTATGATCTTTTCATCCAGCTGCCATCCGCAATCACTGGAATGAATGGTCTTTCATTCTTCACATCACTATGTTCAATAGCGAGCCTTTTTTCTTCCTTACCAGCTATCTTCATTTCCTCTCGGAATGCTTTATTCATTCCATCAGCAACTTCATCGTGGTAGTGATGATAAGTACTCGATGTCATGAATGGAATATTCATTGCATTGAACATTCCTTTAGCCTGTGAGTATCCGATACCAATTGACACAGCTCCAGCTACTGCACTTTCATTGACTGACAGGATCTTCGATTCTTCAGGTTCAGATGAGATAGATATCTTCATCTCACACATCTTGCACTGGAATGAAAATTTTGTCCGTAGCCCAATGCGTTGTGTCAAACCAATTGTACCGAATCAAATGTGCAGCCTCTTTCTCCTCTTGATCAACCGGCTCAATGGTGAAATCTGGGAAGGATTCACTGGGATCGGAGTCCAGAGACACGTCGTGATGATCATCGATTGCGTCCGGAGCTTCGTGTACTTCATATACATTTGGACCGCCTTCCGATGATCCATCTTGGGCAACATTAGTCATATCTCCAGCTTCTTAATTCATGTCGATATCAACATCACTTACACTTAGTGTGGGTTCGATGACTGATATCGAGCTACTTTGAGTCATCTGTCTGCGTTGGCGGTACTTTTTTTCCGACTAGGAGGTCTTGTAGACAGCCAATATCTACCGTGCCCCAAAGATGCTCGTTTTCCTATTTTTTATATTTCTTCTTTTCTTTTTTCTTTCTTCCACCACAGTTTTACGAAAACACGTGGTATAAGAGAAACCGACTGACAATGAGCCGCGCGATTTTTATCAGCGTTTTACGAAACGACGTGCTTATAACTGTCAAATAAACGCGATTTCCGCACAAGCTGTTGCTGTTGAGTATTCACGAGTCGCGATTTTGCAAACTAGGCTACGATGCCAACGATGTTCGTGAGATATACGCGAACAACCGTAAGAAACGTGGTTGCAATCCACTGATCTCCACGAAGAAGGACGGGAATCCCGACGGCAATCCGAACGTGGGAACAAACACCAGTATTAGTGGTACCAACGTTATATTTGACGTTGCCGCCCGGCAGGGCGAAGGGGGAACTCGTCAAGGCAAGCTTTTTCATATACGTGCCTGTGGCGCGAACCGGTCGGCGATGTCAAGTTGGCAGACTTTGCTGTGGCGCTAACTTTAATTAGCGACGCTAGTTTTTCTCATTCCACTTTGAACGCCTACGATTAGAAGAGCCACGTGGGATAATGGCTGGTGAGTAAATCCCATCTTTCTAAACATGCTTAGACCTTGTAACCACACTATAAATAGTTTTTATACACTTCTATAAATTTGCGATACGAAAGTGTATGTTCAAAATATAAATACGACTTCGCAAGTACTTGCTTATTTTTTTGCCAACTAATCTGAATTACATCACCAAAATCTTATTCTCAAATTTTTCGAATTGATTTAGTTTCATTAGATGGTTCTCCACATAAAAATGTGGACGAGCTATCTATTTTCTTGCAGTATGCTGGGTCAGCTGTGCTATTTCTGTTTCATGCAAAGCATACGCAAGGTGCTTCTATGTTTTGTAATAGGATCGAAAAGTGATGAAGAAATTCTATTTTCAGATAACGCAGATAACAACAACTTGATGCCAGGGGTGCGGGGCCTGGAATGGTATGTGGTTCTTGAATCTTGCTTATTTTGGGTAATTTGGGGAATAGAGCCTGAGTATAGATTGACGTCTTGAATGGGATACTCTTGGCTTTAACTACATGATTATTTACAGATGGACTACATGCAGCGCCTCGTCGCCGAGGTGGCTGCCGTGAGGCAGCAGCTGCTGGTGCAGGGCCAGCAGCTCCTGCAACTGCAGCAGCCCCAGCCGCAGCTGCACCCACAAGTGCAGCAGCCGCAGCCACAACTGCAGCAGCAGCCGCAGGCAGAAGAGCAGCCTCAGGAGCAGCCTGAAGAGCAGCCAGTAGCGCAGCCATTAGAGCAGCCTGCACCGGCCAGGAGGGGACGGGCGAACCACCACCGACGCCGCCCCTACCATCGCCGTCGGCGTACCGGACCAGGTCCCGTCGTCTACAACTACTACCGGTAGACGACGGGATGCGTCCATTTTTATTTTGTAGTTTTTTATAAATATATAACTTATATACTACACTTTTGAAATGTGTGATTCAGTATTTTATACCCCACTATCATCCGATCAGGTTCATTGATTTATGTGCAATTTCAGGCATTATTGTTTGTATCGAAAGCACCACACATCTCTCTTCGACGGCTTACACACCTCTGATTATCATGAGGGGTTCTGCTGTGTGAAATTGAGAAGTTGTTTCGAAGATATGGGAGCAACACCGGATGAAGTGTTAACTGCTCGTCATGTGTAATTATTGGTTGATCTTGCTACGTAAATTCCCTAAGGAGCGTTTTGGCTAGCTAGCGTATACTGAAGTGAGCTCAGGATGATTCATAAACAGTGTAGTGTGAAATTTTGTCTTTTACGTAGTACCTAATTGTTACAACTTCTGTGGAATTATTTCTGGAGAATCCCTATAATCTTACCCAAAAATTTCAAGCTTTTGGAGGTGTAGGACATGTGTCAGATACATTGGGGGGGGGGGGGGGGTATTTCTGTAGCTTCTTAGAAATTCTTTGAAAATATTGAGAAGGGTCAATTTTTGCCGGAAATGTCATTGAATCTCGCTGACACACCCTTGTATTTCACAGATAAGTATCTACTACATAATTGAATGTTTCAGTTACGTGAAAAAACTCGCAATTAATCGCAGATAATGAGAAGTCAGAGGTTATTAAAAATATCTTTGGGAAGATATTATAAAGATCAAACCAGATTTGATGAGGTACTACAATCATTGAGTTACTATACTAGTCACTAAATGCCACAATCTTTTGAATGTACTTGGGGGACACGTGACTCTTACTAATGCATTCACACACCTACGAGGAAATTGCGCTCTGTTAATTCCCCGCAATTGAGAAAAATTTAAGGTGGGTATTGCGTGCAAATAACTTCATGGATCAAATTATTGTGGGTGAGATAGCAACGGTTTCTCAAAAATCACACAAATTTGGTAATTTATTGATAATATGACAGCTATCTCACGGATACACACTTTGATGTGAAAGTCATGGCCGCCATGAGAGGCGATTGCAATTATGATTTAGTAAGATTATCTTTTGCCGCCCTTGTTGATCACTCATTATTATTTTACCTTCAACAAAATAGCAGTACAAATGGTTGAAACCCGATATAAGGTCATTATAAAGATCGAACCAGATTTGTTGTCTTACTACAATCACAGCTTGAATGTACTTGGCGCGAGACTCAGCCGAATCGTGATTCAGAGTAGCTCTCGAGACGCATGAGTATATGTTCCGTATACGACACAAATTTGCGTGCTGTGTGAGTCAAAAGGAGGGGGCCCTCGAAAATCTGTTGTAGGCTGAAATATCTAGCGAATTCGTCCCAGATGTACCAGTAACGCCATCTCTTGACAGTGGAATTTTCGCCCCCTAAATTCTCCGAGGTTACCTTATTTCGCGACCTGATATCAGGTTTCAATCATTTGTACTGTTATTTTGTTGTGGGTGAAATAATAATGAGTGATCAACAAGTGCGACAAAAGATAAGCTTACTGAATCGTAATTGCAATCGCCTCTCATGACGGCCATGTTTTTCACGTCAGAGTGTGTATCCGTGAGACAGCTGTCATATTATCAATAAATTACCAAATTTGCGTGATTTTTGAGAAACCGTTGTTATTTCACCCACAATAGTTTGGTCCTTGAAGTTATTTGCGCGCAACAGCTACCTCGAATTTTCCGCAATTTCGGAGAATTTAGGGGGCGAAATTTCCTTGTAGGTGTGTGAACGTATTAGTGAGGTTCACGTGGGGTCCAACAGCCTTAAGTTTTGGATCATGACGCAAAATGCGTTTTCGAGTCCCCGATTTTACTCATAAAATTCAGCGATTCTAAAAATGTCCATCTTCGTGCCAAAAATATTCGAAGTCACCAGGACCTTATAAAACAACGAAAATTTGTTGAAAAATTTAAAAGCTGATGACGATCTAAGACATATTGACAATTCTCATTATATGAATGGAATGGAATGAGCGCCACTGATATTATTACCCATTGAGTATTGGGCGTACCGACGGTACTGAAATCAATGTGGTTCGCGTGTTGCACACCAGGTGTGCTGCGATAGTTTCAAACCTCGTTCCGGAGTTCGGGCTCGGCGCTGGCACACCCTTAATTAGTCCAGTCGAATTAAACATCCATTCTATTGTGGAAGAACATAGGTTAGCCGATTTTTTTATAAGTTCATTAGACCAGTAGAAAGATAACTTCAAAAGTCTGACATTTTCTTTTGACGGGTTTGGCCGCAAAAAATTATTAAAAAATGAAAACGCGATATTTCGGGTAAAACTTTTTTCCTGTAGGTTTTTCGAAGAAAGCCTTCGTATAAAAGTTGTTCGTTATGAAAAGCCCTGAATTATAAGCCCAAGTTCAAAATTATATCCTAATTAGTTCACGTGTAAATTGCAAATAATTACGGATTTCTCTTGAATAAATTGATGAATAAGTAACTTATGGCGTTTGAACTGATGACACAGTAACTTTAAACTTTCCCCCAGAGAATAGTCTAAGATTCGCTTACCTATGTTGTATAGTTAAGCAACAATATGTGACGAGAGAAAATCCGGAGATTGGCTGTGAAATCTTAGCCCGGATGGCTACATGGTACCAAAAAATCATGGAGATAGTTTTCCATGGGTACTTTCTAGAAATGAAAATTTTTTTTTTGGCCTATAAAAAACGTTTTTTTTTGGCGATTTAAAATTTTTTGCTCTTAAACAAATAGAGATATCTCCGGTATTGTGACGTATTCTCGAAAAGATATTGATAGCTTCTTGTTGTTCTCTCTTTACCGAGTATTTTGCACAAAAAAAAACGCAATATCTCAATTTGAACCGGAGATAACAGTGTCTTGGATGTTGGATGGTATTTATTGCTGTAATTGATATTAAGAAACGAAAAAAATACCAAAATTCGTGAAATACTCCAAGAAATAACCATGAATTTCTTCAACATCGTCAAAGTACTTTAAGATCATGAAAAAAACTATTAAACAGCGTCGACCGCCTCGAGCCTCGTCCGATCGGCCCAAGTCGCCCGAGTTGCGTGGTGGGAGAGCCGAGTCGCGTGGTGGGGACTTGTGTTATTGATCCGACCTGAATTTTATCAAAAATTGCTCAATACAGATCGGATCAATAACACAAGTGAATTTTCGGAAAGTTGAGTATAAAAGAGCTTAGTTCGAAAAAAAGAATTTTTTTCTACGACGATTATTAACGGAGATATTCATTTATTAAGTAAAGGGTCGAGCGACGCGTTATGCGGTCCCCACCACGCGACTCGGCTCTCTCACCACGCAACTCGGGCGACTTGGGCCGATCGGACGAGGCTCGAGGCGGTCGACGCTGTTTAATAGTTGTTTTCATGATCTTAAAGTACTTTGACGATGTTGAAGAAATTCATGGTTATTTCTTGGAGTATTTCACGAATTTTGGTATTTTTTTCGTTTCTTAATATCAATTACAGCAATAAATACCATCCAACATCCAAGACACTGTTATCTCCGGTTCTAATTGAGATATTGCGTTTTTTTTGTGCAAAATACTCGGTAAAGAGAGAACAACAAGAAGCTATCAATATCCTTTCGAGAATACGTCACAATACCGGAGATATCTCTATTTGCTTGAGAGCAAAAAATTTAAAATCGCCAAAAAAGTCGTTTTTTATAGGCCAAAAAAAAAAATTTTCATTTCCAGAAAGTACCCATGGAAAACTATCTCCATGATTTTTTGGTACCATGTAGCCATCCGGGCTAAGATTTCACAGCCAATCTCCGGATTTTCTCTCGTCACATATTGTTGCTTAACTATACAACATAGGTAAGCGAATCTTAGATTATCCTCTGGGGGAAAGTTTAAAGTTACTGTGTCATCAGTTCAAACGCCATAAGTTAATTATTCATCAATTTATTCAAGAGAAATCCGTAATTATTTGCAATTTACACGTGAACTAATTAGGATATAATTTTGAACTTGGGCTTATAATTCAGGGCTTTTCATAACGAACAACTTTTATACGAAGGCTTTCTCCGAAAAACCTACAGGAAAAAAGTTTTACCCGAAATATCGCGTTTTCATTTTTTAATAATTTTTTGCGGCCAAACCCGTCAAAAGAAAATGTCAGACTTTTGAAGTTATCTTTCTACTGGTCTAATGAACTTATAAAAAAAATCGGCTAACCTATGTTCTTCCACAATAGAATAGACCGTATTTTCGGCTTAATTCGACTGGACTAAATCGTGGAACGGGCCGACCGGTGATCAGAGATTATCATATCTCAGCTCTCCGACCACCGATTTTATTGCAATTAGGCTTGAATGAACCCGCTACGATGAATTACATCGCAAAAGTGCATCCAAATTTGCCGAAATGCTTATGATTTCGGATATACTTGATAGAACAGTAGGCCTTACAGCGCTTTCCTGCTGTCCTTGCGGTAAAGATACTCGGTAGTCCGCACGTTCTTATTAATGTACTTGGCGTGAGAATCTACCGAGTCTCTTGATGTCGAGTTGCAACGCCGAGAGATTCCTAGTTTGGGACTTGTGATTTTCCAGAGAAAATTATTATTCGCGGGGGTGTCAGGTTGAGGGTGGCTTCCGCAACCTCGATCGGAATTAAATATTTTTTTCATACATTCTGATCATCAGAGTAACATGTATGTCGAGTTGCAACGCCGAAAGATCTTTAGTTTGGGACTTGTGATTTTTAAAAAATATGGAATAATCGCGGGGATGTCAGGTTAAGGGTGGCTTCCGCAACCTCGATCGGGATCGGATATTTTTTTAAATCATTCTTATCATCATTCGAACACGTATGTTGATTATCAACGCCGAGAGATTCTTAGTTCGGGACTTGTAATTTTTCAACGAAAATTAATAATCGCGGGGGTGTCAGGTTAAGGGTGGCTTTCGCAACCACGATCGGGATCGGATATTTTTTTTATACATTCCAATCGTTAGAGTAACACGTGTGTCCAGTTGCAACGCCGAAAGATCCCTAGTTTGGGACTTGTGATTCTTCAAAGAAAATTATTATTCGCGGGGGTGTCAGGTTGAGGGTGGCTTCCGCAGCCTCGATCGGGATCGGATATTTTTTTAATCATTTTCATCATCATCCGAACACGTATATCGATTGGCAACGCCGAGAGATTCTTAGTTTGGGATCATCAGGTTGGAAGTTATGACCTTTGCAATTTTACCAACACCAAGGGTGGTTTTCAGGGGTTAAACGTGTCAAATCTGCATTTTTAACCTTGTTTGCTGATTAGCTTACCGTTTCACACTCATTTAATGACCTACAACTTTTGAGAATTAGCTTCTTCGTTTCTGGCGATTTTGTTACATTAACGTTATTAACTTCAGCGTTCAGAAACGACTCATTGGAAAATATCTGGTTGACACCAAATGAGCTACCAAAAATCATCGATGTTAATAAGCACAGCTACAAACTCCTGGGTGCAATTAAATATATTGGTGCAGAAATCCAAAAGAAAAGAGATATTGGACACTATACTACTATCATGTTTCGCGATCAGTGGATGGAATTTGATGACTTGAAAACCCAGAGCACTTTCATCAACGGAAAAGACAAATTTGTGCCAAAACTGATAATTTATGCCAAAGATATTACAGAATAATAAATAAACCGAACGACTAACTAGATTGAGTAGTTAGTTGAATAATCCCAAACTGTTTCTGTATTCGCGACTAAGTAGGCCAGCATATGCGTAAGGAAAATCAATTTTTGACGTTGAGTAGGCCCAATCATTTTTGCGTATTTTTCGGCATTCGCAACTAAATAGTAGATGACGTTCGACATATTCTGAAGAAGGTTCCGGCCATATCGAAACTTTAGCATTCGATTAACGGTTTTTTCAATTCCAGTAAATCTACCTGATTAGCTATATTTGATGCATATTATCCGGAAAATGGCCAAATTTTGATCAAAATTAATTCGGTTTTGAAGGGTAATTTCGCGACTGAAAAGCGGCGAATTCCGAGCGAAACTAGAGGCCCGTACGATCATAATGATCGTTTCGATTAGTAGTGGTCTGCCAACTTTATCTAAAAATCGAAATTTTCCGAAAAAATAAGAAGCGACAAAAGAATGGTGTTCATGACTATTTTGCGACTAAAAAGCGGCAAATTCTCAGCGAAACTAGAGGCCCGTAGAATCATAATGATCGATTCGAACAGTGGTGGTCTGCCAACTTTATCTAAAAATCGAAATATCTCGAAAAAATAAGAAGCGACAAAAAAATGGTTTTCACGACTATTTTGCGACTAAAAAGCGGTAAATCTTCAGCGAAACTAGAGACCCGTACGATCATAATAATCGATTTGACCCGTGGTGGTCTGCTAACTTTAGATAGAGTTAGCGGACCATCGATTTTTTTGGAAAAAATAAGAAGTGACAAAAAAATGGTGTTCACGACTAATTTACGACTAATTAGCGGCAAATTATAAAGTAGTTGAGGTTTTCAATTTCTAAAATTGACTCGCTTACTTGAGGTATCTGGTATATGGAGATACCTATGGTATCTCACCAAACGTGAGATCTCTGGTTACAAAAACCCTATGAAAATCTAATATATCAAAACTCTAACTAGAAAAACGTAACACAAAAAATATAGTTAACCGTTAAGACCGTGCTACAGTGGACGATGGTATGAACGATAACTAATTGAATGAAATCTAGAATACAAGGACTAACTTTAGCAAAGAAGATATGGATGATATATTGCCTTTTTTTGATCACGGGCAACGTAAATGGAACCACTCAATTTTCCTTTCCTCGTGACAGCCAAGTTCTAACTTCGCGCATTCTCGAGGTAAATTTTTCGTTCGAGTTCATTTTGTAATGGAATACCTGAACGAAAGTGTCAAAAACCTTCAAATATGGGTCGTAGTGAGCGTCGAATACATAATGCGATTTGAAGACCAAATCAAAAGCTATGCCTTCGAGTCTTTGGCTTCAATCGGTATGATTTTCCCTTCGATGGCAATAAAATACGATGATATTGCTTTTTTGTTCGGACCCACAGCCACCAGACAAAGCTGGTTGCTTTTTGGCTTTACATTTTCGACGGGATTTCCAATTTGTAACAATATATACACTATCTTCACTATATGAACTTTGAAAAACGAAAAATCTCCAATGTAATATTGGTTACGTATGGTAAAATTGAAAATCACAAGGTAAGCTTTCTGAGGACTCGGCAGGAAGCACGTCACTTTTCCAAGTCGCTTAAATGAATATAATCGAATGCGATCAAACTAACAATATAGGTAACGACTCTCTTATGTTAATTATTAATATGTTTCGACGAGTACAACCAGACACCTGAATAAACCCGTGCAATTATATTCACCTGATTAAAGACTATTAGTTTTTCTGCTGCACTGTGAATCCCGTCTCGTTTAGCCTTCTTCTTTCCCTTGGCTGTAGGGGGTAGCAACTTCAGAAGACACAGGAACGCGGTAGTGACCTTGTCCCAGTCTATGTTTAAAAGTATTTGAATTATCCAGGATAGTAATGCACGTATAAAATTTGAGGTTGCGAAATCGGTACGATTTTTGAGGACTTAACAAGATAGAAGTTTGAACCAACTGTCTAACAACTGCTGGAATCATTCATAAAGGACTCTCGAATATGAGTAAAAATTATGTGAAGTATTATCGCAAAATGAAAATTTTGTGAACCATCGTTTCAATAATATAAAAACTCGGGGTGTTCTTAAAAATTCCGTGATTCGTCATTTTGCACGTTGAGCCGAATCAACTTGAAAATTTTTAAATACATCTATATTTGTCTGTATAACAAAATATCTCACAAGAGACCATGTGTGCATTTTTCAAATAATACAGACCTTCAGATTGGTTGGGGGCAGCTATCGAAGGACAATGCAAGCGATTATTAGTGGCTACATCTATTATCAAATCTTCATAAAAATCCTCCAATTTCACGTTGGGGTATATAAAACTAAAATCGATTTCAATCTGGAATTATAATGTGCAGAAATTTTGAAAATAATTCATTGCAGTAATCGAATTTGCATACTTTGTAACCAACAATCGACTAACCGGGTACGGGATATCCAGAAATCTTGGAAAAAAATCGAAATTTTTTTGAGGATCAGACCTTCTCAGGTAATACGTGCATTTCATCGCATTTTCGATTGATTCTTTTTGCGTTCGTGGGCATGCGTTCCAAAGGAATTCGACTTTTTCGGAAACTATTTTATCGTCGACTTTTTCTATGCTTTCTGTATCCAGCAGTTGTTGTACCGGGCTTGCAGCTTTTTTACTATCACACGTGTTTTTTTCAACAATGCTTTTTTTCCTTCAAGTGGTCCTCAACCTCCAGGCAATAAATTCACTCCGCGACTGTGGCTCGTAAAAGGCTTCCTATACATGAAAAGAGAGCTGAACTTTAATAACAGCGACCACAACAAAGTGAACATATTCAATTAATTTTTCGATAAATATATTTCACTATGAAAAGAGATGTTGATCATATATGTAATTATATGGAATCGTGCGTGTTTGTTATTTTGGGAGTATCTTGGAAAATTTTCGTGCGAGACATACAGATAGTTCGGATATTTCGATTGATCCAGATGATTCTGCCCATTTTAATCCAACGAAAGAAAGTATCTATATGCACACAATTTTTATATATGATTACATGCTCATAAGAAATCCAAAAATTATTCACTAACGTATCTTCTTGGAGAGCCAGGGTCCCTGAGATTCGGGAACGTTTTAACAATCTCTTTTGCGCATGCAACCTCTTGTTGCGTTAATGGATGGTGCCCGTAACGTTCAATCAAAAAATTTGTCGTCGAATTCACGGGTCCACCGCAAAGTCCCGGACGGTAAATGTCCCGGACGACTTGACTTCTCGAACGCGCACTGTCCCGACCCCTCGGGTTCCCGGATGATAAAAGTCAGGAACGCGTGCTGCCCCGAAAGCCAAAAGTCCCGGCCATGCCTCGTCACGCTCAGGAAAAGTCTCGGCCGTACCTTGTCCCGGTTAAGAACAGTCCCGACCGCACATTGTTTCGGACGAGAAAAGCCCCGGCCGCACCTTGTCTCGGACGGGAAAAGTCCCGGCCGCACCTTGTCTCGGACAGGAAAAGTCCCGGACGCACCTTGTCCCGGGACAATTATTATTTTTCAGCGCGCTGGCAACTCTGTTGGGTTCGACTATATTCTACGATTCAGTTACTCTGGTGAAGTTGTCTATTCCTTCGAATGTTTAAAAAGTTCGAGCGGAATTTTCGAGTAGAACTTTTCGTGGGTTTTTATCAAACACTGTGGGTATTCATAGTTTTCTATAAAAAGAGAATTCGTAGCTTTTTATTAGAAAGTGCATTTCCGAAAAAAAAAAAATAATTCACCATAATTTATAAGAGATTGTGTTTCCGTGGTCTTCCACTAAAAATCGTTACTTTGTCTATGAAACTACACGAAGTCGAAATTTCCCAAAACATTCTGAAAAGTACGGAAAAATTTTCCCACTACAATATAGCAAAAAAATTTTCATATTTTATTCAAGCTACAAACGTATTGTTATTGTGTGATATTTTTAAACAGCTCTCTGCTCTGGGGCTTCATTTACACAGAAGAGAAATAATAAATCGGTCGAACAAATATTCAGGTAAGTAAGTTCTCATAAGCAATCAGCCGAAGAATAATTGGAAAGAAGAATGTCACTCAATTATATTGTTAACATATCATATATTTTGTAAAAAACTGTTAAAAAACACGATAATTATAACAAAAACGATATCAAGATACTTATATGTACAAAGCTTTGCCATAACTAGAAATTCAATGAAAAAAAAGTTACTGGAAAAATAAAGCGACAACAAAAAAAATATCACATAAGTCACAACCATAAGTCCAGAGATATTAAGCCGCTCCCCATACAGGTCAGTCAAATTAGGCTCATTCTGTGAAAATAAAAAATAGAAATGCAAAAGCTTTGCAATTTGGTGGAGATGTTTATCTGGAGTTACTTTGGAACTGAAAAAAGTCCTCGCAAATTGAACCGGAGATAACGCCTGAATCTATACTGAAGCTATTAGACTGCACACTTTTTTAAAGATGGCGGCGTTATCTTCGGTTCAATTTGCGAGGCCTTTTTTTGGTTTTAAAGTAACCCGAAATAAACAACTTCACCAAGTTACAAAAACTTTGCATGAATATTTTTGATTTTCCCCCATTTGACTGGCCCAATATCTGCGGCTAATTTAAAGCTCGAGGTATATCCTTCCTTCTCCATCTTCTTCCTGATGAATTTCGGGAGGTGGCCTATTGACTGGCAAAACATCTGGAAGAGTTATCTTGAGTAAGAATGGTGCAATATTGTACATGTGTATAATATGAAGGAATAAATCATTCTGAAGTTACCCGGTACAAATTGATGGACGAATCGCGGTACTGGACCCTCTTCCGGCTCTTCTACCGGGTTGTACTGTGGCAATTCGTCAACCATCGGTACGTTATGAGCTGTACGTTATGAGCATGTCCACCCTGTACATTAATTTATAATGAACGTGTCTGTGAAATAAGATTTAATTTGGCATATCCCAAATTCCGTAGCATTGTGTACACTCAAGTTTCAAGCTCAATACGTTCTTGAAGAAAGAAAATAACATAACGTTGTCATTGTATGTACATCAAGGGCGCACTATACAAACACAGTAGCCGCTTGTACTAAGCTGTGTAAAGATACAGGTAGCAAGACTCACGTAATCCGATTCATCATCGGGTCACTGTAATCAGTCAACTGTGATTGTCAGAAACATCAAGACCGGCCGGTTTCGCGACAGTGTTGAGTGAACAGTGATAAGTATCTCAGTCATGGCTGATGCAGCTAGAAATCGATGGGAAGGCCACCAAAATCGTATTCACGATGGTTTTTCTTATGTGACAGAAAAACAAAAGAACGGTGTAACGTAAGTACTGCCATGCTTTTATTCTTAGTGTTCGGAATATCATATTGATATCATAATAAGTATTATAATCTCATAACATTATTTTTGTCTTTCATTTCGAGGTGTTATACTTAGGTAGACTGCAGGAAAAATGAGCGAATTTCCTGAATTCCTATCTCAATAGTAATTATTTTGATTCCATCTGGTTTTTCCCCTTTACTCTATGTAGTGTTTGTATGCTAGAATAGTAGTTAATAAAGCATTGGGCGAATTTGATCGAACCATCCCCGAAATCAGAGGCAAATAAATTTTCGAAATCTGTTCCAAGCCACCATTTGCTATCTTAACTGTAGACCCTTTCGCAAGACAACCGAATTTTATTATTTGAAATACTTATATACTAGATATATAATAGACATCAAACAATAGTATAAACTTCTGAGTGAGAATATTAATAAATTTTAAAAAATCAAAATTTTTGTTAAATTATTGAGCGAGCTTTAATTAATTTATGTGAAGCTACGGTTTTTGCGAGTTTCGTTGTCTGACCATAAACAATAAAATTCTTTGGTAAAACTAAAAATTAAAAAATAGAAGTGAATTTGGGGTCACCGTAGTATCTATTCTAAATGGCAAACAATATTGCTTACACTTTGAACTTTGATTTGTATGGTACATCTTAAATTCAAAACATATTTTTGCAGATATCTTGTGTGTAAGGACGCACGACGCAATTATTGTTGGGGGCGCGCAAAATTGGATGAACGGCAACAACTTACAATAACTCAGGCGCATAATCATCCAGCAGATCCGATGTTGGAGGAAATTCAGCTTTTCAAAAGGCTGCTCAAAAATTATTCAAGAAAACAAGTAGATGATCTCAAGGATGGATACGACGATCTACGTATACTGTGAGTAACATTTTGACAATTTCGCAAAATAGTTTCTTTGAATAATCACGATCATTACGATTTTCTATGATATTTCGTCTTTGTTTCTGTTGATATTAATGTATACCGCGTGTCCCAGCGTTTACACCGCAGTATGTCTGGTTGCCTGCCGCCACATTCATCCACGGAGTGTGGAGCCCCTATACTGTCCTATAGCGTAAGCCTGTAACTGATGGCAGGCAACCAGACATACTGCGGTGTAGACGCTGGGACACATGGTATATGCGATTCGAATAATTTAATCGTGAATTTTGGGTAAAAATTCAATTATCCGCGCTTTCAAAGTAGAAGGCATCTTTTTAGTTCTCACGATGACACACTATCAAACACGTAAAATAATACTTCGAGTTCGAAATATTTAGGCATCCCGAAGCAGCTGTCCGTGTCACTTACACATCTATTGAGAGCAGCATGCGGAAGTGGAGACGGCAATTGCAACCACCAACACCCCATACTATTGGAGAATATAGTGAACTTTTAAGAGACGAGGAATGGCGGAGATTGTATTTGGAGTATAATCGGGGTAGCCTGCAAGCATCAAGCATCTGCGACGCTGACGGCTCTATGTCGGTGGTGTTTGGTAACCGTCAATACGCCGCATTACTTGCCAACACCACCGAAATTTTCGCAGATGCAACGTATAAAGTTGTGCCTCGTATAGGCTATCAGCTTTTTACAATGATGGCTATAAAATACGATCATGTGAGTATTAAACGGTTTTATACTTCTGATTTTGAACTATGACAGATTATGCGTAAATGGTCATTGAATGATTAGCCCATATTGTTTACCAGGCTTTTCCGTTTGCGTGGGCCTTAATGGAGCGCAAAACGCAGGCGGCCTACACAGCAGTACTGGAGCACATAAGGGCTGAAATTGCGCCAGACATGCGACCCGCTGCGGCCATGACGGATTTTAAAATGGCACTTCAAAATGCTATAGGAGTAGTATATCCGGATACTGCTATACACGGCTGCCTATTCCACTACTGCCAGGTAATTTATTTTTCGAATTAATAAATATGTGTTGCACTCACATATTATACGGTGGCCAATTCACACAAACACTTATAGATCCTGAACACTCGAATAACGTTAACGTCTTCTTACATAATTAACAATAATAACAGATGAGAAAATGTTCCATCGAATTAGGCGCTGCAGAGAAAGCTGAAGGCTCTGGGGATAACCCGGCAACTTGTGGACAATCTGGATGTAATAACTGTGGCACGGAAAATGATGGCACTTGCGCTTTTGCCAGAGCCACTAATTGCGCCGTCTTGCGACACCATACGCGAAAATTGCGTCGAAGCTGTGGAAGAGATCATGCGGCCATTTTTCGCGTATTACCAAAATTATTGGCTAAACCGGGTCACGCCAGCCTCATTCTCGGTATTTGGACTACTACGCCGCACCAATAACTGCGTAGAATCATATAATAGGATTCTCTTTCACAAGTTGGGGATGCATCCTGCCGTATGGAAATTCACAAGTAAGAAAAAGATTGTCACGACAATTTCATACGTTCAGAGAGTGATCTATGGAAGATTGTAGCGTAATGGGGTGCAAACACCTGTTCAATATATGATTCCGTCAGTTTAATGTGTCACAATTTAAATTTCATTTCTCAGTAGAACTGACCCGTATGCAAAGCCATACTCACGCCGATTTGATCTCGGCAAGTGTGGGTCAGCCAATAACCAGATCTCCAAAGGTAAAATACCTAATTAATGACCGGCGACTACAGGCGTCATGGCGCAAATTGGCAGCTGGTAGGCTACTGCCGCAAGAATTTTTGGAAAATGCATCACATTCGATGCAAAACGCAATTGAGATAATTCGAATGAGAATAGACGGTGAACGAGATCTGCATGATTTCGAAAATCAGGATACAGGTTTCTGAAACACTAAACAATCCAGAACGTTATAGTTAAGATGCGGTGATAACGTGTTCATGATAAAACGATTGATTCCTACAGCTCATAACGTACCGATGGTTGACGAATTGCCTCAGTACAACCCGGTAGAAGAGCCGGAAGAGGATCCAGTACCGCGATTCGTCCATCAATTTGTACCGGGTAACTTCAGAATGATTTATTCCTTCATATTATACACATGTACAATATTGCACCATTCTTACTCAAGATAACTCTTCCAGATGTTTTGCCAGTCAATAGGCCACCTCCCGAAATTCATCAGGAAGAAGATGGAGAAGGAAGGATATACCTCGAGCTTTAAATTAGCCGCAGATATTGGGCCAGTCAAATGGGGGAAAATCAAAAATATTCATGCAAAGTTTTTGTAACTTGGTGAAGTTGTTTATTTCGGGTTACTTTAAAACCAAAAAAAGGCCTCGCAAATTGAACCGAAGATAACGCCGCCATCTTTAAAAAAGTGTGCAGTCTAATAGCTTCAGTATAGATTCAGGCGTTATCTCCGGTTCAATTTGCGAGGACTTTTTTCAGTTCCAAAGTAACTCCAGATAAACATCTCCACCAAATTGCAAAGCTTTTGCATTTCTATTTTTTATTTTCACAGAATGAGCCTAATTTGACTGACCTGTATGGGGAGCGGCTTAATATCTCTGGACTTAAGGTTGTGACTTATGTGATATTTTTTTTGTTGTCGCTTTATTTTTCCAGTAACTTTTTTTTCATTGAATTTCTAGTTATGGCAAAGCTTTGTACATATAAGTATCTTGATATCGTTTTTGTTATAATTATCGTGTTTTTTAACAGTTTTTTACAAAATATATGATATGTTAACAATATAATTGAGTGACATTCTTCTTTCCAATTATTCTTCGGCTGATTGCTTATGAGAACTTACTTACCTGAATATTTGTTCGACCGATTTATTATTTCTCTTCTGTGTAAATGAAGCCCCAGAGCAGAGAGCTGTTTAAAAATATCACACAATAACAATACGTTTGTAGCTTGAATAAAATATGAAAATTTTTTTGCTATATTGTAGTGGGAAAATTTTTCCGTACTTTTCAGAATGTTTTGGGAAATTTCGACTTCGTGTAGTTTCATAGACAAAGTAACGATTTTTAGTGGAAGACCACGGAAACACAATCTCTTATAAATTATGGTGAATTATTTTTTTTTTTTCGGAAATGCACTTTCTAATAAAAAGCTACGAATTCTCTTTTTATAGAAAACTATGAATACCCACAGTTTTTGATAAAAACCCACGAAAAGTTCTACTCGAAAATTCCGCTCGAACTTTTTAAACATTCGACAAGGTGCGGCCGGGACTTTTCCCGTCCGAGACAAGGTGCGGCCGGGACTTTTCCCGTCCGAGACAAGGTGCGGCCGGGGCTTTTCTCGTCCGAAACAATGTGCGGTCGGAACTGTTCTTAACCGGGACAAGGTACGGCCGAGACTTTTCCTGAGCGTTACGAGGCATGGCCTGGACTTTTCGCGTTCGGGGCAGCACGCGTTCCTGACTTTTATGATCCGGGAACCCGAGGGGTCGGGACAGTGCGCGTTCGAGAAGTCAAGTCGTCCGGGACATTTACCGTCCGGGACTTGCGGTGGACCCGAATTCACCAGTTCTCGGCGACTGAGTGCAGTCAGAGTTTGTGACTGATTATATTCGTCAATAATGACTCTTCCAGTTGATGAAGCTCCTCATTGTTCCAAAATGTTCTGGAAGAAACAACATCACAAACAATTCTTACGAATTTGAATTAGTATGTTGGTGTTCCAAAAGAAAAATCTAAAAATGCCTGGCTCCAACAGAAAATTAGAATTCGAATAGCAAAATCATTGTCTGAAGAGTAACAACCGCGGTAAAAAAGTCAAAATATCCTCGTTCAGCAAATTAAAAAATGACGTATACAAATTTGTACTGTTATGAGCCTCGTTTACATGTACAGAACCAAAGGGTACATCGTGAGATCAGATATTCTACTCACAAGATTTGCATCTGCGCTGATGTTCAATGGAGTCTTATTACTTGCCTCCGTGATTTTTTGGCGTTTTGCTTCAGCATCCGACTACATATGAAGAAAGATATCAATATTGACAAATTATTTATCTTTGATTTGATCAATCGCTCAGTACCGATGAACGAATTAGTTCCATGTCTACCGATTCAAGTGTGAGACGTCGTTTTGGTTATGAATGTGATATTTTTGGTGGAGAATCTTGTCTATTTGTCAGCGAATCAGGCACGAAGTACTTATCCAAATCACTCCACCGTTTGTTAAAATCCAAATCTGGGGGATTATCACTGCAGGTAGCTGCATTGATGCCAGCAATTCGATGATAATTAGTATTAGTTGAAATATCCGTAATATGTGACTTGTCCGAAAGGGAGAGAAGATCGTCGACAGTTACTACAAAGTGAAAGTTTGTTCTTTTCGAATCATTTTGTCCGCTTGACCGCATTTTGGTTTCAAGATACAAGAATTATTCCAGCAAAAAGGAGACAAAGATTAAAGGGATATCAAGCTAAAGAAAATTCAGATATTTTGAAGGGTAAAAATTTCCTAAAAGATAGGAAAAGAGATTGTTGAGTTAAAGTAAACAGAGAGAGTTCAGAAAAGATTCGGGAATAAAAGGGATTTTTGAGAAAAAAAATGATCAAGATTGGTTTCAGACCAAATGATATTTTCAAAGGGTTGAGATAGAAACAAAACACGATTATGAAGAAGAATTAAAAAAAAAGTTAGAAGAAATCGGTTACAAAAAAAAATCACAAAAATTGGAAGAAAAGAAATTTTTCAATGAGAAAAATAAATTTGAATGAATTTGAAATGAAAAAAAAATATGTAAGAAATTTTTACTAACTAAACCAGCATACCTGTGGAATGGGATGAAGCGGAGGTAGCAGCAGGTGCATATAAAGACTGTGGCGTACAATGTGTAATGACAAATAAAACATCTTTGAACAAAGGAAAAAGTTCTTCCTCTATTATGGCACCAGATTCGTCTTTTAAATCCAATAATTTATCGTCGCGAATATTAAAGGAATTTTTCGCTAGAGAAAAAAAATTAAGAATATCGAAAAATGAGGAAACCATGACCACTGCATGATTTCTTGACACCTTACGGTGTCACAGTTTTGGCATTACAGTGCATTTTTCTATCTAATTTATTTCTACGACTAAATTAATGATAAAATAATCGAGTCTATTTCATATTATTATATTAGCTCGATTCACAGTGAAATTTCCAAAGAAGAATACAATAATTAATTACTTACCAGCTTTCATAAAATTGTTATAGGTCGTCACATTGCCCATGGTACTCACTTTTACCCATTTTGTTCGGTATAGGTACCTAGCTCGATATAACTTATAACTCGTGGCGTCGGGATTAGTCGCAGGTGTACTGGCCACATGAGCTGCATCAAGCTCGGTATAAGTGTGACTCTCTTCAGCTATTATGATACATAAACTGCACTTTTTCTATTCACACGATACACCGCGCGATGCACCGCTCTTGTACGTCCTGGACGGACTAATACCGAATCAAGACTAAAGTGCATCAAAGTGCAGGCGATCAAAATGACGATCGTAGTTCGGTGTTAATTTTGCATCGCAGTATAGGCAGGTTAATGTGGCGGTGCAACCACAGACATCGCAACAAAGTAATGAGTTGCAACCGATCGGTGTTATATCAGAGCACACCGAAGTCAGTGTGACAAATAATGTACGAAACGGTGTTGTTTTGCAGTTTCGTTCTCTCTGTATGAACATTATACTCCGGAAGATGTTGATTCTCACGGAATTCCATATTCGGTGTTCTAGAGAAAAAGTTGATACCACGCCGTGTAACACCGTGGAACAGTGTAGGAGTGCGGCGAAGAAGATGGACCTGACGAATCGACACCGGGAGGACAGGATCAGCTTCGCTCTACAGGAACTGATGATCGCCAAGGAAGATTGAAGGAATGTAATTTTCACTGATGAGAAATTTCTTTCCTCAGATAAAGATGGCCGGTTAAATGTGTGGAGGGAAGATGGGGAACGGTATAATCCCCAAAATGTCATAGAGGGGCATCACAGCGGACGTGTAACGGGCAGCGTATTAGGGCTGGATTTCGGCTGCTGGTCCAGGGGAGTTAGTCAAGGTAACGCGGAATAGGAATGCCGAACAATACATCGATATTCTAGAAAATGTGTTGCTTCCTTCGGTGCGAGCTCTGTATCCGGTCCAAGACATGCCAATCATACGTATTGTCGAGGACAATAGCGCAGTGCACAGGGCCAGAATCGTACAGAACTGGTACGAAGCCCACCCAGAACTACAGCGATTCGACTGGCCAGCGAAATCCCTGGATCTCGATCCAATAATGAACTGTTGGTCTGAAATGGTCTGGGGCTGGAGGCCAGTAGTCCGGGAAAGGGAAACTAGTCTGAGTCGTAGAGTCGAAGCAAAGGTGGAAGAGCTACGCACCAGGCCAGAGTACTTCGAGGCAATTGTTGGTTCGATGCACCGTCGAATGCATGCTGTACTGGATAACGATGGTTGGTGGACAAATTATTGAACGAGAAAGAAATCCCCTGAAACCAACAACCACGTTATCTAGTACTTGTGTTATTCATGAAGCATTGATCAACATGAGCCTAGTACTTCAACTTTTCCGCCTGCGCTATTTCTTCAATCATCGTAAGCAATTGGCACTCCAATCCAATTTTTATGTAGAGCCCACATCCTATTTCTTTTGTCTCTAGTATAATAGTCTACGGTATCAGAACAATACAAAAAAGGTAGAGGGGCTGGGTTTGCCTTAAATTATAACTCGGGAATTGCCTTCACTGGGCCGTGGCCCTTATATTCAATTAATAATGCGATATTTGGTGATACGAAAACTCTCAATCAGTCAGATAAGTATACGGGGTTGCGTCGGTACCATATTAAGGTTATCGAGTACAGGGATTATGCATCGTTACGGCCTTTAGCCGGACTTGAAACCAAGATTGGCGCAGCCAATAGCAAACGGCACGATAGCAAAACGTAACCACAGCGCTTCCGAAGAGCGGACATAAAATTGGTACTCCTCTGGACCAGTCAAAAATTATGTCACCGTGGACAGGCGAAAAATATGTCTCCGTGGACAGGCAGATTAAATTTTGTCCTACGACGTTGGACTCGAAAATTAATTGTCCCAGCGGACAATACTAGTCGGGCAATCAATACGCCGCGTAAGGCGGTGGGCGAATATAGGAAAGACGGGATTACGTCGGATTATCACGATCTTCAGCGCACGGCTACCAGAATCGATATTTTCGAATACGTCGTGATAATACGGTATTTTCCTACGGCTACAACTACGGCGAAATTCTCCAAGGACGGTGGCCACATTATCACACGATATTAATGCTGCGAATTACCAGTAACCAAATCAACGCGGGATATCACAGTAAAACATAAGCGGGCGATAGTGGTAGCGGTAGCGATAACAAACGAGCAATAAGCCCGAATACTAGAGATTCGGCCCTCGGACAGCTCAGATCAGCACGATACGATACGAAAAATCTGGAGAGAGATCCCTTGATCCAACACTCCGGGCGATGAATTAAAAAAATTTGCCTCCTGAGCTATCGTTGGCTTCACATAAAATATTGGCGTCTCACCTTGCCTGACGAAACGGGTGCGTAATTCACACTCACTCACTCTACACAAAAAAAACTAACAAGCCACACGGGCAACCGGTAATCAATAGTCGATCTCAAATCAACGTCCAAAAATCGTGAGCGGTACTGTGATTCGAAAGCGGCACTGGTCGAGAAAGCACGTCTAGGTCGTTCGGAAACTGGCGTAGAAGTAGATCGAGATCCTCGCCGGTTCCGGTGATTCAGCGATGATTTCGGGGTTCGATATTGGCGAGTTGATCTCGTGATCCATATCTCCTGGAATTATTGGTAATTGACTTTCCACTCTTAGTAGATCCTTGCCGGAGTGCGCGGGACGCGTGCCGCGGTGACGGATGGCTGGTGGGGGCAATTAGGTATGCGTGCTGTCACCTGTGGTTCATCGCCGGTGATAAGATATGTGATGGGGGTCAGCGTGTAACTGGCGTATGCTGGCTTCGGTACTCTTCGGTCTGATGCCATCTCTGACGACTTCTCCGGGTCTCTCCGCGGGCAAACAATGCACCGGAGGAGCGGGACAAGATGCGCCACACCGGGACTTGCATCCATGCCCTTTTCTGCAGCCGTCGTCGACGGATCCTCATAGGGCTTTCTTGACCTACCATGGTGATGCTTCATCAGTCGTAACGGTAGGTGTTTTGGAGGTTGGTCCAGCTCCTGGCTGGTAAGTCAGTCAATAATAAGGAGATCTCGGCAATTTGGCGTTGACCCTGTACGCCGTTAACGTGGCATCCGGGCATAGCTTTTACACTTCTTTCTCATCAGAGCAGTAATTCGGTAGTAGGGCGCTAATTTCTACAGTAGGAGGTCCGGAGGTTCCAGATGATCTCGATGATCTCGATGATCTCGATGGTCTTGATGGTCTCGGTGAGTGCCAGGCGAAAAGGGACGAAAAGCACAACGGTAAAAATGTCTCTGAACTTGACTCAACAAAGATACTTAACATAGACCGTTCCTTGGAGACGACGATGAAGCGGATTTTATCCAGGCGGTAGCTAAATCCCGGTACCCAGTGACCGTTGCGAAAATGCAACGTCAAAGTGTATAGTTACTTTTCTATTTTAACTTTTGTAACTTTTGTTTTCAGTTCATATCTCAGTTCATATCATTTATAGAAAAAGTAAACATCGTATTTTCTAGAAGTTTTTTCCTTCAGGCAAATCCACAAAAATAGAAATTATTCAGTATATTCGTATAAATATTAGGGTGGTTGTTATCAAGGGATAGACATTGTTGCCTACGTTTCAGGGAATTCAGGGTTTTGAAGTCACATAATACGAATTGTGTAGTATGTTTTCAAGTTTTGAAATTTGTCGCATTACGGGTGTAGAGATCGCTGGGCATATTTAAAAAAATTTCAAGGTTTTTGTAGTGTCATGACACCCATCTTTTCCCCACACAAACCAACATCTCCTTCATTAGTATTTGCCACAATTTGCTTTTAGCCTATTTTTTTTTTTCCGTTCTTATTTTGTCACTTGGTCATAACAAATAGGTTAGTATTTCAATGTGATTTAGTACTGCTTAACTGGTGAGCCATCTTTATTCTTCAAGAAAAAATTATCCCATTGCTTTATATGTGTTTACGTTTATATGTAATATGCTTCTGTGATTTGTTTTATATTTCATCTGTAGATTTTACTCGAAAAGCATTTTGTCATTTCATTTCATACATTTGTAGTTAACACAAGAAAGTCACTTTGTGATTTGTTTTATATTTTATTTGTAGATTTTACTCGAGAAAAATCATTGTGTTTTTTCATTCCATACTGTAACGTCCCGTTTTCCCCCGGTTTGTCGGTAAGAGGGATCGCTACTTGTGCCGACTCCCGGGAGTGTCTCCCGTAGCGGCCGTGTTTATGTTTCTCACCTTCCTGAGGTCCTTTCTATTATTTTGTGTCTGTGTTATAATTAGACCCAGGTGAATTCTAATTATAGGTGACTGTGACACAGCTGTTTCTTGTTTCTTGGTCGAATTTTATACGCCGGATTCGTCGCCTGATTCGCGGATTCGTTTCTCGGGTGGACTTGGGGTGTTGATTTTCTGGGGCGGAAAAAACGGTAAAATAGCAACTTATAACCGCAGTGGAATAAGCGCTAAACTTCCAGAATTCGAGGATTAGGGTGTAGAAAGCGATTGAGTAATAACTTGGAACCGCAGTGGACCAAGCATTAAGCGACCAGAATTCTAGGGCGAGGATGCAAAAAGCGATTGAATAACCACTCAGAACCGCAATGGACTGAGCGTTAGGCAACCAGAATTCTAGGGCGAGGATGCAGAAAGCGATTGAATAACCACTCAGAACCGCAATGGACTGAGCGTTAGGCAACCAGAATTCTAGGACGAGGATGCAGAAAACGATTGAATAGTAATCCGGAACCGCAGTGGACCAAATATTGAGCAACCAGAGTTCCAGGGTGCAGAAAGCGATTGAAGAACCACTCAGAACCGCAGTAGACTGAGCGTTCAGCAACCAGAATTCCGGGGAGGATGCAGAAAACGATTGAATAATAGTTTGGGACCGCAGTGGACCCAATATTGAGCAACCAGAGTTCCAGGGCGCAGAAAGAGATTGAAGAACTACTCAGAACCGCAGTGGACTGAGCGTTAAGCAACCAGAATTCCAGGGAGGATGCAGAAAACGATTGAATAATAGTTTGGGACCACAGTGGACCCAATATTGAGCAACCAGAGTTCCAGGGCGCAGAAAGAGATTGAAGAACCACTCAGAACCGCAGTAGACTGAGCGTTCAGCAACCAGAATTCCCGGGAGGATGCAGAAAACGATTAAATAATGACTCAGAACCGCAGTAGACTAAGCATTAAGCAACCAGAGTTCCGGGGTGTAGAAAGCGATTGAATAACCACTCAGAACCGCAGTGGACTGAGCGTTGAGCAACCAGAATTCCAGGGAGGATGCAGAAAACGATTGAATAATGACTTAAAACCGCAGTGGACTAAGCATTAAGCGACCAGATTTCCTTAGGATTGGGTGCAGAAAACGATTGAGTAATAGTTTGGAACCGCAGTGGACCAAGTATTAAACGACCAGGATTCGAGGTAGAGAGGTGACGGGGTCAGTTCGGCTGTAGGGTTTGGTACACCCGTTGAAAAGGTTTTCGAAAAACAAGCGTTTCAAGCGGCGTAATTGCATGTAACCAATCTCTGATTTTCATTATTGATATTTGTTGATCTTTATACACTTTGAAAATGATCGTTTAAATAGTAGTGGCTCGTTGGCCGTTTGAGTACCAAAGGGTAATTGCTTAAACTGAAGAAAATTGTTCCATAATTGTAATTAAATCAAATACTGTTTTCTCAAAATAATACGTTTGGCTTTAATGCCGTAATGGAAATAATAATTTTCAATGAAATTAAAATGAATGAAGTTTTGCGTCTCTGCGACTTTTAGATAATTTTTCTAAGTTTTCGATAATAATAATGAAGAGCGATTTTATTAGTGAATTCTCTTCTCAGGCTGAGCTTGGAATGAACTGGCGGTCGCTAAACGGCCGCACTTTTATATGATTTTGGACACCAATCCCTTTTGTTCTATGACATTCTATGGTGTCCATTTTTAGTATATTTGATACTTGACCATTGGTTTATAATAAAAATATTTCTTATATTAGTCCCTGCAGATATTCACGACTTTAGTTTTTTCAATTTGGACAATTTGTTATGAACAAATTGTTCTATGACCTTCTATGGTGTCCATTTTTGGTATTTTTGATATTAGGCAATTTTGACCTCCGTACACTCAGCCCCCCCACTTGCGTTAAATATTCTCGAAAAAATGAAGAATAATGCGCTTTTTATGCGCTTCTCAATACCGCAAATCAAAAATTTTGCGCTCTATCCATTCGATCGATATGATGATTTTTTAGTGGGGGGGCTAGATGTATGTTCGGAAGAGCCCCCCCACACCTAAGGGGTGGAAAAATTAATTAGCTTGACAGTTGAGTATTACGCGCTTTTTACGCGCTATCGAACGGCCGCAGTCTCGATTTTTGCGCTGCACCCCTTCGATCACTTTTCTCTTGGAGCGGACCACCCCTTCAGGAGTAAAGGTTGTACGCGTTGGATATTCGATCCGAAACCAGGTAAGATCGATATGCTATTTACGCGCTTTCGAATCGCCGCAGTCCCGATTTTCGCGCTGCACCCCTTCGATCACTTTTCTCTTGGAGCGGACCACCCCTTCAGGATTGACGGTCATCCACGTTGGATATTGATTCCGAAACCAGGTGAGATGGATATGCAATTTATGCGCTTTCAAATCGCTGCAGTCCCGATTTTCGCGCTGCACCCCTTCGATCACCTTCCTCTTGAAACGGACTACCCCTTCAGGATTGACAGTCGTACGAAAGAGCACATCGAACGGAAAAACTGACTAGCGAAAATAAAAATAGAATTTGTTTTTGGATATTTCCATAATTTTTCAAACGGTGTAAATAATAATTTGTGCATTGGCTTTGTAGGTAGGGGATAGCTTCGATTATTTTTTCTTCGTATCATCGTACAGTTGCCAGGTGCCATCTTTTCGCACACATGCAGCTGTGGAGTGGCCAACTGCATTTAGGTGTTAGCGTGTCGTCACGTTCGGAGGAGTGAAACGTATGAGGGTCATTCCATGTCAAATCGACAAATAGTTGGACGCGACCCCCACCGATTCGAATGATTTTTGGTGGAGAGTTTTGTCTCATCATAATACGAAGTTCTGCCAAAGTACAAAATTTTCCCTACGAGATATTCAATATCAAAAATTTCACTGTTTTTCCGATTTTATGAGTTTAGTTATTCAATATTTCAGAAACTATTGAATATTAAAAAAAAAACTCTGGCACATTTTCAGAGGACACTTGGAGGTATGGAAAAAAAAATTTTTTTTTTTAAATTTTGAAAATGATCAAAATTAGAAAATTTTGAATTTTTCAAAATCGTGAAAAGTACCCATCGCGGGAAAATTTTGGCCTGAAAATTTTTTATATTATACCTCTAACATATCTAAAGAAATTCTCAAATTTTTAGAGGGGTGTTCTTTTTCGTTTCATAGATATGAATTTTTGAATTTTGGCAAAATAATTTTTTTTCATTTTCATAACTTTTTTTTGTTAAATTGAACAAAAAAAAAATTCAAAAATTCATATCTATGAAACAAAAAAGAACACCCCTCTAAAAATGTCACAATTTCTTTAGATATGTTAGAAGTATAATATAAAAAATTTTCAGGCCAAAATTTTCCCGCGATGGGTACTTTTCACGATTTTGAAAAATTACAAATTCTTTAATTTTGATCATTTTCAAAAATTTTTTTCAAAAAAAATTTTTTTCCATACCTCTAAGTGTCCTCTGAAAATGTACCAGAGTTTTTTTTTTAATATTCAATAGTTTCTGAAATATTAAATAACTAAACTCATAAAATCGGAAAAACAGTGAAATTTTTGATATTATATTTGATATCTCGTAGGAAAAATTTTTTACTTTGGCAGAACTTCGTTTTATGATGAGACAAAACTCTCCACGAAAAATCATTCGAATCGGTGGGGGTCGCGTCCAACTATTTGTCGATTTGACATGGAATGACCCATGAGCCCTCTCAAGGTGTGAAACTCATCGATGAACGACGTTCTGAGTTGACGAGGGATTCGACACAACTCCATGTCCGTGCTTGCGGTCTTCCAGTCGTAAATTTCGAAAATTATTACGGGGCCTGAGAATAATTATGATCAACAAATCATCGTTATTAATGTTGTTGGCGATATTATAGTTCACTCACACAGGTTAAATTTTCCGAAGTATCACAAGCTCATATCTTTAAACTATTGGAAACGGAGAAAAAAGTTTCGGTTGCAAATTTCAGGGTCCGAAGACCGAAAAACCCTATAGTTTTCATAGCTCATCATCGTCAAGAGCTTCAAATCAAATGAAATATAGATTTCTTCTCTCGGAACCTTCAAATTAAAGCAGCTTCTTAACACTTCAAAAAACTCACCATGCACATTTGAACCCGTTGCTATTCAAGATATTTCATAAACAAAGCGATCAAA
The DNA here is from genome assembly GCA_963978495.1 of Athalia circularis. Classification (NCBI taxonomy): domain Eukaryota; kingdom Metazoa; phylum Arthropoda; class Insecta; order Hymenoptera; family Athaliidae; genus Athalia; species Athalia circularis. The sequence continues at coordinate 26,208,682 of OZ021697.1, read as the reverse complement.
AGTGACGCCTACGTTCGCAATAATCATTGTCACCTATGCTGGAACCTTACCTATTTCCGTTATTCTCGTCGTCTCAGTTCCTGTGCAATTCGGCCTGCAGCACCGTTTCGAGTGGCGAAGTATGATACTGTCTTCAACAGCGGCTGAGAAATTATCATCGCGGAGGGCTTCGATGTTTAATTGCAGAACAGGAAATTCCTTCTCCCTCGGCACACAATTTCGGTCACAAGAAGACACCTCTTTCATACTACAAGGTTCCTTGAATAACCGACTGCATAAATATCCTACCGTTGTTTCACAATTTAGGAGGCAGGAATTATGGGTCCATTCCTTGTTTGATGCAGGAACTATGTCGAAAAGAATATTTGCCTTCCGGTGGTGTGTGTTTTTCGTGATACCAGTTTTCTGCGCATCTAATACCATCTTGAACAGCTCGTTCGTAGATGCTTGCAGAATGGTCCGTTGAAACTGAATGTTATCGATCGTAGCTACAAGTAGTATTTGAAACACGCTGTCAAAACTGCACGTCTGGATCAGCGTTACTCTGGCACATTCCAACGTGACTGGCATCAAATTTAGACAACTGCCATTTCTCAAAATCGGCACTTTTGTTATTTTTGAGCCTATCGAAAATAAGTTTTCGCTGTAACTTTTTCGTAAATACCGTCCCTTGCCCTTTGGTGGTGGTACAGTAAGGCCTCGCCAATTTTCCCGTGCTCCACTATCTAGTGAATGTGCTATTGACGCACTCGGAATTCTTCTACACGACAAACATATTCGCCCCTGCTCACATCCTTCGTCTTGTCCAAAAGATACGGAATAACCCTCAAGTTCATGTACTGACTGTGAGTTTTGGCACATACACAAGTGAATGCATCACTAGGTCGGTCACCTTTATTGCATGCTGAACATGATTTCGGGATTTTTTCCGGCGATTGTGGAAGTGCAGTTGCCGCAGCCCCTTCCAGCGTTCTTTGTATGTTTGTGATATCTTTGAGTATTCCAGGCACTGTTCTTCCCAATGCATTTTTCCGCTGCCCTTTACTACATAGATGACAATTCATTCTTGAGAGTAGAAAATATCATAATAATATCGTTTTGAAAAAATTGTAAATATTTTCCATTAAAAGTACGTCTCAAGACAAAGATTTTGAAAAGAAAAAAGTTGAATTCCGACCATTTTTGAAAAAGTTACGGGCAAAACACCGTAAAAAGTGCGATTTTTGTAAGAATTCGATATCTTTTGAACGGGTGGACAAAAAAATTTCGAATTTTACCAGGAAGAGTCTTTGGATGAATACTAAAACATGTCAAAAAATTGAGGAAATCAAAAAAAAAGTTTTTCAAAGTGTCTGGTTTCGCGTGCAACCCCTCATATGTAAATGGTTTAAACGATAAAATATTAAATTCAAGCAAATTACAGATTCAAGATCAGATTTGCCCAACTGATATCAATGACAATGCCGATGTGTCTACAAATTCTACTGAAACGGAAGCTGCGAGTGATAATTCTACATTGACTCAGAGTGGTGAATGTGACAATGTTATCATTAATATTCTTTTCACGAAAGCGGAATTAGATGATCCATGATAGAGTTTCGATGGCTAAAATGTTGACGGAATGTCAAACTAGTAATTATATCCTGTTTTGGCTGTTGGAATGGGCGCGAACAGGAGCTCCGATCCCGAGAGAAGTGACCTGCGATTCGTCGAAAGCTATATTAACTGCAGCGGTACGAGCTTTTACCAAATGCAAGTCCGTAGACGAATATGCCACGAGTTGTTGGGGAAAACCAACGGAAAAATGTTACATACGAACAGACGTTGCCCATTTTATAGAAGGTTATGCCAATTCATTAAAGTCGGTCAACATCCGGACAAAAACATTTTTCCTACATTGTATGGGACAGCTGATACTAGCTCGCACACTGGAAAAGGCCAAAGATATTTTGACATCTATTATCGTAATCGCGAGTAGCCAGACTGAAGGGCTGAGGTCTAAGGGCGAGCCAATTGAGTGCGGAATTTAGAAAGAGAAAATGAAGAAACTTTTTACCGAAACGATACCCTTTGTTGAAAAAATCTTAGATTCAACTGAATCTGAAATTAATAACGTCGATTCAGAGGAGAGAAGTGACCGTTGGTAAGAAGAGTTGGAGAAAGAAAACCGTTGGCTAGAGTGGGCCAAATCCATCCAAACTAGAGTGATTTTGAATGGTTTCCTCTGTGGTCTTGTATTTGCCAAGCTCATTTTGGATATAGTCGAATACCAGCATCTAGTGCAGCAGTAGAAGCTGACTTTAATAATATTAAGACTAGAGTATTCGGGGCTACAAATCTACCAATCCGAGCAGATTTCTTCGTCAAGCGGCATCTCGAATATATCAACGGGCGTGTGAAAATAGTGGATGCAAAAATTCGGGCAGATGACATGGCGAAGGAACCAGGAACGAGTACCGATACGCAAGAAAAAACCGAAAAAATAGGTGCACCGACAAGCCCGGCATGTGACGGTAATGATAAACCCACGGGCGCACACATCCGTGAACTCTGCAAGAAAATGGTGCACACACTCGACGGCTGTTCGATACCTTTCAGGGATGATGAAAAAGGGTATGGCCAGAGAAGAATATGCATGTCATGTAATGTAGGGCCGATGACTGAGAAACCTAGGAATATTACGCGGAAAAATTCAATAGGCAAAACAGTGCCTGGAATACTCAAAGACATTACGAACAAACGAAGAACACTGGACTGGGCGGCGCTAACTGCACTTCTACAAACGCCAGAAAAAATCCCGAAATCATGTTCAGCATGCAATAAAGGTGACCGACCTAGTGATGCATTCACTTGTGTATGTGCCAAAACTCACAGTCAGTACATGAACTTGAGGGTTATTCCGTATCTTTTGGACAAGACGAAGGATGTGAGCAGGGGCGAATATGTTTGTCGTGTAGAAGAATTCCGAGTGCGTCAATAGCACATTCACTAGATAGTGGAGCACAGGAAAATTGGCGAGGCCTTTCTGTACCACCACCAAAGGGCAAGGGACGGTATTTACGAAAAAGTTACAGCGAAAACTTATTTTTGATTGGCTCAAAAATAACAAAAGTGCCGATTTTGAGAAATGGCAGTTGTCTAAATTTGATGCCAGTCACGTTGGAATGTGCCAGAGTAACGCTGATCCAGACGTGCGGTTTTGACAGCGTGTTTCAAATACTACTTGTAGCTACGATCGATAACATTCAGTTTCAACGGACCATTCTGCAAGCATCTACGAACGAGCTGTTCAAGATGGTATAAGATGCGCAGAAAACTGGTATTACGAAAAACACACACCACCGGAGGGCAAATATTCTTTTCGACATAGTTCCTGCATCAAACAAGAAATGGGCCCATAATTCCTGACTGCCTAATTGTGAAACAACGGTAGGATATTTATGCGGTCGGTTATTCAGGGAACCTAGTAGTATGAAAGAGGTGTCTCTTTGTGACCGAAATTGTGTGCCGAGGGTGAAAGGATGATTAAAAAGCAACGGGTTTATATGTGCATGGTGAGTTTCTTGAAGTGTTAAAAAGCTGCTTTGATTTGAGGGTTCCGAAAAAAAAAATATATATATTTTATTTGATTTGAAGCTCTCTACGATGATGAGCTATGAAAACTATAGGGCTTTTCGGTCGTCGGACTCTGAAATTTGCAACCGTATTCTCAATCTTTTTTTTGTTTTTTTTCTAAATGAATGTTTCACATTTCAAGAATATTGTGTCCAAACTTGAAGTGAATCGGAGCAAAATTGACGAAGTTTCGAGCGTATCCGTTGCTCCGCCCGACTTTTTGCCTGCCGCGTAGCTGCCGCACGGCTGCCGTATAGCAAAACTTCGGAGCGTCTTCCTGAAAAACATCATTTTCCAAGTCGGTGCACACAATTACTCTGAAACTAATTGACCTATTGTTCTGCAATTTTGCACAGTGCTTTCTCATATAATTCATCAGGTAACGCTTGGAGCTTTTTTTGATTTTTTGAAAATCAGCAGTTTGGCAATAACAAATAGGCTGATTTTTTCGGCGAAAATCACATTTTTGACTTCAAAGTGACGGCAAAAATTGAAAAACCAAAAAAAAGAAATTCCCCCCAGCGTTACCTCGAAAAACATCTCCTCTAAGGAATGCCGTTGGAATTTTTGGTTTCGGATGATCCTGCTTCGAGAAATCGTGTGCACCGCAAATCTCCGTTCTTCCGAGTTGGCTCTGGAGATTCCCTGCTGGTCCTTTAATTATTGATTTTTTTTCATGAAAATTTCACATAATATTCTTGAAATGTACCACTATTATGTGCAAAAAGTTCAAATAAATAATCGCTGTTTATATGGCCTAGAAAAATCCTCAAAAATATGCCTTTTTTCACGTAAAATATCCCCCCTTTTAATAACGATGATTTGTTGATATAATTGTTCTCAGGCCCCGTAATAATTTTCGAAATTTACGACTGGAAGACCGGAAGCACGGACATGGAGTTGTATCAAATCCCTCGCCAACTCAGAACGTTGTTCATGGATGAGCCTTACACCTTGAGAGGGCTCATACATTTCACTCCTCCGAACGTGACGACACGCAAACACCTAAATGCAGTTGGCCACTCCACAGTTGCATGTGTGCGAAAAGATGGCACCTGGCAACTGTACGATGATACGAAGAAAAAAGAATCGAAGCTATCCCCTACCTACAAAGCCAATGTACAAATTATTATTTACACCGATTAAAAAATTATAGAAATATCCAAAAACAAATTCTATTTTTATTTTCGCTAGTCAGTTTTTCTGTTCGATGTGCTCTTCCGTACGACTGTCAATCCTGCAAGGGTGGTCCGCTCCAGGAGGACAGTGATCGAAGGGGTGCAGCGCGAAAATTGGGACTGCGGCGATTCGAAAGCGCGTAAATAGTATATCCATCTTACCTGGTTTCGGAATCAATATCCAACGTGGATGACCGTCAATCCTGAAGGGGTAGTCCACTCCAAGAGAAAAGTGATCGAAGGGGTGCAGCGCGAAAATTGGGACTGCAGCGATTCGAAAGCGCGTAAATAGTATATCTGTTGAAATAAAGAGACGAGTTGTTAACTAAATAAATAGCTGTCTGGGAAAATAAGTTTATTGGATAATACCTTACTCTATATTATACAAAGCACACATGGCGTACTGCTCACCAGCGCTGGCTGACCACGAACGGGGGGGAGCTACCGCTCTCGCTATACCTTTGCACATACGCTCATACACTATACTTACACGCATGCGCACCTAGACTTGGGCAACTTTATACTACACGATATATTGTACAGTGTAACCTTCATATATTTCAACAATATCCATCTTACCTGGTTTCGGAATCAATATCCAACGTGGATGACCGTCAATCCGAAGGGGTGGTCTGCTCCAAGAGAAAAGTGATCGAAGGGGTGCAGCGCGAAAATCGAGACTGCGGCCGTTCGATAGCACGTAAAGAGCGCGTAATTCTCAACTATCAAGCTAATCAATTTTTCCACCCCTTATGTGTGGCGGGGCTCTTCCGAACATACATCTAGCCCCCCCACTCAAAAATCATCATATCGATCGAATGGATGGAGCGCAAAATTTTTGATTTGCGGTATTGAAAAGCGCATAAAAAGCGTATTATTCTCCATTTTTTTGAGAATATTTATCGCAAGTGGGGGGGGGGGGGGGGGGGGGGCTTGTGTACGGAGGTGCAATTTTGTTATTCAAGAAATAGTTTTCTATGTCAATGAACATTCTTTGTACGGTATTAGAATTTTCGATTTGAACAATTGTTGGCTGAAATTAAAATGTTCTATGAGTTTCCATGGTGTTCAAAAGTGCTTAAACATTGTGGCAGCCTTTTGGTTTTTTGTTAATGTCGAGAGAAGTTGTCGTTCTAGATTTTGTACTAGCTGGTTTTTCTACATTATCTTAAATTAGTTCTTAATTACGCAATTTCTATTTTTTTTGCTCGCACTAGAAAATCCGTGGTAATCCGCCGGCTTGGTATTGGGCTCAAACCAATACTTGAGCGTTTCATACGTCTCAATACATTATCAGTAGATTTTATTAGTCACTTTGTAGAAATTTGAATTCTGTTCACACGATACTGGTATAGTTTATTATTTGTCATTAATCAGTAGAAGTAAATGATGAATATTTATTTTTTGAAGGATACTCAAGTTTTCATTTCATTATACTATCATTATATCCTACATTCATAACTCAGTATCTATTTTCGTTTTTCTCTGTCCTCAACAAATTCTGTCTTATCAAATGTAAGTAGATAGGACTGGGTATGGGGCGTCACAAAAAACCCCCTTCCTTCCCCCCTATGGCGCCGGCCCCTGCGGCGGGTATTCATGGGGCGGCTTCCCCCACCCCTCCGGCGGGGTCCTTTCCGAGCAGCCTCCCCTCCGGCGGTTGTTTTCGGGTGCCCTCCCATGTCCCCCTGTTTGGGTCCCCTCGGTGGTGGTGACGTTTTTTTTTCGGGGGTGACGTCACGCTGCGGTTTTTTAGGATCCTGGAATTTCGGTGCTACTTACCCGTGCCCCGCCCTGTTGGTAACAATTGGTGTTCGTTGCTCTGATTATATGTGTAATGAGTAGCGTACCCGTTCGAACAGGTGACTGAGTTGGCTGCAAGGTATGGCGATATGAGGGAAGGATGGGGTAGTAAAATTCAGAGTCGACACGATTTTGCAAAAAACTTACGAATTATGTTTTATTTTACTTCATGGGTTTGTAAGAAATGAGTACAATGGTTTTCGGTGATTATGTGTGAAGCTAACGTTCTAACGGTAAATGAAAAATAATAACGAAATTGTTCGACCATAAACTTGCCAGGGTTTTTTGACCTCTTCATTGTGCGTTTGATCAGTATGTCAATATTTTGTAGAATAAGCTAATAAAATATTTTGTAATGGATTGATTGATTTTTTTTTAATTGATTACAAAATTTAGCTTGGGTAACCAAAACGCAAAAATATGTATCGGTGTAGCAATACTGTATTAATATCACAAAGTTTCATATTGTGTTATAGTGTACCTAAAGCTGGAATTTGTCAATTATGCCTTTTATCTTTCTATTCCACCGAAGCATTAAGTACACAAAAAATACCCGAGATAAGCGGTTTGAAAGAACTGCCATTTGAGATTTGGTACATTGCTTTAGCGCGAGGTAGCGCGCAAGTTTTTCAACAGACTGATACACAGGAGTCACGGGTCTCTCTTCTTATAAGCCAAAGCGTTGACTGAAGAAAGGGAAGACAGCCAGCCCTGGGAAAAATATTTTCCATGGTCAGTGGGCTTGAGTGGGCTTGGGGGCATAGGAGTTTCCTGCACTTGCCGACCGAATTCCACGTGGTCATACCGACATTAGCACTTCTTCGAGCATTCGTGTTGTCGGTCAAGGTCGGTATTCGTAGTCGACTTCGTTACCTGTTGAACGATGGAGAGCTGCTCAGCCGAGTAGTTGCTGTGTTATCGAGGAGGAAATAACAACTATTTGCAACACAAAAATTTACCTTCGTGAAGTTAGCCCGTGAATTCGAAATTTTCGAATAAACAAAAAATTCAGCCCGCCACCCATCACCCGAGGTTTTTTCAGATCGGTCGAGTTGATTGTTTTTCGGAAAATATGGCGGAGAATTCTGATTTGAGGGGAGAGCAATAAGGAAAAATTGAGGAGTAATGAAGAAGCAATTGTTTGGCGGTTCGCAAGTCCTGAAATTCGTGGGCGGTCAGCTGAAACATGAATCTGAAGTCAGCTGGCCTTCCAGCCCATTAATCTTGACTGACGTGTTTTCGGTGATTCCCGCACAAAACATTTCGTATCAATTAAAACTTAAGGTGGAGCAATTAGGAACAATGCTGGAGCGATTTTTTGACATCTCGAACATTGGCGAATCCCCGTTGGCGAAGACGTATAAATATGGAAATTGCGCTAAACTGCCCCCACTACCAAAAATAGTCATTTCTTTTTTTTTTTTCGCAACCCAAAAGAAAGCAATTAGCCAAAATAGCGGAGCAATTACGAGCAATTAGAGAGCAAATCACCCAAAAATTTCTTCGGTTAAATTATTTTGAATCAATGCGATTAATTTCGATCAATTCTTTTGATTCAAACCAGTCCATTTATTCAAATAATTCTTTTCGATTTGAAATGATTAATTCGCTTAAATTGAATAATTTCAACTTAGATCCAGTATTAATTCGTTTTCCAATAATACTCGGTAATTTCAATGCAGTATTTGATTGTTCTTTTGATTCAAATCAATTCCGTTCAGTAACACGTTGGTACTGTAGACATTAGACTGGTCGTTAGAAAAAAAATTCAGGCGCCCTCTAAATAGCTTTCTTCTGATGAAAAAACCCGAATAATTTTTTTTTTTTTAAATAAAAAGAACACGTGCCGCACGACGATCTAATTTCATTTCACTAGTAAATTCATGTTATTTGGGAATTTCTTATCACAAGCAGTATTTTTCGTGAAATAGAAACGATTCTGGAACTCAAATGATAAAAATGTATAAATTATAAATATAAAGACAAAAAATACTTAAAAATTGAACAAAAATTAAGATAATCGAAAATTGAATAATTAAAAAAATAATCATAACTATATAAAATTTATTATTATTATAGATTAAAAAATGTATACAGTTTATAAATTTTTATCATTTGGATTCCAAAATCGTTTATATTTTCGGACAAATAGTATTTGTGATAAAAAATCCCCCAAAAAACATGATTTGACCAGTAAAATGAACTTAGATCGTCGTGCTGTACGTTTTCTTTCTATTTAAGGGGGGATCCTGAATTAGAAGGTCCAAAAAATGGATTTTTTTTTATTGTTCAAATGTATTCGTTATGTATCTAAGAATGTGTACACAAAGTTCAACGAAGGATATTCTGCAGTTTTAAATATTATGCAGCTGCTCGATTTAAAAATTGGCCAAATTTGCAAGATGTTTGCGGATAACATCGACGCACAACGCATCGAGAGGGAAAATCGGCGTACGTCCTTTTCCAGCAAGGAATTAGCTCGCACGGCTCGTAGACTCAAGTAACTCCATCAAAACGAGTTTTTTACGCAGGGATAGCTAACTAGCGTATTATAACCGTAAGTAGCCGAAAAATAACATTTTTCTTGACCGAAAACTTTAAAGCCCGTTTTCTCGAGTTTTCGTTTTTACGATTTCTTTAAATTGGCAGGCGTGATTGCAAAAAAACTAGACGACCAATCATAACAAACCAAAGCTTGTTAGCTCCAGTATTGTTTTCTTTTCTATTTGAACTAAAAAAATTGTCGAAAAAAAAATTCTTAACAACTTTTTTAGCAAGTTGAAATGATTTTTTTTTTTCACAAAAAGCACATTTTCTGTTTCAAACCGGAGAAAACATTCGAATTTCATAATTTTTTTAGTTTTTCTTAGTTCATATAGAAGAAAAATATATTCCGAATAAGATCGTTTTTGGTTTTTTTGTTTCGGATGAAAATTACGTGCTTCATCTGTCCCGCCGATTAGAAACAGCAGTTGCACGAATGTGCATAAAAATCGGTTGCCTATGAATATTTTTCTTTACAAAAAATTGTTTTCTCATGTTCAGACATGTAATAAAATAATCTAAAAATTTCGCGAGACTTGCGTTTTTTTTTTACTCTAAAAAAATTCCCCAAAACATCGATTTTTCGAACCGTCCAATTCAGGATCCCCCCTTAAAAAAGAAACCCTCGTATTTTTTTGTCAGAAGGGAGCTTTGTAGGGGGTATCTGAAAAAATTAATTTTTTACGATCAGTTTAGTGGACATGAATCAACATTTTCCGAAACCTTCATCGAATATGCAACCATCACCAGTTCAGAGCTGTTGTATGATACCGTGTTACAATTTTTCTCCCACGATCGTAACATATAGGCGAAGGCGGGGCAAAACGGGGTACTTAAGGAAAGCATGAGAAAGAAACATAAAAAAATTTCGATCCGAAATGAGGTTTGAAGTCCTTTGGATCATTCATACAAAAATTTTTACAAAATTTTTCGGGTGCTCCATTTTGCCCTGCTACCCCATATTGCCCTGCCTTCTCCTACTATTAAAAATTTCTATTCGAAATATTATGAAATGAAAAATCGTGTATCAGAAATGAAAATTTTCAAGCTCAGAGCCGGAGTGGGGAGATTTTTCCTTCGCACTGTTTTTAAGCTTTTTCAGAAAAAAAACGTTATGAAAATTAGAAGCGGCAGTTATTTTACTGCGGATGGTCGCTGAAAAATTTTCCTATAAGTCACACCGGAGTTTTGAACGTTTTTTAAGGTTTTTCGCGAGACATTTTTTTTCATTCTATTTTGATAATAAATTCATCGATAAACAATTAAAAAATCTCATTCTATTCCGCTGATAAAGTTAATATGATAAAATAACAACAAAATTACGCGAAAAATCCGAAATTTTTTTCAAAAATCCGGTGTGACATATGATAATGTTTCAGTAACCATCCATAGTAAAATAACCGGTAATTGTTTGGATAGGGTTCACCCTATTTTTAGCCTTAAATAATCAAAAAATTAACATTTTGTGTTTTTTTTTGTTCGAACTATTCAGTTTCACGGCGGATTGATGAAACAAAAGAGCGACCACGAAAAATGAATATTTCAATCAAACTTTGTCATTTTAAAGTACGGAAAGATGATCATTTTTAAGTTTAGTAATCATGCCGAATCCAGTGAAAATTTGCTATGAAATTTTTTTTTCGGCAGGCAGGGTCGTTTCTAAATGCTTGAATAGTAATTTCAAGGCGGGGAAACCCAAACCGAATCTAATTGTAAAAGAAATTATCGAAAATTACAATTAGGTGGTCGTTGGGTAGCAAAGACTGATAGGTGTATATTGGGGCGTTTCATTTTTATAATAATAATTCGATTAGCTTCTGCGCACTCTTCGTTTTTTCCCCGCCGTGTATAGTTTTCGCGGCGACTATTATTTTTTCCAGCAAAACATAACATTTCTAAATAATAATTCGATTAGATTCTGCGCGCTCTTCGGTTTTTCCCCGCCGTGTATAGTTTTCGCGGCGAATATTATTTTTCCAGCAAAACATAACATTTCTAAATAATAATTCGATTAGCTTCTGCGCGCTCTTTGTTTTTTCCCCGCCGTGTATAGTTTTCGCGGCGAATATAATTTTTTTCAGCAAAGTATAACATGTCTAAATAATAATTCGGTTCGTTTTCTAGTCATTTATTTTTATTTTTTCGTCAGCTGTCATATTTGCGATGCATATATTTTTTCCAGCAAAGTATAACATTTCTAAATAATAATTCGATTAGCTTCTGCGCGCTCTTCGGTTTTTCCCCGCCGTGTATAGTTTCCGCGGCGAATATTTTTTTCCAACAATGTATATCAACTCTGTAAAATGATTTGGTTCGTTTTCTAGCCATTTATTTTTATTTTCTCGTCAGCTGTCATATTTGCGATGCATATATTTTTTCCAGCAAAGTATAACATTTTTAAATAATAATTCGATTAGCTTCTGCGCGCTCTTTGTTTTTTCCCCGCCGTGTATAGTTTTCGCGGCGAATATTATTTATTCCAGCCAAATATAACATTTATAAATAATAATTCGGTTAGCTTCTTCGCGCTCTTTGTTTCTTCCCTGCTGTGTATAGTTTCCGCGCTCGGGTCTCCAAACTCCTGAGGGGCAAAGAGCTGGGGGTCGCCAAGCTCCGGAAGGGGCAAGGAGACTCTGAGCCCTGAGCTCCACAGGGAGGGCGGGGACGCGGTTGAGCGCCAACCGAGCGCGTCTCCGGGTGGCGGATAGGAGAACGGCCAGGCCAAAAGCAGGGATGCGTGGCCTCGGGAACCAGGGTGCCGGAAGGCAACTGGAACACGGGACAGCAGAACTGTGGATGACCTGGTTAGTCGGTGGCTATAGGAAACCCGGCTGGAGTAAAAACCAGCCCAGGGGGACCAAGGCCCCGACCGCGGACCAACTCCCTAAGCCAAGGTGGGAGCTATCGTGCCGAGGGCTGAATGGCACTGGGGTACAGTGTCACAAACGATGCCCTTGGGGTACCAGGCGCCCCCCCATTGTATCTAGCCTTACCCCTGCAATGCAGGCTCTGCAGGGGTGGACCACCCCTTCCTGCATACTCGTGGGATCAGTTATGGAACCATCAACTACAATAACAAAAGAAACTAATAGCTCCAGCAGCGATAGTCTGTTCGCAGATTCGGTGTCGGAGCTACCAAGGACCGGAGAGGCTGCCACTCAGGGGGACTCGAGGACCTTGGAGGAGGAAACCGCTGGCGTAGTGGGGGAAATCGAGGCACTAGCCTCGAGGGCCCGCACCTGCCTCACGGTTTCGGACCAGCAGGGTGCAGTGGAGGGCCCGACCTCGGTTGGGACCGCCGCGAGCACCCAAGAAAAAAGGGAGAAGCCCAAAAACAGATCGGGGGCGGCGAAGAAGAGGGCGCGCAGGGCCAGGCTGGCCGCCGTGACCTCTTCGGACGCCACTCAGACTGCGAGTACGGCTACATCCCCACCAGCGCACTCCGCCAAGGAAGGCTCAGCAAGTGGGCAACCTGGAAACGGGGTGCGACAGAACAAGAGGCCAAGGCCTCTTGACAGCACTCCGCCTGAGGCCTACTCGGCTCCCGAGAGGGGCAGGGAAGTCCTCAAGCCGAAGAGCTATGGGGAGGCAGCTAAGGGCGGAAGGCGGGTGGCGATTACACCCACGGACTACCCTGCTGCCACCCTGAGCTCAGGCGAGGCTGACCTGGTGGCGCAGGCGCTCTGCGGGGCGATGGACTCCATCCCGGAAGGGGAGGAGATTCCTCGCTTCGACGAGTACCGGTGCGACCAAGGGATGCTCTGGATCACCGGCTCCAACGAAGGGGCTGTTGTATGGCTCAGGCGGGTGGTGCCCACAATGAAGCCCTGGGAGGGGGCCTCACTCCAGCTTCTGGAGAGGGGACAACTCCCAAGGCTGAGCAAGATGACGACAGTCATACCCGGCTTGCCGGATAAGACTGAAGTCATCCTGACCAGGCTGAAGCGCCTCAACACCGGTCTTCAGACTCACCTCTGGCGGGTCTGGGACAGAAAGGAGGGACCAAAATCCGTCCTTCTGGTGCTGGGCGTGGATGCAAAGTCTAGGGACTGGCTGAGGGGGGCTGGCCTCATGGCCCACTACGGACTCGGAAGGGTGACCTTCAAGGAAACCCGACCGAGCACCGGCGAGGGACAGGGGGCCTCAGCACCCACTGGCCAGGGAGCTGTGGTGGCTGGGGTCACGCAGACCGGAGGACCAAGTCCGTCGACATCGGCGGCTAGAAACCCCGGGGGCGAGGCTACAACCACCGCAAAAACAAGTAGCGGGGGAGGGAAGGACCTCAAAAGCTCGTGGACTCAGGTCCTCAGACCAGGGAACACGAGCCGAGGGGACTACCCTACAAAAAAATAGAGGGGGGATCGAGCAGGCCTAGGGGGCGCCCGACTAGGGCCTGCGAGATAGGCAGGGCAGGGCAGGCTGACGTGGCAGCGGGGGTCCAAAAGACCATTGCTGTCGCAGCAGTAGGCCCTGCAGAAACACTACCCGGGGTAACACCTGACGCGGGGGCCCGGGGCACCGGGGGGGCAGGCGGGGCTCTGTAAACAGGGACTCACCTTCTCTCCCACCCACAGCGAAAGTATATCTGAATGGCAGGCAGTCCTATGACCGCAGGCAGGATCAACTTCGCGCAGATCAACTTGCAACACTGCAAAGCGGCCTCAGCTGTACATAGCAGGGACCTTGCAGTGGAGCACACAGACATATCACTCATACAAGAACCATGGGTACACAAGGGGCTTGTAAGGGGGTTGGAATTAAGGAACGGAGCAATTTTGTGCAGAATAGGGGGACCAGAAGATCCGGGCCCCAGGGCGGCTATATATATTAATAATAGACACCAGGCACTCAAATTGAACCAGTTCTGCAACAGAGACCTGGTGGCAGCATTAGTAAAACTAAAGCTTGCCTGGGGAGGGACCACCGACATGGTGGTGGCATCAGCATACCTGCCCTACGACTCGAAGGATCCACCACCTACGGGGGAACTCAAGGCGCTGGTAAGGTACTGCGCAAGCAAAGGGCTCGAACTGCTGGTGGGGTGCGACGCAAACTCGCACCACACGGTATGGGGCAGCTCCAACACAAACAGGAGGGGAGTGGCTCTATTGGAGTACCTCACCCTGGAGCGGCTGGAAATCCTCAATAGGGGATCGAAGCCCACTTTCATCAACTCCCTTAGGAGGGAGGTGATTAACCTAACTCTGTGCACCAGTAAGGTGGTACACATGACCAAAAACTGGAGGGTAAGGGAAGAGGACACTCTTTCCGACCATAGACGAATCTCCTTCTACATAGACGGGGACGCGGCATGGGAACCGACGGTAATGTACAGGAACCCCAGGGCAACCGACTGGACCTCCTACAGAGAGGAGCTAGCAAAGGGACTCAGGGGCCCCTGCTGCAAATTAAGAACAATAGGCATGGTTGAGGGCGCAGTATGTACCCTACAGACTGCCATCAACCAGGCTTACGAAGCAGCGTGCCCAGCAAAACAGCGGAAATGCAGCAAAAAGGTGACCTGGTGGAATAAGGATCTGGGCCAACTAAGGACCAGATCCCGTAAACTACTTAACAGGGCCCTTAAGACAGGTATAGACTCGGACTGGGAAGCTTACAAAGCTACTCAGAAGACGTACAAGAAAAAGATCAAAAAGTCAAAGGAGGAGGGCTGGAGGGATTTCTGCAGCGAGACCGAGGACCTGTCGCTGGTAGCTAGGCTTCGCAAGGTGTTCACCTCCGGCCCGCCAATCAAGCTGGACGGGCTCACCCTGCCTAACGGCAGAACAGCCGAAAACCAGACAGCAATCCTAACCCACATGCTGGAAACCCACTTCCCCGGGTCGTTGCCGGCCGGCGGGGGACTGCCCAAAAGGGCGGGCCCAACCCGTGCCGGGCACGGAACGATGGACTGGAAAACAGCTGCGGAGATTGTGACACCAGACAGAACCAAATGGGCGATCGATACCTTCGATAAGTTCAAAAGTCCAGGAGCTGACGGGATCTTTCCTGCACTCTTACAGGAGGGTGGGAAGGACCTAGCCATCAGGCTGAGCATCACCTTCGGGTCCTGTCTAGCAATGAGATACGTCCCCACGGCGTGGCGGGACGTCAAGGTAGTCTTCATCCCCAAGCCGGGAAAGGGACACTACGACATAGCCAAGTCCTGGAGACCAATCAGCCTAACGTCTTTCCTACTTAAAACGCTGGAGAGGCTGGTGGACAGATACATAAGAGACGGGGCACTGGTAGAAAGACCAATCGCACACACACAGCACGCGTATCAAGCTGGCAAATCCACGGAGACGGCTCTTCACTCCCTCATAAGGGAGCTGGAGGGGCCACTCTCCCGGAAAGGAGCAGCAGCCTTATGTGTGTTCATGGACGTGGAGGGAGCTTTCGATAACACATCCTCCAACGCTATATGTGAAGCAGCATCCAGGTTCAAAATCAACAACATGGTTGTTGAGTGGATCAGGAACATGCTGCAGACAAGGACGGTCACTGCCAGTCTCGGTGGGACCGAAGTTAGAGC
Organism: Athalia circularis; assembly: GCA_963978495.1. Taxonomy (NCBI): domain Eukaryota; kingdom Metazoa; phylum Arthropoda; class Insecta; order Hymenoptera; family Athaliidae; genus Athalia; species Athalia circularis. The sequence continues at coordinate 26,193,007 of OZ021697.1, read as the reverse complement.
TCAGGTCGACAGGGGCGAACACCCACAACGTATGACGAATAGGATGCAAAAAGCACTCGACCTCGTACAAGATTGGTGCACTTTGCAGTCGCTCAGGATCAACCCGGGCAAGACCGAGATGGTACTGTTCACGAGGAAACGACGTTTCGACCTAGGACCGATCAGGATCTTCGGAGCGGAACTGACTCGTTCCACGGAGGTACGTTACTTAGGGGTGACCCTGGATAACAAATTAACATGGAAGGCTCACGTCCTGAAACAGGCCCAGAAGGCCACAGCCACATTCTGGGCATGCAAAAGGATGATAGGCCAGACATGGGGGCTGAAGCCGAGAACGGTGAAGTCGATTTACACGGCAATCTTACTTCCACAGATCACATACGCTGCCGTGATTTGGTGGCCTGCCACGAGCAGGGCCAACAACCGAAAGGCTCTGGAAAGGGTCTACAGACTAGCGACCTTGGGGATAACGGGTGCCATGAGAACCACCCCTACACTCGCCATGGGGGCTCTCCTTAACTTGACGCCTCCACACATAGCGGTGGAGACGGAGGCATGGAGGGCGGCCCTTCGACTCAGATTCTCTGGGTTATGGCGAGGCTCGGGCAGGGGGCACACGACTATACTCCGACAGATGGAGGAGTCGGTGGGACCCCCTCCCCCAGGGGGAGGAGACAGGCGCCCCAATCTCTACCAATTTGAAAGGCCCTACGAGGTACAGATCAAAGAAGACATATCCTGGGAGGAGGATAAACTTACGCTCCTTCACCCAAAAGGGCTCGTCTGGTTCACTGACGGGTCAAAGAAAAGAGGAGGAGCGGGAACTGGAATCTGGTCCGGAGGACCCAGGCTAAGCATGTCGCTGGCACTAGGGAACACCGCTACAGTATTTCAGGCAGAGGTGTTCGCTATACTCTCCTGCGCCAGGAAAATTTTGACGCTGGGATACAGGAGCAAGCACATATACATCTGCAGTGACAGCAAAGCAGCACTTAGATCGATCGACGCATGCGTGGTGAGATCTAAGCTGGTGCAGGAATGCACAACTCTGCTGAGGCAGCTAGCGCGAACTAACCGCGTGAAACTGCTCTGGGTGCCGGCACACAAAGGCATCGAGGGTAACATCGAAGCAGACCGTCTAGCCAAGAGAGGAGCTTCACGACATGGCCCAGACAGGGGCTGCCTAATCGGCGTCCCTACGGAACATGTCAAAAAACTAGCAAAGAGGATTGCTAGGGATAAGTTCGCAGAGCTTTGGGGCAATGCACCGGGCATGCTACACACGAGGGGCCTGTTTAAAGGACCCTCGAGCGGGCTCGGTGAGGAGCTGATCAAACTGAGCAGAACCGAACTGAGAAGCGTAACAGGGCTTATCACGGGCCACTGGTTCACAGGCAAACACCTCGTCCACCTTGGACTCAGGGAACAGGCGCGCTGTCCCAGGTGTGGCGAAGAAGCGGAAACACCACAACACCTCATAGTGCGATGTAGGGGTCTAGTGGGCCCCCGTACGGAGGCCTTCGGACCAAACTTCACCGGCAAAGTGGGTATAGAGGGAATAGGAGTAGGTAGGCTCCTGCTCTTTGCCAGGGCTGCCAACCTAACTACCTTTCCCATAGCGTAGGTTGCCCGTATGGGCTCGGGCACAATGGTCCTCGAGGACTGAGCGCCCGGAGATAACTAAATAATAATGATAAATAATAATAATAAATGCATAAATTCAGTCATTATACCATTTATATTACTATTATTATTATTAATATTATTATTATCGTGATTCTTTATTTTCCAAACCCATAGTTTCCGCGGCGAATATTCTTTTTCCAGCCATGTATATCAACTCTGTAAAATGATTTGGTTCGTTTTGTAGCCATTTATTTTTATTTTTCCGTCAGCTGTCACATTTGCGGTGCATATTTCTTTCCAGCAAAATATAACATTTCTAAATAATAATTCGGTTCGTTTTCTGGCTCTTTATTTTTACTTTTGATATTGTTATTTTTATCGTTTGTTACGTTTTTCTAATTCTCAGGTCATCGGTTTTCATCGGCTATTTTTCTTCTGACGACAGCTCTTGCTGGTGCCCCGAGAAGGGTCGCCCATTCGCCCTAAAACTGCGAAATAATAAATAGTTCAATCAAATATATTTCTCATTCAAACAAAAATTACCGAAAATTTTAATTTTTTACTCCATTTAGTCTCTGCTTCACTATTCATTTACGGAGTCATCTACTTCGTCGTACACGTCCTGAGCTGTTACCATCAGATATGGTTTTTCGAAGCCGGTATTAGAGTTTGCAGATACATTGACAAATGTAGTGTCTTCGGGTGCCACAGCTAGAGCGCTACGGCCGTTGATAACTAGCTTCCCTACCGCTCCACGTCAAATCGCAGATGGCAATAGCTCGCTGGGGTATCGTACTACGGACACCAAGCCCCATAAGGCTGGCTGTCTTCCCTTTCTTCAGTCAACGGCCAAAGTAGCAATCGGTGAGTCCTCTGGTTGTTAAAGACCATGGTAGGTAGCGCTTTGCAGGAAGAATGTGTATGACTTGCACACGCTAGCTGCAGTTCACGGCAACACACAACAGCCATCGGAGAGTACCTTTGCAGAATGTTCCCTGCAATTTCATGCGACTAGATACCGCGAATCTGTTGTAGCAGCCTGGGGCAGAGCTGCAGCGCAATAATTATGAAATCATTGATGTATAATATAGGTAAAGTATGCACATACATCGAAATCATGGCGGTATATCTGCAATTTGCCTTCGTCATGTAAAGGTTTGAAAACATTCGACCCATATACTAGAATACCAACATACTTCATTAGTATCTCTACTTCAGCAGTTCAGAAAAGTGAGTAGCGCCGGTAAATAAATCCCCCCAAAGGCACCTACGGTGCAAAAAAGTTCGCCAAGTACATTAAATGTTTAAAAAATTCATTGTTAATAAGAAAAAAAGGAAACAAATCAATTATTGTGCCAAGTACATGTAACTCTGCATCATGTGAGAATATACAATTGGAAAGTAAATCAATGAGAATCAATTCAGAGAATTCAAAAAAATCAAAAAAATAAATTAAATGAATTATAAAAAAAAAACATTCAAAAAAATAAATTGGAGTACGTGGTTCTTGGCGGGCTAATTTTACATCGCCATACAGTAATTCTGGATTTTTTTTCTGAAAAAGCCCGCTAAGTCCTACTACCTCCAATTTATTTTTTTGAATGTTTTTTTTTTATAATTCATTTAATTTATTTTTTTGATTTTTTTGAATTCTTTGAATTGATTCTCATTGATTTACTTTCCAATTGTATATTCTCACATGATGCAGAGTTACATGTACTTGGCACAATAATTGATTTGTTTCCTTTTTTTCTTATTAACAATGAATTTTTTAAACATTTAATGTACTTGGCGAACTTTTTTGCACCGTAGGTGCCTTTGGGGGGATTTCATAACTTTTTGTATGTTGTTGGAGAATATTGTAGTATCGATTATGCTTTCTTTAGTATACTAAGTTTAGCAGATATCAAGAGATTTCGGTATAGTACTACGCGTTTGCAATCTAACAATTAATTACTTCGCTGGTCGGTTTCATATGCCTCAGACGATGTGTTCTATTGGAATAAAAAAGCTCGGAAGCTGCTAAATTGCGATTTGAAGTTCACGGTTCTTCGGTTCACAAGATTTATCTGTGCAGTTTTATCACAAGTCACCAGGTGCAGTTCCTCAGATCACTAGTTTGACGAAATGGATCTTGGGTTTGAAGCTGCAGCTTATCAGTGTTTAACAACATACCAGTAGAAAGATCGGTTCCTTTGTGGTAAGATGGAGGCAAGGGTCGAATCGGTTGGCATCAGTTTGCTTGGTTTGTGATATCGAAACAGTAAATATTACTTCTTTCATTATCGATATGCTTGTGGGTGAAAGGAGAGTGTTAGTTACAATGAATCGGTTCAGTAGGTGATAGAAGGAAGGAAGGTAGGTGAAAAAGAAGGATGATAGTTGACTTATGAACAACTGTTGAGCAGGTGGCCAGGTTTCAGTTTGACTGCAGTTTATAATAAAATGTAACAAAGAGAGACTTTCATTTAGAAGATTATCACATTGGATCTGGCCGTAGCTTTCATTGATGAATAGGATCGGAGAGAAGCTCTTGGTTCATATTGTGCCAGGAAGAGAATTGAATTTTCTCAGGAAACATGAAAGGAAATGCTGAGCACTTCAACTTCTGCTTATTTTTTTGAGGGAGCAGGAACTTCTGGTTTGTGGCATTGGAACTAGAATTGATACTTCCTTCAATGTCGGTATGCTTAAACAAAAAAGGATAATGTTAGTCTGTATGAATCGGTATACTTGGTATGAAAGAAAGGCATGGATTGTAGTTGTCTCACGAAGAATTGCTTGGTAGGTGACAAGGATATGATTTGGCTGCACTTGGTAGACTTTCTTCGTTTTGAAAACTCTCCCGCCATTTCAGTCGTTCGAAACTTTCGCCGGTGAGTAGGAATCAAAGAGGAACTCTTCAGTTGTGATATACTGGGAGAAGGACTGAGTTTCTTCATGAATTAACTCAGGAGGATCCAAATAATTTGTTGACGTCAATTCATCTGTGGGAGTAGGATCCTTTGGTTCGTCGTATTGGAACAGAAACCGCTGCATTCTTTGTTATTCGTATGCTTGTGGGACAGGGACAGATGTAAGTTATTTCAATTCGATACAGTAAGTACGTTAGAAATGCAAAGTTTATGATTGACTCACACCCATGCTGTTTGTTACTCGTGTGATTGCTTAGCGGAATCAACAAACTTGAACACCCTGCCTACCATTATTCAATACACCTATATTGTGATATATTGAAAACTTCATTACGCTATCACTGCCGGTAACGATTACCGATGATTCGACGAGCTTTCTTCTCGTAACCTTACAAGTAGTCAGCGAGCTGGCGAGTGAACACCCGACGACGTTATTATCGGTAAGGTAGAAACACGTGTTGCGCTGGTCAGAGTTTTATTCACGATTATTTGTGTTCATTTACGAAACTGAAAGGGCTGTCAAAAGGACATTTGTCTATAACCCACATTCCAGCAATGACCAGCCCGCCACTTTTATGCATTTTTATGGTGCCTCCGCCATGTTAGATTTGTCACCAGGCAGCGACGACGGGCATTTTTAAATCCCTCACGCAGCCAGCGCGGCGAACGGTAGCCAATGAGAGCGCCGCTTTTCTGGGGCCCAATGAAAGGAAATCGCTGTGCGGTGGCGAACTCAGTCAGAAATGAGATAGGCTACACTGACGCGACCTGCTAGGCGGACGGGAACTACGACCCTTTTCCTACTTGACAGAAATATCGCGCCAGCCACGGCAATAACCACGCCGCGGCTTCCCTTCTACACCTTTTATGTTGGAATGGTTTTGGTTTCCAGATAGCATATAGCTACCATCCGACGAAAACGTCGATGCTTAATCGTGAAATGAACCGAGCCTACCGGTGATCAGAGATTATCATATCTCAGCTCTTCGACCACTGATGTTATTGAAATTACGCTTAAATGAACCCGCTACAGTGATTTACATCGCAAAAGTGCATCCAAATTTCCCGAAACGCTTATGATTTCGGAGATACTTGATAGAACAGTTGGTCCTACAGCGCTTTCTCGCTCCCCTAGCAGTAAAGATACTCGGTAGTCCGCCCGTTCTTTCGAATGTACTTGGCGCGAGACTCTACCGAGTCTCTCGATAGTTCAAATGTATAAAACAATATGTTTATTTAATATTCATACAATAGTCGTACTTTAATCTGAATATAAATATTTCAGGTTATGTTTAGTCTTTATTACCCAAATATTAATTCGTGCAATAAATTCGTACAATACTTCAGCCTGTGTATACAGTGTATGTTATCCAAATATAATAGCTGTATAATATGGCCGGAAACCATGAAGCGGCTAGCAGTCAATTGCAAGGCCTATGGAGAGTTGTCAACGTGGCAACAACGGAATCAAAAGTATAGCCACCTTTTTCATTTTAGTATGTTTATCAAACGCAATCAAAACACTAAGAGACATAATTGCTACTCTCAACCTAATGTAGTGCTGAATCAGGTGCCAAATGATGAGTCTGAAAATTTAACTGAACCATGTAATTCAATATCTGAAGATGTAGGCGAAATCCTAATAATTCTTGGTGAGATATGTTCTGACAATCTCAATTCACGAAGTAATAGGGTACTCTTTTCTAATGAGGTTCCAAAAAGTAGTTGCAAATCAATGGATGAGGATGTAGAGTTTGGGAATGAGGATTACTTTTGACAGAAGTTAGCCGATTGTTTTATTAAAAACAATCTAAACTACCGTCAATGCAATTCGATACTTGCAGTATTAAGATCTCACCATTGTTTAAGCACCTTACCAAGAGACTCAAGAACATTGCTGAAGTCATCCCAGGACCGTGTAGAACTTGTAAATGTTGAACCAGGACTATACTATCACGCAGGCTTTGTTAACGCGATTTTAACCGAATTATCCGAGCAGGACTCTCCGGTTTCAGCATTGTTGGATATAGATGTTAGTACCGATCGATGGTGTAAGCGCAGCAAAGAACGATTCTGCCCAGTATTGGCCGATTCAATTTCGTATCGTGAATATTCCTAACAGCTCAATGCTCATTGCCGGCATTTATATGGGAAATGGAAAACCAGCTGATCCCAATACTTTTTTCGAAACATTCACGGATGAAGTTGGAAGGGTGTTTGCAGCTGGTGGTACTCAGTTCAAGGGACAACTAATAGAAGTGAGATTCAGGTGCTTCATTGCTCAGGGTGGCCACTCACCTGGAAAAACCTGGAAAACCGGAAAATGTCAGGGAATTCGAGATGGTATGCAAAAGTCAGGGAAATGTCAGGGAATTTTGTACCTAGTCAGGGAATTTGTCTCACGGTGACGAATATGCTATTTATTTATTTATTTATTTTTTTTCGCGTCAACATAGTTTGATAACTCTGCCCAATTATAAGAAAAACGAAATTGTGAGAGACGTATGTTGCCCCGCGAATTTCTAATTGCCGATTCTCTTCTCCACTCTTCATTACTGCGGACTTTGTTAATTATTATTGATACTGCATTGCGTCACATAATAGCGCTCTTGGTGGATCAACCTAACCCTACTTCAACCAGCCATCCTATCGCGTATCTGTCACGTCATACGACGTATAGTTTTCAACACACGCATACAACTTCGACTCAATACACACGTACACTAGAGTCACTCGTCATTATACTTCCAGCAATCAGTTTTCACGCAGGAAATAAAGTGTTTGTGTTTGAATGAGTGTAGATCATAAATGCTGAGTATACTAACAATTAGTAAAAGCAGTATAGACATTGTCATTAAACTGTACTATGAATTAAAAGACTCGTTCAACATTTTCAATTTGAGTAAATAATTGTTATCAATCACACTTTCGTTGGTTCTTTCTTTTTTCTTTCCTTCATTATTCGTTTCGTTCAACTCGGTAAAGTTTGAAGTTATTATCTTACGGTATACATTCAAAATTCCTGAGAATATGTCAAAGTTTCAATAATAATGATACATTTTGATCAATAAACAAACCGCGCATACCCACATGTTCCTTGTGAAATAAAAAGGATCCAGAATGTTATAACGATCTACAATCAATTGAAACTTTCTTCTCCAACTGCAATGTCTTCCAAATCCAAGAAAACGATGTTTAATGAAAAATGGCTTGGGAACTGCTCCTTTTCACCATAGCTGCAGAAAAAAGACCCCTTTTCTGCAAATTGCTCAGTATGCACTACCTCCTTCTCACTGAGCAATATGGGAAGGCAAGCACTAATCAGTCACATGAATGGGAATAAACACAAACATGCTATGAGTAGCAGAATCAAATCTGCTAGTTTGAGGGCGTTTTTCAATTTGTATACGCTAAAAGCATCGAGTTCGCAACCTGCAATAATTGAACGAACAGATACTACAAAAGCTACAGGTCTGAATACAACTGTTCCTTCAGTACTGAATCCGTTACCGATAGATGAGAACGCAGCAAATCTTAATCTACCACCCTAAGGCCTTAAAACTTTTCTTCCCAAAGAGCAAGTTGGTAAGGCTAAAATCATTCGGTCGATTTATGCAATCATGCATCACCATTCCATGCTCATCTAGTGTGACTTTATTCAAAACAATGTTTCCTGATTCTGAAATAACTAATAAAATTCAGCTCCAACGTACGAAGATAGCCTACACTATATTGTATGGAATAGCAGCATATTTTCTACTGGAACTTATTGAAATGTGCACTAAATGTTCGCACATAGTTGTTGGTTTCGATGAATCACTCAACAAAATTTCCCAGAAAGGACATATAGATATTTCGGTACGATTTTGGGAGTCAAGAGCACAAGAGGCCACTGTTTGGTATTTTGGTTCAGCTTTTCTGGGTCATGCAACCGCTGCAGATCTGTTACAAGCGTTCATCCGAATTCTGGAAGAACTTGATCTTCGGAAGCTACTTCAAGTGTCCATGGATGGTCCAAACGTGAATCTGAAATTCCACAATGATCTTAAGGGTGTCCCAGCGCCGCCACCGAACTCCGAATCGGTGTAGATCCAGTTGCAAGATGTAAGGCGGAATTCGCACATGTACAGGGCCAGCTGTCTGTGTGGGTCTGACACGCACGGTAAACGGGCGAGTGTTGAGTGTTGACATGGCCGCGCTCTGGAGCTGCATGCTCGGCTCGCATATTCGGTTTTTGGTTGCCAAACGGCAATAATTAGCGTCGTGATTCATCCAAACGATCGATCAGATTAGCCTACAGGGGGTTCTTTGGCCCAATTCGGTGTTTTTTCTGTGAATACTGCGTGTTTTATGCAATTGTGGTTCGTGTCGGTGAGTTGCAAGATCGTGTTGGTGACAGCTGGTTCAAGACCTCAGAGAAATGAGTATTTCATTGATTTTAACGTGACTTGTTCGTTATTCTGGTCGAAGAGCCCCCTGTACCGCACTTTAAAGAGTATTCTCAGCAAATTTTAGACCGATCCATTGTTTTACTGAGGCGAAATTTGCAATATGCGATTGCGCTATCACAGACGTCACACAACCATGGAAAAATAAGAGGTGGTGGGGGTCGCTGAGACACCCTTAAGGCTCATCCGCAAGCAGACCCTGTTACGCCAGTCAAACTACAAATGGGAAGCTGTGGGCTTCATGCCATGCATAACGTTTTCAAAACCGGGATTAAAGCTACGGATTGAAATGTCGTTCAGTTTTGAAAAGCACTTCATGATCTATTTCATAACGTACCTGCACGTCGTACCGATTTCATCCATTACTCCAGATCTTCCACCTTTCAATTGAAATTTTGTGCAATAAGATGGCTTGAAAATATCAAGGTGGCTGAACGAGCTATAGCGATTTGACCTAGTGTTGTGAAATATGTAGATTCCATCAAGAAGGACGAACGATTACCTGTTTGTAGCAGTTTCAAAATTGTTGCGACAGCGGTTCAGGATAAAATTTTGGGCCCAAAACTGAGTTTTTTTCAATCACTAGCGTCTGAGGTTGAGCTGTTCTTAAAGAAATTTCAATCCGATACTCCTTTGGCGCCTTTGCTCTATGAATCGTTAAATATGACTATGAGAAGTGTGCTTTCAAGATTCGTGAAAGCGGAAGTAATGAATACGACGCAGGACGCTTCGAAAATTAATTTCTCAACCAAAGAGAATTTGATTGTAATCAAAGAAATCGACCTGGGATTTTCAATACGAGACTCTTTTCGCCGAGTCCGTACTAGTTGCAGCGATCGTGAAATTTTGGGATTTCGTAACGATTGTCGCACCGCAATGTAAACATTATGTCAAAAATTAACGCTTCGCTCACCGTTACGATTTCGATTTATAAGAGCAATTTCTTGTTTTGATCCACAAGTTGCAAAGCAGCCAGCTATTAGGGACAAACGAATCGCAACCGCCTTGGAGACATTCGTCGAATATAAGTGGCCATCCGGTACGCAAGCGGACAAAATTCAACGACAGTTTGATACAGTATGTGCTGGCCTAATTTCTTGACAACAATTGAGACATTCTCCAGTACCGATATATTGGATCATTTTTTGGCTACGTACTGTATTACATGAGCCCGAAACAGCGGAGGAGTTAACATGCTTCTTGAAAATGATTTTTACGCTTTCACACGGTAATGCATCGTTGGAAAGGAGATTTTCGATCAACAAAGAGTGCCTGACAGAAAATCTTAAAAAGGAATCTCTCAGCGAAACCATTTGATACCGTGAATGTGACTCGTTGTATAATTATTAGAAGCTCGTATCGCGGCGGAGAGTTCGCGGAATCTGCAAGGCGACGATACCAGCCAATGTCTCACATGGCCCCGGTTTACCGCCAGTACGGCTGCCTCTTTGACAATAAACTTTTCGGAGCTATCGTATAGCCCTTGAATATCGACCACGTACTCCATAATGTCGCTCGACGAAGACTGACTGCGATGTACTGGCAAGCGCCTACCGTCGCACGGAGAGGTGCAGCGTCAGCATTTTAGCACAGCTGCGTTATCTGAAACCTCTCGTTGTGTTTTCTTCTTTTTCTTCTTCTTCTTCTTCTCCCTCTTCCTCATTCGCACCGCATACTCAGCTGCCGAAATCTACGATCACCTGACGAGCCAAATCAATTTCCAAAATATTGTCGAATTTAGCGTACACAATGCAATTTATCGTCCTGTCAAGAGCCTCCTCGAAGCGTACCTCGATTCGTACGCTTCCGTGTCTCACCAGATTCCAATGCGTGTTGCTGTTTGCCGATAAATCAGGGGTCAGATTGAACGCGGTCAGACAATAGCCGTTGGGGTAGTCCGCCCGAGTGATTCCGTTGCCCTCGTTGAAAAAATGTATGCCGGTTCCGGAAAACAACGTGTGGTACGCGTCCACGTAGAGTTTGGATTTTGTAAAGTCTGGCTGCAGAGGATTAGAGGGTATTTGCTGACCGTCGATGTACAGAGAGAGGAAGTTTGTTTTGAAATGTTAAAAATTGAACGGGTTACGCATCCGGTCACCGTTGAAGGCTTTGTTATCCACGAACCCGATGATCATTCTCTTTGGCAGCTGACCGAGGAAGACGTTGTCCAGCGTCTCCCCGTGCACCCCGCCGTGAATCGTCATCGCTTTGACGTCGACCCGCGTAAGCGGATACTTGGCGGTTCCTTTGGCCAGAGCTCTAGCGTGCGCCAACAACACGCCGGGGTTCATCGTCACGTGGCGTACGAGCAGAGTAGCCTCGAGAATGTGCATCGTGTGCGCGTTAATGTTCTCCATGATGCAAAAGGCGTCCCGCGATCTGACCTGGCGCAACCGCAATTCTACGCCGTTGAGAAGAAATTTTTTCTTATTGAACAGGTCGCAATAAAGATGTCTCAATAAACCCACGCTGGAGCCGTTCCTGAATAATTTTTCCCTCCCCGCGTAGCCTTCATTACCGCCACCAATCTCATCTATTTTACGAGATATCGCACCTAGGTCTTTACGCCAGTGAACGTTGCAATGCCGCACCGCTCGAGGGTTGCAGCCCTGGCGAAGCGCAACACCTTCAAAATCACCTCAATTGAGCTCATTGTACCTTGTAACTGTATAACCGTTTGTAATAAACTGAGACTCTTTAGATGAAAACTAGGTATACATAGGTAATTTCATACGTACGCTGGCGAGATTGAAGTTGACCCCCCTAGTGGCCACGCGCGTCGAGTTGAATTGGACAAGCTTCTGCTGTCGCCGAGTCGCTCTTTGTCTACCTAGTTCTCCATAGCCCGCTTCTCGTGATCGCTTAAGTCGTCTGCTGCCGTGGGCTGCTCGCTGCGATCAACTGTTTGACAGCTCCGCATCGTTGCTGCTTTTGATCGGCAATGCAATGACTCCACCGATTCCTATTCATTTACAGTACCGAGAGAAGTAATTTTGAGGAACAATACGAGTTGTTTTCTTTTCTGGGATATGAGCAATGCTCAATACGAGTTATTTTTTTCTCTGGGATATTAGGAATAATATAAAAATTATCGGGCACCATGGGTGGAGTAACCTCGAAAAATTTCACGATAAAATGTTCGATACATTACACGTGAATTTATCACATGTGAGAACGAAATTTTTTTCGTGGATTATTGACACATTGCAGGTGAATGCCAGGAATTTAGATAAATCAAATGAAAGCAATTCAAAACATACGGGCCAACGAATAAAAATAAAAATTCCGGGTTTATGTATTATGAGATATTATCAAAAAATTCGAGGGCTCTTCCCCTCTGAACCGGTTGTTCACGTGTCATTCGCGATGAAATCACATTTAATGTAACGAACATTTTATCGTGAAATTTTTCGAGGTCACTCCTTCCACGGTGGCCGATATTTCTTGTATTATTCCCAATATCCCAGAGAAAGAAATAACTCGTATTGAGCATTGCTCATGCCCCAGAAAAAGAAACAACTCGTATTGTTCTTTAAAATTACTCCTCTCGGTACTGTAAATAAATAGTCATCGTTGGAGTCATTGCATACGATTGCATTGCCGATCGAAAGCACCAACAAATGCAGAGCTGTCAAACGGTTGAACGCAGCGAGCAGACCACGGTAGCAGACAACTTAACCATCACGGCGAGCCCGCAAAGCTGCTCGTCTCCGGCGACCGAAACTGCTCCGAGTCAGCCCGCATCGCGTGGCCGCTAGGAGGGTCAACTTCAATCTCGCCTATAATACGTCGAGCCTCCCCTCCTAGGCAAAAATATAAGAAGTGCGTTTGGTGTATGTATTGTATGCTCTACACTACTGAGCTTGGCCTGTATCGCGTATGCGGCACATAAACGCTACAGATGGCCGCATGCATGTAAAGATTCTTCGTATGTAGGCACAGCATGGCCAAAACGCGTGTGTATTATAGCGGTTCAGAGCCATCGAGCTCGGCGCGGGGTGCCGATTTCTCGAAGTGCAAATTCTGCACATCCTAATCTGAGATACGACTTCTCGACGTCCGCCGTTGCCAAAGTCGGGCCCGCTCCTCCGTATAAGACAGTCTCTGCAAAAATTGCATAGTTGCGGATTCTGTGCTGCACCGCGGTGGGAGTCCTTTGCGTAAAAAGCACGCACACCTACGACAAACCACCAGCCAGCGCCCCGTTCTTCTATTCGCGATGCACATTGTATCAATGTGACGAATTATGAGCGTATGTGTTTGTGCTGTGGGTGCTGTGGGGGTACACCCGAAGTTGTGCTTGCGGTCGGAGAGCTACTTCATTATAAAGTCATCGAGCCTAAGGTGAGGATACGGATAAAAGTCATTTTGAATCGAATAAATGAAATAAATAAATAAATAAATAAATAAATAAATAAATAAATAAATAAATAAATAAATAAATAAATAAATAAATAAATGAATAAATAAATAAATCAATAAATAAAAAGTGTCGGTAGTGCGCCAGAAGAAGGTGGGTATCTGTCAAAATTATGCAAAATACAGTGGTTCTATAAAATGAATTGTGCTAATAATTTCTGCTTTGCGTGTTCGCAGAAAACGGAAAAACATTGTAGGTTGTGCGGCGTAGTGCGTCAAAATATAAAAAGAACAAGGTAGGACGGCTAAAAATTGTGCAAATATACAGTGGCTTCGTAAAATGAATTGTGATAATAGATCCTCATTGGTGTGTTCGCAGAAGACTATGGCAGAGTGGCTGATGGCAGCGCAATTTTCGAGGGTGTACGTTCACCCTGAGGAGGTACTGGCCCTCGTGGACCCACGAGACCATTGGCTCCACGCCGAGGACCGCCGGAGCTGGCTGGTTACGGCACGTAGTCGTGCCCGAAATCCCGATCCCTAGGTATGTAGAGGTCGTAGCGGATCCCTTATTGGAAGCCTTGGACGAGTTCTACGCTATGGAGGGGGATTTCGGGTACGACGACCACATGTCGTACTGGGGAAGCGAAAAGACGGTTTCAGAGGTGTCAGAGCACCTGGTCTACTGGGCCCCGGGACCAGTGCCTGAAGGTGAGATTTGGGGGTGAGTGGCAGAGGGCGTCTGGGGGTGGCTTGATAAGGGCGAGCCACCCTCAGATGAGTCAGAGTGGGCGGTGGACGACGGGAGGGATGGGGGTGATGACCAGGAAGAGGGTGGACAGGGGGTGCGGGAAGACGATGCCCAGGCGGGGGATGATGGGTGGGAGGTGATGGAGGGGGACGAGTGGGATGACGGGTGGGACGACGAGGGAGAGGACGACGCCGCCGACGATTAGGACGGGGGGCAGGGGGAAGACGAGGGGTACGTGACGGAGGAGCCCGACGATGACTGGGACTGAAAGTCTGAATAAGTCTGAGTCCACAACGACGGTGACGAAAATGATGACTGAATTTTGATAATTAATTCATTTTTGACCAGGGGGTGGGGGACCAGTGGACGTACCCTCTATGAGCCATACCGTGACCCACCCAATCCTGTAAAGGGGGGGTGGCATGCGCTGTACTGTGGGGAACGCCAGGGTAAGTGTAATCTGCAAAATTTTGATGTCCTGTTATCCATGCGAATACATGTGTGTTTCTTTGGTTTGAGCAGGCGTCTCGGCGACGTGGCGTGAGGCCCCGACGACTAGATAATTTTGCTAATTGTAAGATCTGCAAAATAGCGAAACGACGTAGACGGCTAGCCGACCGTCGCAAACCAGTCAGTATTCCGGAGTCCGATCAGACACAACCTTGGCGTCAGGAAAATCCGGGTTGTCCCGAGCGGGGTGTAGTAAATTGTTCGAAACGTTTGAAATAGCGTTCAAAAAATCGGACCGTCATCTTCTCCTGTCGGCAACGTATGGTTTGAACGCCTCGTGGTCGAAAAAAATCACGGTGGGTCTTCGTCTCCGCATCGACGGCACGTTTGAGCCCGTGGTGCGATTGATCAACAATTACTCCAGCGGTGTGTCTCTAAGCTTGGAGGGATGGGCCAGTCTGATAGGAAATTGACCGTCGCTGAAGGACTACTTTGAAAAAAAAGAAAACTCCGGCGACAACCTCTTCGCACTGGTCAACGATACGATCGCCCTGGATACCGGTTGCTCTTTGCGTTTCACAACGACTCACGGGGCGAAGGTGATCGCATTCTACTCAACCGAAACGTCGGTAGGCAACGGCGGCGGTTATGACTCCAATGCCCCTGAAAAAGAGGATGACGCAGCATCGAGCGCCAAGAGAGGCAAGGTTTACACCCCGGTGATCGTGATGCAAAAAGTGACCTTCGACGGTCTGAAACATATCGGGTGCTGCGCAAACGAGCGGCTGCTTCAGTTGGATGCCCTGCGAGGTGAGATAAACCAGTGCAGAAAATTGATCATCCGCTATTTCGCATCGGTAATGACAGCAAGGAAAATAAAAGCTCCGACTCTGCAGCAGATACACAGCGCCGTGTGCGACGGCATCAAGGCTGCACGGGAAGTGGTATGTTTTGTGACGTTTCATTTTCGCAACGGTCACTGGGTACCGAAATTACCGCCTAACTTAGCTACCGCCCGGATAAAATCCGCTGTATCGTTGTCTCCAAGAAACGGTCTATGTTAAGTATTTTTGTAAGTCAAGTTTAGAATCATTTTTAACGTCGTTATTTTTGTCCCCTTTCGCCTGGCACTCACCAAGACCATCGAGATCATCGAGAACCTCCAGATCTCCTACTGTGGGAATTACCGCCTACTATCGAATTACCGCCCTGATGAGGAAGAAGTGTGAAAGCTGTGCCTGGATGCCACGTTAACAGCGTACAGGGTCAACGCCAAATTGCCGATATCTCCCGTTATCGACTGACTTATCAGCCTGGAGCTGAACCAGACCAATGTAATGCAGTTGGATACCTCTGCAACGGCGTACAAGGCTGTGTTACTGCCCAAAAGTGCACAATAAAGCCTCTCGTTTCCCGGATTTACCAGCCAGGAGCTGGACCAACCTCCAAAAAACCTACTGTTACGACTGATGAAGCATCACCATGGTTGGCCAAGAAAGCCCTACGAGGATCCGTCGACGACGGCTGCAGAAAAGGGCATGGATGCAAGTCCCGCTGTGGCGCATCTTGTCCCGCTCCTCCGGTGTATTGTTTGCCCGCGAAGGGAACCGGAGAAACCGTCCGAGATGGCATCAGGCCGAAGAGTAACGAAGCCAGCATACGCCAGTTACACGCTGACCCCCATCACATGTTTTATCACCGGTAATGAACCACAGGTGACAGCACGCAGACCTAATTGCTCCCACCAGCCATTCGTCACCGCGGCACGCGTCCCGCGCACTCCGGCAAGGATCTACTAAGGGTGGGAAGCCAATAACCAATAATTCCAGCAGATATGGATTACGAGGTCAACTCCCCAATATCGAGACCCGAAATCATCGCTGGATCACCGGAATCGGCGAGGATCTCGATCTACTTCTACGCCAGTTCCTGACCCGCCTAGACGTGTTTTCTGCCAGTACCTCCCTTCGACTTATAACCCCGCTTAACTTTTTGGACTTTGATTTTGGACTGTTTTTCTGATCGTTAATTCTGTGCAGTAAGTGAGTGAGTGCGCTCCCGTTTTCATCAAATAAGGTAAGACGCCAATATTCTATGTGAAGCCAACGATAGCTTAGTAGGAAAATTTATTTGGTTTATCGCCCGGAGTGTTGGATCAAGAGATCTCTCTCCGGATTTTTCGTATCGTATCGTGCTGATCTGAGCTGTCTAAGGGCCGAATCTTTAATATTCGGGCTTATTGCTTGCTTGTTATCGCTTTCGCTACCGCTATCGCCCGCTTATGTTTTACTGTACTATCCCGCTTTGATTTGGTTACTGGTAATTAGCAGCATTACTATCGTTAATAATTTGGCTACCGTTTTGGAGAATTTCGCCGTAGTTGTAGCTGTAGGAAAATACCACAGTTATTATGATTTAGTTAAGAAGATCAATTCTGACAGCCGTGCGCTGAAGATCGTGATAATCGTACGTTAATCCCGTCTTTCTTATATTCGTCCGCTGCCTTACGCGGCGTATTAATTATCCGACTAGTATTGTCTGCTGGGACAATTAATTACTGACAATGAGTCTAACGTCGTTAGACTAAATATATTCTGCCTGTCCACAGAGACATATTTTTCGCCTTTCCACGGTAACATAATTTTTGACTGGTCCAGAGGAGTACCAATTTATTGTCCGCTTTTTGGAAGCGCTCTGGTTACGTCTCACTATCGTGCCGTTCAAAATTGGCTACGCCAATCTTGGTTCTAAGTCCGGCTAAAGGCCGTAACGCTGTATGAACCCTGTACTCGCTAATCTTAGTCTTGTATCGACGCAACATCGTGTATTTTTCTGACTGAGTGCGAGGGTTTGTATCACCCAAATATTGCATTATCAATTGAATATAAGGGCCACGGCCCAGTGAAGGTAATTTTCGAGTTATAATTGAAGGCAAACCCAGCCCCTCCACCTATTTCGTATCGTTCTGAACTAGCTGAGTTATCGCCCGTCGCCGATCTCTTTAACTTGAATTCGATGTGAATCCCGCTTTGTCAACTATTACGTGACGCACTAGCGTCTTGCGCCCAACCCGAGAACGTGGGTAAGTTTTTCAGTTGATTTCTGATCAAAAAGAAGAGAACGCGCCGTAGGGTAACTACGACTCGGTCATCCCTGCCGTTAATTTTTCTCTTGAGTAAAATCGAACGTTACAGTTTACAATGTAATATCAGTTTTCGCGACAATTTCTTCGATATCGTTTACTGCGAAATGATGCGCTAATTTTTGGCGTACATCGTGGCCGACGTCAGGCAGAGTGTTCTAATCCAGGGCTAGGAAATAGTTGCGTAAAAATTATCCAACGTTTTGTACCACCTAGGATTAGACTCAAAAATAAATGTCTCTCGTCGTGAAGAAACAGATAATTAAGCATTTGTGTCACCTAAATTTAAGAGTAAATATCACTAGTCGCCAAGAAGGAATTAGACTTGAGAATAAATATCTCTAGTCGTGAAGAAAATTAGAATTGAGCATTTGTATTACTTGGATTTGAGAATAAATATCGTTACTTGTAAAGAAATATTTGCAGCATTGTCACACTTTCAGCGCAGCCTTGAATTCTCATATTACAGGGCGGCCATGTTGGATGACTTCAGCGCGGTAAGAAAGAGAGAAATCAAATCTTTGAATGGGTACGTCATCGCGAGGATGCCGGTAGCTGCGTTGGAGATTCGACGTTGCCATATTGGATTTCGAAAAGGCGCCGCATTGTTTTGAAAAGGTCACCATCTTTAATTTTTGGAAAAGTCAGCCATCTTAGATTTTCAGAGAGTCCGCGATATTGGATTTTGAACACTTGCGAGCCGGGGATGGTGAGCCAGGGGATGGTAGATGAGTGACGTCATCTGTTATGCCCGGCCCTACCTAGCTCATACTACTATAGTAATATAAATATTAAACATCGATATATATGATATAATTTTATAAATATAGGTACACTTTGTAACGTTGCATTTTGGATGCACGCCGCGTGAATATAGTCGGTGCGGCGGGATACTCTCGGCAAATCGTGACAAATTTGGGCAGTTGGAATATTAATAATTTTTACCTAGTTGAAGTTTGGAACGTTCTTAGAACGATTTTTAAAAACCAATACTTTTGTGTTTGTTGATTCTTTTCGAACAATGTACGAATGGTACATGTATAATATAAAGTGAATTCACTCAAAAATATACCCAGTGAGGTTAAAAAAATCCGATAAAGTCAAAGACTACGAAGAAACAATTCTCACGCCAGAAATAATTAGATGTTATACTTTGGATCAATGTAGAAAGTTTTCTGTCGATGCAAGATGTCAGCCAAAGGATGAGCAAGAATTAGAAAAAATAGGACGACCACGTTCGAGGGTGGAAAAAGGCTAAAAATGGAAAATTAAATTCTAGCGACTGAACCGATTGCATGTTGTGGTTTATTTTAACAGGAAAGAGTTTCTTTTGATGCCGGACATCGCTGAAAAAATTGTCAAAAATTACAAAAAATAGGACGACCCCGTTCGGGGGTGAAAAAGCCTTGAAAAATAGAAAATTAAATTCTAGCGACCGAACTGATCACATGTTGTAGTTCATTTTGACGAAGGAGAGTTTCTTTTGATGCCGGACATCGCTGAAAAAATTGTCGAAAATTACAAAAAATAGGACGACCCCGTTCGGGGGTGGGAAAGGCCTGAAAAATAGGAACATACTTTATTTTAGAGAAAAAAAGATCAAGAACGGAGCAGTTAATGATACAGTCTTTTGGAAACTTCAATTCAGATGCTTTATTTGACGTGATTCTACGCATACATATACGTGTGAATGGTCATAGCGGCGAAAGTTGGAATATTATTTTCATCTTTTTTCAACATCCGTTAACTTTTCACCCATGATAGCAAATTTCTTCAGTATTTCATCTATGGTCTTACTCCATGTGCGCACAACGCACATCTATACCTTGTTGTGGGTTGTTGCCACTCTTCCAGCGTTCTTTGTACACGCATTATTCGATTGAGGCAAGTAAGATGAGCCCAGCGCCTGCAAGTATTGCACATGATTAAATTGGTATGTCTCTCACTGAAACAGTATTGACACACTTCCTTCATATTCCGTGACCATTGTAACAATGATTCTGCGATCTTTACACGGTACGCATCAGGGTCGAATTTCAGGTCGAAATCAATTGCTTTGGCCAAGCATTCTATATAGTAAAGTACGAATACCCCGCAATTGTATTCGTCTTTTTGCATAGGACGATTTTTTTTACATCTAACTTCTTTCCAGTCGATACTACAAAGCTTGTTAGGTTGCCTAGTCACACATTCTTGGAGATACGTTTTGAACCTTTCTATTGCCTCTTTGCCATTCTTACTACACTTGAACATCGGATCTAAGTGCATTAGAGTTTTAGCTTCGATGTCAATTACTAATAAACTCCAATGGGCCGAACGCAAGTAAGGCATGAAAATTTTTCCCTCAAATGCATCACCGACGTTGTACATACGAAACTCATCAGCTTTGTCGAGATGGTTGAGATCTCCGAGCAAGAATGAAGTATAGATCGTTGGGACGTATACCACTTTCTTTCGAAAATCTAGGCTAGCAACATGGTAAGCATCAATAACTGCGCCATCTAAATCTTTCGGCTTCTGCAAGGTTTCAAACTGTCGAGAGAACAGCAGAAATTCATCAAATCCTATAATTGGAGCGCACGTTGCCGAAGAATAGCGCCCGATAGTGAATTCTGCCCTTTCTACGCCGAATAAAGGTTCTTCAGCCTGCAGATAGTACTCGACATCCAGAAAGAGTCCGTTGGCTAACGCATTTTGGTGGGTTGAACTGTCACTCAGATTCAACAAAGATTGCTCATGTACTACCACCGGAGAATCCGAGCACGCGTTCACCCGTTTAGGAGTACTTGTGCGGAGAGTATTGGTCTTAACCTTTTCTGAAATTCTTCCTAGCAAACACCCATCCATGTGGCTGTACAGTGCCTTACGCTTGCGCTGCCACATTTCCTGAACTAACGGATTGGTGGGACTCTCCACGTTCGTTTTGGAACGAATTCGCGCTTTACATCGACGACCCTTGAGAGGGGCACTGATGGCTGCCTCAGCGCACAAGGAATTTTTGTAATTTTTCAGTGCCGTCAAAAACCTACCGACCTTCAAGTTCAATCGACCACCCAAGACGTGCTTCTTGATGATATTAAAATGGCATTCTACGTTGGCATTACTCAATCTCAAAACGTTCGGTGCTACGTATTTCAGTAGAAGAGCAGACCACATTGGCGCGTAGGGCATCAGGCTTTGCGTTATGTATTCTGCGACCTCAGGTGCGTGATATTCGTTATTATTTCCATCATTTATTACCTTATTCCCGATATCGAGTAGTTTTGCATAATAACGTTTGTAAAAAGGAGATTCGGCAAAAACTCTGCCTTCCGCTTTATCGTCCGATGAATATTCTATTTGAGCTTCGTCGCTAACGATTTCATCAAACTGTTCCGTATGTTTCGCTACATTATGTAGTTCGTGAAGCGTAACTATGTTGCGTTCAGCCTCATCACGACTAGTAGTCAGAAGAACGCTTACTAATTTTTCGAAAACATCGTCTAAACTTTCCATCGTTCGGCAATGAATCATCAACCCGACACATTCCAGGATAAGTCCCTTAAGCTGCAGGTATTTGGAAAATTTTTTATGAACGTTTGACGACACGCGCTTTTGAAAGTGCGCACAGCAGGTATGCAAAATGACAAGATCCGAGCGTGGTTCAGTTTCGTTCGTCAGACAATCAAACACTTCTTTCAAGTAACCAGTTACGGTCATCATATTCCACTCGAACATCACGGAATTTATCAGAGCCCAACTCCAATCTACAACTACTACGCGGAAAATTGGCCAACTTACGTTTTTCGTTATCAAGAAGTAGCGATACCGTTTCAAAAAAAGTACTTATAGACGCAACGTCATGCTCCGAACTCACCATTTCTGCTACAGGAATGATAGTCCTATCTTTATTTATTACCATGGCATAGTACATTATCCGCTTACACCTGACGTCTTTTGGCTTACGAACGACACATCCCGTAGAATCCAAGTGGGCAATCATGTCATTAGTGCTGATGAGATTAAGCTGTTCCTCCGAATACATATGTGCACAAAGGGGAAGACCCGTATATCGGATATACGGGTCATTAGATTGTTCTTCCAAAATATGCTGCTGAAACAAATCTGACAGATCATTAGAACGTAGGATTGTATCATTTTTACAGCTTTCTTCGGATTTGGCCTTTTGGTACGTCGAAAGACGCATCAGGTCTTGCATATGACCGTCTTGAGCCATTTCACGATCAATTTTTTGGGCCGTCTCCAGCTGCAATATTCTAGGTCCAATAGTTT
Organism: Athalia circularis; assembly: GCA_963978495.1. Lineage (NCBI taxonomy): Eukaryota > Metazoa > Arthropoda > Insecta > Hymenoptera > Athaliidae > Athalia > Athalia circularis. The sequence continues at coordinate 26,171,044 of OZ021697.1, read as the reverse complement.
TCAACTGAGCCTTGACCTGAGTTCTGGCCTCACCTTTAAGCGTGCAATGTATTTTCGGTCCATCGTGGACTATTTCTCCACATTGGGTAGCCTTGACGTAGATGGATGAAACAGGCGTCTTAACGTCAGTGATGTCGAACCTGAAGCTCTGTACGTGGCTCGGATATCTACACTTCGCATAGCTCACTAAAAATCCCCGATTAGAGCGAATACCGCCATAAAAATTCAACGGACAACTGTAGCGAAGATCATTGAGCATACATCTGGATAATGTCTCCCTGATTTTATCATTATTTAGAGTTCCATCATTTCCCAATAGATGTACTGAGGGAATTTTGAGTTTACCCAAACAAGCACAAAATTTTTTTCCCATCGACGGGGACTGTGGAGGCGCGACATAACCAGACATACTCTCATTCGATGCACTACTAGAATTTTCGATGTACGATGTGCTTCCAATACTCGAGCCATCGTCAGTTTTGTTGTCGAGTATGACCTGATTCTCAACATTGACATCAGAAGTTCGCTTAATTGACTTAGGGGTTTCCCAGGACGAAGTTTCCAACAATTTAGGTGGTGACGTTGGGCTACTGGCCGTATTTACAGTCTTTTCTTCATCGAAAGGATTTTCTGGAGCATCATTGAAATCATGATTCCAATCAAAAAAAACTTCTTTGCTTCCAACGGAGTTGTTCGAAAAATCCTGTGGGTCAACTTGATCCCTTTTGTCAAACCTTTGGCACAACAGCTCTTCCACGCGGTCTTTAATGCCATATTTGTTTTGTGCCCATGCTCTTTGAATTTGGAGCGTCAATTTGCAGCTATGCTTCATCTTCAGTGCTCGGCAAATCTTAAAAAAAAATGCCCAGTTAGCAGAAAGAATATATTTATGATATACAGGGTGTCCCATTTTAATCTTACACCTGATTTATCTCGGTAAATACGACTCCGATCGAGTATTGAGTATAATGAAACTTTTAGGGTTCGAAAGGGGACGTTAAAAAAAAAAATTTGTTTCGGTCCAAAATAAAAAATGGCGGCGTTAAGATGGCCAATATGTTTTTCTCAAATGGAAACCTGACTTTTTTTCACCAAAAAATTTGTCAAATCAAAACGAACAACTTTTGCAGGAAAATTTTTTCCATTCGAGTTCAGAATTTTAAGGTGAGAACAATTTTTGGTGCGCGTGTGCGCGCGGAACACTCACAAGGAATAGGTCTCTGCGGCTCTTTAATAATATTAGGTGCAAAAAACATCGCCAAGTACATTGATTGTTCCGAATTTGAATAAAAAAATATAAATTTTTTTTTTTTCAAATTTAAACAACATTTGGAGTATGTGGTCCTTGGCGGGCTGATGAATCACCACATGAGTGGCATCTGATAATTTTTGTCCAGAAAGCTCGCCAGGTCCCACTACTTTCGATTTTGTTTGAATTTTTTTCTTCAATATTTTTTTTATCCAAATTTGGAACAATTAATGTACTTGGCGATGTTTTTTGCACCTAATATTGTTAAAGAGCCGCAGAGACCTATTCCTTGTGAGTGTTCCGCGCGCACACGCGCACCAAAAATTGTTCTCACCTAAAAATTTTGAACTCGAATGGAAAAAATTTTCCTGCAAAAGTTGTTCGTTTTGATTTGACAAATTTTTTGGTGAAAAAAAAGTCAGGTTTCCATTAGAGAAAAACATGTTGGCCGTCTTAACGCCGCCATTTTTCATTTTGGACCGAAACGAATTTTTTTTTTCAACGTTCCCTTTCGAACCCTGAAACTTTCAATATACTCAATACGCGATCAGAGTCGTATTTACCGAGATAAATCAGGTGTAAGATTAAAATGGGACATCCTGTATATCATAAATATATTCTTTCTGCTAACTGGGCATTTTTTTAAGATTTGCCGAGCACTGAAGATGAAGCATAGCTCCAAATTGACGCTCCGAATTCAAAGAGCATGGGCAGAAAACAAATATGGCATTAAAAACCACGTGGAAGAGCTGTTGTACCAGAGGTTTGTCAAAATGGATCAAGTTGACCCACAGGATTTTTCGAACAACTCCGTTGGAAGCAAAGAAGCTTTTTTTGATTGGAATCATGATTTCAATGATGCTCCAGAAAATCCTTTCGATGAAGAAAGGACTGTAAATACGGTCAGTAGCCCAACGTCACCGCCTAAATTGTCGGGAACTTCGTCCTGGGAAACCCCTAAGTCAAGTAAGAGAACTTCTGATGTCAATTTTGAGAATCAGGTCATACTCGACAACAAAACTGACGATGGCTCGAATATTGGAAGCACATCGTACATCGAAAATTCTAGTAGTGCATCAAATGAGAGTATATCTAGTTATGTCGCGCCTCCACAGTCGCCATCGATGGGAAAAAAATTTTGTACTTGTTTGGGTAAACTCAAAATTCCTTCAGCACATCTACTGGGAAATGATGGAAATCCAAATAATGAAAAAATTAGGAAGACATTATTCAGATGTATGCTTAATTATCTCCGTTACAGTTGTCCTTTGAATGTTTTTTGGCGGTATTCGCTCAAATCGGGGATTTTTAGTGAGCTATGCGAAGTGTAGGTATCCGAGCCACGTACAGAGCTTCTGATACTAGGGAAATTTGCAATCATGGGTGAAAAGTTATCGGATGTTGAAAAAAGTTAAAAATAATATTCCAACTGGGAGATGCATTCGGTTTGGTATAAAATATGGCGAAAAAGTTTCACTTGTTTATATGAAAAGTGCAAATATTTTATGAAATCGTAAACTAATCATCCAGATCCAGTCAAGTATGAATGATGAAAATTACCATAAAACTATTCACTTGTCGTTGTTCTTTCGCCGCTATAACCATTTCCACGTATATGTATGCGTAGGATCATGTAAAATAAAGCATCTGAATTGAAGTTTCCAAAAGACTATATCATTTACTGCTCCGTTCTTGATCTTTTTTTCTATTGAATAAAGTATGTTCCTATTTTTCAGGGCTTTTTCACCCCCGGACGGGGTCGTCCTATTTTTTGTAATTTTCGCCAATTTTTTCAGTGATGTTCGGCATCAAAAGAAACGCTCTCCTATTAAAATAAACCGCAACACGCAATCGGTCCAGACGCTAGAATTAAATTTTCTATTTTTCAGGGCTTTTTCACCCCCGAACGGGGTCGTCCTATTTTTTTTAATTTTCGCCAATTTTTTCAGTGATGTTCGGCATCAAAAGAAACGCTCTTCTATCAAAATAAACCGCAACACGCGATCGGTCCAGACGCTAGAATTAAATTCTCTATTTTTCAGGGCTTTTTCACCCCCGAACGGGGTCGTCCTATTTTTTGTAATTTTCGCCAATTTTTTCAGTGATGTCCGGCATCAGAAGAAACTCTTTTCTGTTGAAATAAACCATAACACGCGATCGGTCCAGACGCTAGAATTAAATTTTCTATTTTTCAGGGCTTTTTCACCCCCGAACGGGGTCGTCCTATTTTTTGTAATTTTTGACAATTTTTTCAGCGATGTCCGGCATCAGAAGAAACTCTTTCCTGTTAAAATAAACCACAACACGCGATCGGTCCAGACGCTAGAATTAAATTTTCTATTTTTCAGGGCTTTTTCACCCCCGAACGGAGTCGTCCTATTTTTTGTAATTTTTGCCAATTTTTTCAGCGATGTCTGGTATCAAAAGAAACTCTCCTCTGTCAAAATAAACTACAACACGCGATCAGTTCGGTCGCTAGAATTCAATTTTCTATTTTTTAGCCTTTTTCCACCCCCGAACGGGGTTGTCCTCTTTTTTGTAATTTTCGCCAATTTTTTCAGTGATGTCCGGCATCAGAAGAAACTCTTTTATGTTGAAATAAACCACAACACGCGATCGGTCCAGACGCTAGAATTAAATTTTCTATTTTTCAGGGCTTTTTCACCCCCGGACTGGGTCGTCCTATTTTTTTTAATTTTCGCCAATTTTTTCAGTGATGTTCGGCATCAAAAGAAACGCTCTTTTATTAAAATAAACCGCAACACGCGATCGGTCCAGACGCTAGATTTAAATTTTCTATTTTTCAGGGCTTTTTCACCCCCGAACGGGGTCGTCCTATTTTTTGTAATTTTTGACAATTTTTTCAGCGATGTCCGGCATCAAAAGAAACTCTTTTCTGTTAAAATAAACCACAACACGCGATCGGTCCAGACGCTAGAATTAAATTTTCTATTTTTCAGGGCTTTTTCACCCCCGAACGGGGTCGTCCTATTTTTTGTAATTTTTGCCAATTTTTTCAGCGATGTCTGGCATCACAAGAAACTCTCCTCTGTCAAAATAAACTACAACACGCGATCAGTTCGGTCGCTAGAATTTAATTTTTAATTTTATAGCCTTTTTCCACCCCCGAACGGGGTCGTCCTATTTTTTCTAATTCTTGCTTATCCTTTGGGTGACATCTTGCACCGACAGAAAACTTCCTACATTGATCCAGAATATCACATCCAATTATTTCTGGCTTGAGAATTGTTTCTTCGTAGTCTTTGACCTTATCGGATTTCTTTAACCTCACTGGTTATATTTTTGAGTAAATTCACTTTATATTATACATATACCATTTGTACATTGTTCGAAAAGAATTAACAAACACAAAAGTATAGGTTTTTAAAAATCGTTCTAAGAACGTTCCAAACTTCAACTAGGTTAATTTTTGTGTATTTTTCTACCGTTTCGATCCCCCCCCCGCCCCGCATCTGCAGACGAGCCCGACCACCGAGAGACTACCAGTCCGAACGACACTACTGTGGACGGCTCACGGGCTCAAACGCATCAACTACGAAACTGCAGTTCAACCACGACGTGAAGCCCAAGATGGCGCAAGAAACGGACAACGGGTCGCGGCAACCATCCAGTACTGCTAGTGTATCATTCCGGGGAGCACAGCGGACCACTTCTCCCCTGGTGCATATTCCCCTCAGCTATATCGTATCGTACCGTATCAACATCGTAGATGCCGTGATGACAGCGTAAAGGGCCGGGTGACGAATCACCCAATCAAAGGTTTCCTGCCATCTCGATTTCTCGGCCAGGCGCCGAACCACCCCAACAACACCCACCCTTTGGACACCGTGTTGGTCCCGGGTTACCCCCGAAAGGTCTCGGCCGAACCATTTACCCCAAGGAGTGTCAAAATTCGGGAGAGGGGTTCAGGCGACCCCCTACGACGTCCTGGTGCAGTCCAGCAAGAATCCACCGTGAAGGTTGCCACACTGCAGCCAAACCCCTCCGGCTGCTCGTATGATTCGCACCGCTCTCATTTGATTCATCTCAGCTTCTGGCTCTCGTCTGCAACATATTAATAATCCACAAAGAATTTTGTTCTCACACGTTGAATAGAATAATGCATCAATGAACTTACCGTCAATTTTCCCATAGTATCTCCTCCAATAGTGTTTTGTATTTTTCACAGTGTTGTCGATATTCTAGAAGAGAAAGAGCCTCATATTGTGCCTCAAAATCACTGCTCTGGGTGTCGTGCGTAAATATCCCGCGTGTGACACGTGGACAACCGGTTAACACATACTCGGAATCTTTATTCTCATTCGTCGGCCCGTATGTTTCGCATCGCTTCCGTTTGATTCATCTAAACTCCTGGCATTCACCTGCGATATGTCAATAAACCACGAAAAAGTTTCGGTTTCATATGTGATAAAATCGCATGTAATGTATCGCACATTTTACCGTAAAATTTTTCGAGGTTACTACTCCGATGATGCCCAATATTTTTCATGTTATTCCTAATATCCCAGAAAAAGAAATCACTCGTGTTGAGCATTGCTTATGTCCCAGAAGAAAAAACAACTCGTATCAAGAGACTCGGTAGAGATGCAGTATATGCTATCTGGAAACCAAAACCATTCCAACATAAATTGTGTGGAAGGGAAGCCGAGATGTAGTTATTGCCGTGGCTCGCGCGATATTTCTATCGAGTAGGAAAAAGGTCGTAGTTCCCGTCCGCCTAGCAGGTCGCGTCAGTGTAGCCTGTCTCATTTCTTACCGAGTTTGCCACCGCACAGCGGTTTCTTTTCATTGGGCGCTAGAAAAGCGGCGCTCTCATTGGCGACCGTTCGCCGCGCTGGCTGCGTGAGGGATTTAAAAATGTCCGTGGGCCACTGCGTCTGCTGGTAAGTCTAACATGGCGGAGGCACCATAAAAATGGCGGGCTTGTTATTGCTGGAATGTGGGTTGTATAACACATGTCCTTTTGACAGCCTTCTCAGGTTCGTAAATGAACACAAATAATCGTGGATAAAACTCTAAACAGCACGACACGTGTTTCTACCCTATCGATAATTACGACGTCGGGTGTTCACTCGCCAGCTCGCTGACTACTTGTCAGGTTACGAGGAGAATGCTCGTTGAATCATCGGTAATCGTTAACGGCAGTGATAGCGTAATGAAGTTTTTAAGGGGGGGGGGGGGGGGGGGGGGGGGGGGGGTAAGGTCAAATCATACGAAAAAAGCCATGTTTTCGTGATTTTTTTTCTGACGACGCAGTTAAAATTTCTTTACTCAACCAATGGTACATTAAAGTATGACATTCGAAGAATGTTTTATCAAATTTGTACAAAGAAATATTAAAAAATACGGCAATGGCAGCAATTGTTCGGACGTGTCTCGAAAAAAAGTTGAATTGCGGTGCCCCTCATAACTCGGTGCTGGATCATCTGAAATCGAAAAATCAAAGCTCATTTGTTAGATAATAGTTTTCCCCAGGTAACGCTGTCGAGTTTTTTTTTTTTTAATTCTCATTTTTTTATTTTTTCGAACACTTTCAAGTGAAAAACACAATTTTTTGGGAAAAAATCGGCTAGTTTGTTATTGCGAAATCAAAATTATGAACAAAAAAAAAAAAAACTCGACAGCGTTACCTCGTAAATAATGTACAGGAAAAGTGTTTAAAATTTCAAAAGGATCGGTGCAGTAGTTTTCAAGTTATCAGGGGCACCGACTTTAAAAACGTGAGTTGTGGGGAAAACGCTTTGAAGTTTTAAACACAAAAAAATCCAGTTAAAACGTTTGTAAGCTAATTTTATCGACATACCTCACACTGAGTCATGAATGCCAGGTCCATAGAGGATGTTGCTATCATCGATGATGTCCAATGCATCTTTTTGCTCCTGCCTACGACGAATCCTGCCTTCTTTGGTTTGTCGTTCAGCTTCCTGCTCTGCTCGGCTTATGCGTGTGGAGTCAGTGGATCGCGCCCAGTCATGAGCGCTTGATCCACTACTGATTTCCATGTCTTGCATGAAGGTGAGTGAAGCAAACGAACCTTCATTGAAGACACTGGCTGCCACATAAGCTGCAATTTCAACGACGACAGAGGTTCCACTCAAGTGCTTCGGTGAGATTTTCCAAATAAGTTGGTTCAAACTCTCATTGTTGTTCTGCGTGAAGCCTCCGACACATCGCTCCAGGAGGGCATCTTTGCTCAGATCTTCGTAGATAGGCTTAATTGCATCCAAAACATCCTTGGGAAGAGCACAATACGTGTGTTTGAACGAATCCAATGCATTAGCAGCTGCAGCTTTTTGCCATTCGCACCAGGAGTCCGCGCCGCTCGGGCATTTTTCGTGCTGTGGATTCTCGTCGGTCGAACTGTAGTGAAAGAACGTTGCCCAGATAGCGTTCTTCATATTTTTTACGGAATCAGAGTGACGTCTGATAGCCAACCCGTAGTATACCGTCAATTTATCGATAATTTTGGCCGTAAGCTTCCCTTTACCAGACAGACTCTTTCTTTTGATTTTCTTTCCAGCCTTAGTTTCGGTATCTACAACGGTCCTTTTGACTATTTCACGTAGACGAGTGCCCATTCTTTTTTGAACATGTCCTACACATTCTTTTTTTGCTATTGAAAAATCATCACCATAAGGTTTAGAATTCACTAACCCGGAGTAAGCTTTGGAGTCACCGTCGCCGATATAGTTGCGATATCGTACACTATTCTTTACCGAGCGTTGAAACATTGTTTTTATCGCTTCGACCTCCATATTTCCAGCTGCACCAGTATGATTTGCCCGACAGTTTCCAGTATCTACATGAGCTTCATGCCACTCTTCGTATTCGGCAGAGTTTAATTTGTGTTCCCAAGTTTTACATTCGTGGCAGTATGAACTTTTGACGAGAATGTCAAGAACTTTACCTGTAAAGTGACCGATTAGCGAGGTGACGCCGAATAAAGATGAGTAGCCTCTTTTTTTCCATGTTCCGTCGCCTGATACACTGAGTTCGTCGGCATCTTAAGTTTTTTTTTCTTCGGCTGTTGCTGCTCTTTCTTCTTTTATAGCAGATGAAAAAAATCGATTCGCTACTTCTCTTATAGTCGAGCACATTTTGTTCACGTAATTATTGTACGTCGGTCTTGATAAAAATGAACTGGACAAATCCATCAAGCCGCAGAACTTTTCACAGCCAACTAATCCAAGGCCTAATATCCTCATCACGAAGGCAAACCGATAATTCACTTCGTAAATACCAGAGTTTATTCGTGCACTAGACGGAACGTTTGTAATTTGTTTACAACTTTCGCACGACACTTTGATGTGAAATCCAAGACCTTCTTTCTTAGTCGAAGAAAAATTTACTTTTCCATCACACTTCACGCACTTCACTAGCGTAGCAATTGTTGCAAAGACCAATAAAAAATCAATTACCCTATAATGTTTTTCAAGATCCTCCGTAATTTGATCTTGAACCGTCATTTTTATTTTTTTAGCTGACGCGCTTATTGTCGTAACGTCTTCGCTTTTCCGTTTGTGGGGAGGTAAAATTTTTTTGGGTCGATGTAATCTCGAACTAACTGATTGTCTATCAGATCTTGAAATTTTTTTTGGCATTTTTGTGATAATTTGCCTTGAAATTTCGATAGATGGAGAGCATAACATCCGCCGGGTAACAATAGCGCGCTCGGGTCGGGGCGCTCGAGTCGGGTCGGGTATAGGTACAAAAATCCGGCAGGAATAAAAATACTCATAACTTCGTCAATTTTGCTCCGATTGACTTGAAATTTTGACACAATATTCTTCAGATATTACGGATTCAATTTCGAAAATAAAAAAAAAATGCAAAAAATAAAAATTAAATACCTTACCCCCCCCCCTTAATATATCACAATATAGGTGTATTGAATAGTGGTAGGCAGGTCTTTTCAAGTTTGTTGAATCCGCGAAGCAATCACATGAGTAACAAACAGCATGGGTGTGAGTCGATCATAAACTTTGCATTTCTAACGTACTTACTGTATCGAATTGAAATAACTAACATCTGTCCTTGTCTCACAAGCATACCGATATCGAAGAATGCAGCGGTTTCTATTCCAATACGACGAACCGAAGGATCCTACTCCCACAGATGAATTGACGTCAACAAATTCTTTGGATCCTCCTGTGTTAATTTATGAAAAAACTCAGTCCTTTTCCCAGTATATCACGAACGAACAGCTCCTATCTGATTTCTACTCACCGACAAAAGTTCCGAATAACTGAGATGGCGGAAGAGTTTTTAGAATAAAGAAAGTCTACGAAGTGCAGCCAAATCATATCCTTGTCACCTAGCAAGCAATTATTTGTGAGCCAACTACAAACAATGCTTTTTTCATACCATTTCTTCTTTTATACCTAACATTATCCATTTTCTTTTAAGCATACCCACATTGAAGGAAGTATCAGTTCTAGTTCCAGTGCCACAAACCAAAAGTTCCTGCCCCCTCAAACAAATAAGCAGAAGTTGAAGTGCTCAGCATTTCCTTTTGTGTTTCCTGAAAAAATTCAATTTTCTTTTTGGCACAATATGAGCCAAGAGCTCCTCTCCGATCCTATTTATCGATGAAAGCTACGGCCGGATCCGATGTGATAATATTTTAAATGAAAGTCTCTCTTCGTTACATTTTATTATGAACTGCAGTCAAACTGAAACCTGGCCACCTGCTTAACAGTTGTTCATAAGTCAACTATAATCCTTCTTTCTCTTCCAGACCTACTGAATCGATTCATTATAACTAACACTCTCCTTTCACCCACAAGCATATCGATAATGAAAGAAGTATCATTTTCTGTTTCGATATCACAAGCCTAGCAAACTGATCTCAAACAATTTGACCCTTGCCTCCATCCTACCAGAAAGAAACCGATCTTTCTCCTGGTATGTTGTTAAACACTGATAAGCTGCAGCTTCGAATCCAAAATCCATTTCGTCAAACTAATAGTCTAAGGATACTGCACCTGGTGACTTGTGATAAAATTGCACAAATATATCTAGTGAACTGAAAGACCGTGGACTCTAAATCGCAATTCAGCAGCTACCGAGCTTTCTTATTCAAATAGAACACATCGTCCAAGGCATATGAAACCGACCTGCAAAGTAATTAATCGTTGGTTGCGAACGCGTAGTACTATACCGAATCTCTTGATATTTGCTCAACTCACTCGTGATAGTAACTAAATTTTTCTAACCCGTCTAACATCTTACAACAATAGTATACTCAAGGAAGCATTATCGATACTACGATATTCTCCAACAACATACAAAAAGTTATGAAATCCCCTCAAAAGGCACCTACGGTGCAAAAAAGTTCCCCAAGTACATCAAATGTTCAAAAAATTCATTGTTAATAGGAAAAAAAGGATACAAATCAATTATTGTGCCAAGTACATGTAACTTTGCATCATGTAAGAATATACAATTGGAAAGTGAATCAATGAGAATTAATTCAAAGAATTAAAAAAATGAATTAATGATATGTAAAAAAAAACATTAAAAAAAATAAATTGGAGGTAGTGGGACTTGGCGGGCTTTTTCGGAAAAAAAAATCAGAATTTTTGAATGGCGATATCACATTAGCCCGCCAAGAACCACGTAATTCAATTTATTTTTTTGAATGTTTTTTTTTATATTTCATTCAATTTATTTTTTTGATTTTTTTTGATTCTTTGAATTGATTCTCATTGATTCACTTTCCAATTGTATATTCTTGCATGATGCAAAGTTACATGTACTTGGCACAATGATTGATTTGTATCCTTTTTTTCCTATTAACAATGAATTTTTCAAACATTTGATGTACTTGGCGAACTTTTTTGCACCGTAGGTGACTTTTGGGGGTTGTTCCTCAAAATTACATCGCTTGGTACTGTAAACGAATAGTAATCGTTGCAGTCATTGCATCGTCTATCGAAACAGATCAAAAGCAACAACGAATTCAGAGCTGTCAAACATTTGAACGCAGCGAGCAGACCGCGGTACCAGACGACTAAGCCATCACGGCGAGCCTGCAATGTGGCTAGTCGCTGGCGACCGAACTGCTCCGAGTCAGCCCAAAGCCCGTGGCCGCTAGGAGGTTCACAATCAACCTAACCAGGCGTACCCATGAATGAGCGTATCTCAAATCTGGCAAGTGAACAGCTCGATGATACCGAATTCGACACTGGATATAACTATGACAGCCCTACCGAATATGACACCGAATATCTCCAAGATATCATTTCTTCATCGCAAGGTACAGGAGAGAGAAGTTTGACCCTGAACAATATCTTGCGTTCACCTACTCATTATCTACGTAAAAAAGCCAATAAAACTAAAAATATATCAGCGACAGTGACTTCTTTACATCGTTATTCAGAAGATCAAAACACTAGCCTACCTTATGAAGTCTCAACCCGAACATCAACGACACTTCACCTTTCAAGAAATGCAAATCAACCAGTTGCCACATTGCACCAAACATCAACTGATCGCCCATCAACATCCGCAGGTCAGGTATCCTAAAATAATCATATAAACGATGTGTATGGCAGTGTTATGAATCAAATATTGTTTCAAAACGAATGGCTAAATTAGCAATTGTGGGTTTCAGTAAATTCCATTTTTACATAGGTGATCGTCAGGCAACTTCTGCTATGGAGCCAGCCATTGGAGCATTGGATGAGGCGACAATTAGGAGCATTACAGATGTCATTCTACAAACGATGAATTCATGGTTCACAGAGATAGAGGCGCGAAATGCAGAACGGCGTTTTCAGGAATTGCATGCAATGAACGAAATATGGAAAAATCGCTTCGAGCAGTTCCAACAGACTACAAGGTAATGCATTATATATATGTTATTTATTATCACCCAATACTTCATCGGTGCTTCGTATATTCAGGGAGCTCAACTAATTCAATTTTGTTTTATAACAATTCATGTTTTATATTTACACTCACAATTTAATATTTAAAATTTATATTCAAACAATAATTTACCTCCAGTGCTTGGAGAGAAATTGTGGCCCGAATGGACTAAAATGCACAGAGGCCATATCCATACGATAAATTTTCCGAATTTTCCACTGGACTCTGTCGAGGCTTTCAATCAATTTGAAGAAGATCTTGCACAACAATAGTCTTTGGTAAACATTATAAGCTAAACTCTTTTTTATTTTATACCTTATTGAATGGCATTCCTGTAAAATAATGTGTTGTACGACATTTTTCAAAAGTGATCCTTAATATTGGCTGGGGCGATTACCAAGAAATACTTCATATTCCAGAAGGAGTATCTTTGGCGCGAAGGGGGTCTAACCGCTCAAGATGCCCTTAATCAATTCGTTAAAGAGGCTATATCCGATGCCCTGATGAAGAAATTTACATGGATGGGTGGGATACTTACAGGAAGAGCAGAGCCGAACTCACTGCCGCTCTATAACATACACATGAGGAAAGTATTTTTTCATACGTAAGTGTTTTTGGCAATTTTATTACTACACTCACCCAATGTTGATTGATAAGTTGTTTCCTGCATAGGTGCATTGACTCTTTGTCAAAAAATCCCACCGCTTGACCGTAAGGAATTTGCGGTGTGTATGCAGCATGCAATACAAGCGGGGAAGCAGAGGGGTCGCGACGCTAGACGCAACCGTCGTGGAGCTCGCATTGGACCAAGACAACGGTACTTGGCGCAAATGGATGATCACTATGGTGACAACAGTGAGAATGTTCACTGAAGTTTTTTTTTAATAATCATTCATCCGGTATTAGGTTTACAAATTGATTCGGTGCCTTTATAAGTATAAGATTCAAGTTTTTCATTATGTACTGAGAATTATTTTGTTTATTATATAAAAAAAAACATACTTTCTTTTTTTGGAATTCAAGTGTTCCGTAATTTTTACAAAGGCACCGAATTAATTTGTGGATAGGATATCCGACCCACCGACTGATATTACACCTTTATTGATGTCATTATTTTTTTTCATTTGGGAAAATCATATCGAAACGAAAGAACAGTATGGAACAATAAGAAAGTTCAAAATAACATATTTGTGCTATGTTCATTTCAATTTATTTGCCACTGTCATATTATTCGGAAGCGGCACATTCCTTATCTACATCTTGCTTGCTGCAGACATGCTGCAGACTAGCAGCAAGCTCTGCTAAAAAGGCGCGTACACAAGACTGCTGCGCCACTGCGGAAACGGACAGATAGTTGTGTGCTGGCCGAGTCATGCAAGAGCGCTGTCGTCAGATCATGGCATGATCTCGCGACAGATTGTTACTTGGGAGTGGTCTGTGATACCACTGACTACTGATGTTACTCAGATCGTTGGCGCATGACATATTCGCGAGCTGATTGGCAGTCGGCAAATGTTTCACATACCCGAGGAGGAATCGCGAAGTTCTCCACCAACTAATTAAAGCAGCGTCAACTATCAGACCAATCAACAACAAAGCAGTAATGTTTTGATTTCATAATTTCGTGAATAAGCCGATTTTCTACGTCGTTCCACAGATGCCCTACAATGTGATGGGCATGTCAAAAAATTCAGTACGGCGATTAAGCCCAACCGATGTGATAGGTGAAAATTGCTTAAGCGTTCAAGGAGCAAATTATATTATCAATAAACGAAAAGCGTTCAGAATATTATTCTATCTTTTAGTTTGGAATTTGTTTATTGTTTTGTTCTATTCCGAGCCCGTACAATTTTTTGATGATAAATAATATTTTTATTTTGGGAGTATTATTGCTGATTCGATCAGTTTCGTCTTTCATTATTACGTGTCTGAGTCAGTGCCATCAGTGTTTTTAACATCAGTAATAATCATAAGTTAATTAATTACACATGATCGTAACCGAATCTGTGCTGTCAGTACAAAAACATTCTTTCATCGGAAACTAATTCCAAAAGGTCCAGTATGAAATATACACACATATTTTTGTATACATTGCGACGCTAGGTTTTTTCTCCAGGCGGGTTGTACCCGGGAAACCCGCACGTGCCTTCGGCGCGATCTGGTACGAACTAAAAACTGAAACCAAAACTACGAACGGAACAAAACTAAAACAAAAGATTGTTGGGCGCCAGACGCGCTTTCGCGTCACTTACCGAATTTTACAAAACCTTACTAAATGAACAAATCCAGATCCGACAGAGTGGCTGGCTAGGCACAGGCTATACAACAGCAGAATAAATGGTAGAGTGGCGTGGATCAACCACAACAATTCGCGCACAAACAAAATAACGGTAATTCAGCAAACAAATTCGTAATTATGTGAACTGTATTTTACGAATGCGCTAATCAGGAATAGAGCCTCGGGAGGTTAACAAAAGATCGGAAATAACAAAATATAATTCTTGTAACGGTAGCGGGAGGATATTTACACGGTAGCGAGAATTATGAGCTCGGTAGTCGGGAGCCATAAATTACTGATTCACCTTACGAATCGAAAATATTTCAGCACAATAATTACGAACGGGAGAAATGCGCGGTTTTACACGGAGCGCTTGTCCGTGGCTACTCTGCTTTGCTGCCGCAGTTATATTTTACAAATTGGTCAAAACGAAACGGGACGATGGCACTTATTTGCGGCACCACAATATGAAACGTAGGAGGGACCAATTCCTCAGAAATTACATATTATGCAATGCCAAATTACAATCGAAATACTATACAGATTAACCAGATATCACCAAGGCTTGCTTACCGTATTCTTAATTACTTATTTACGGACTTACGGAATTTACAAACTCAGGCCTCGTGCAGCAAATGCACGGGAGAACCGGTAGAAGACCAAATGGTTACTCAAATAAACCAATTTTACAAAACGTATGAAACTTAATCGGCCACTAGGTTTGCCGGGAAAGATTGCAGAATTGCACGACTTAACAAATTTGTTAACAAAACGGAACTGAACGTAATGCGGTGGGACTCGTACCCACCGACTTATAACCAAAACCTTACCGAATTACAAAATATCTAGTACAATTCTCAATTCCTACTCGGCGACTTCGTGACTTTATCAGAAGGTGGAAAACCTTACCTCATTGAAGGAGTTCGGCACCCACTGACTTTATGACTTATTTACAAAATGAATTTACTTCAAATGAAACGGTAGCTAGAGGCGGACGGGAGTGACTCTGAATTAGTGCAAACGGTAGCGGTAGAAGAACGGTGAAAAACGGTAGGTGATACGATATATTCGGGAAACGGCAAAGGAAGATTTAAACGGGAAAGAAAGGTGGCTAACAAAAACGTGCTGATGGCACAACGGTTTGACGCAGAGTAGACGGAATTGAGCGACGGGTTTCTCGATCGTCATTCTCGGAAATCGCTCCGGATTGGCGTAGTTCCCTCTTCTAATTGCCTCATGAGTGTAGGGCGCAATCCTTTGAGTATCAATCGAATTTTGACTATTCGGCGCCTCTCCTCTCCTCTGACGTCACCACCCACGCTTTCTCGTTGGCTGCGCTTGCTGTTGATTACCGACCGGGTAGCTGCCTGCTGTCGGAGAGCCATCCAACGCTGCGTCGACTCAGGCACTTGGAGTCTTCCTTTTCGAGAACGATATCTCTATCCTATATCGCCTCTGGAGTCGGAGTGTAGTCCTGGGCTCACTGGTGCTTCGGCTCCTACACGCTGTCCTAGGCAGGCCGTCCTCTCGGGAGGTTGCTGAGGGTTACCCGGTGACGGGATACAGCTCCGGAACGGTAGATGTTTTTCTGGTCTGGCGCCAGGCCAGTAAGTTACGGGGAGGGAGGGTGACAGTACTCGGTCCATGCCACCCTATTCGCCGTCTCCGTAGCATCCAGGTGTCGATAGCAAGCGTCTTACGCAGTGATCTTCTAGCGGGAGATCGCGGACAGGTCATCCTTCGGTCCTGTACGCCGGTAGAGATTGGGAGGTCGGGAGGCGGTAGATGATAGCAATACTAGCCCCAGCTGAATGTCCGGCTGACAGCTGGGGGTCCACATATCGGTAGTTGTGCGGTACGGGTGACGTCAGCGTCTGATTCCCTGAGGAGAGGGCCCGGGAGGTGGTCCGGGGTCGTCCGGAGGTCCCAAGTCGTCGGTAGCACATTCGGTTACATAAGAGAATATTCGGGAAGAACCAAAAAATTAACTTAACATACAGAATATCTCTTATATCAATTCAGCCTTGGTGTATCTTTCTAGTGTTCTGCACTTTCCGCTACAATTTACGAAAAGACGAGAGAAATTCTGGTACATTTGGGTGCCGTAGTAACGGGGCTGAAAACGCCACGTTACAACTGTGAGGTAGGGTATTTTGAAATATCAGGCAATTTGAGTTATTAGAAATATCTGGACGGGGTGTTTATTCGCTTAGTGACTCGCGTCAGACTGCCGACGATAATCCCGTCGGTCAGCCTCTACCGTCATACATACACATATACAGGGTGTCCCATTTTAAAAAATGCAGCCGAATATCTCGGAAAGTATTGGTTGCAGAGAAAAATATTTCAGATCAAAGTTGTTTGGTTCCAAGGGGGACAGATTCTGATGATATTGGCTTTTTTGTAGGTGGAGGCGTTAAGGTGATATGAAGGTCAACTTTTGTTTTTTCAATGGAATCATGTATTTATTATTGATTCATCAGATCGGGCGTTAAATTTTACATCAAAAAGCACTGCTGAACTGATGTCCTAACATGAACGGTTCCGTAGATATTTCATTTTTCTCAAAATAAGTTTGTGAGCGTTCATGTTTCGGTTGATGTATGTACGATCAACCTTCAAGCATTGACAAGATGCTCGAACACATTACCTTCTTGGTTGATACACAATTGCAGCCTATTTTTGAAACTTTCAACCGTTTTGAGAAGGACAATTCTCGGAATACTTCTACAGGCATTACGTATACGGTTTTTTATATCTTGTGCAGTGGTTGGCTCCGTTGCAAAAACTGTATTTTTTATTAATCCCCAAAGAAAGAAGTCTGGGGAGGTAAGATCTGGAGATCTTGCAGGCCACGGGACAGGTCCACCGCGACCGATCCAGTGATGTTGAAAAGTAGCGTTCAGATGATTACGAACAATCACACCCCAATGGGCTGGCGCTCCATCGTGTTGATACCACATCCGGTATCTGGTATTCAGATCAAGATGTTCCAATAATATCGGCAATTCATCACGCAGGAATCTCAGGTATCCGGCGCTATTAAGTCTGCCATCGGGGAAAAAGAATGGACCCACCAAGTAACCGTTGATTATCCCACACCAGACATTGAGACTCCAACGGTGCTGGAAGTCTACTTGACGATACCAGTGAGGATTTACGTTCGACCAATAATGGCAGTTATGACGATTCAACTGACCGGTATTGTGGAACGTAGCTTCGTCACTAAATAGTACGTATTGGAAAAAGTCTAGAGAAATCCGGATTTTTCGCTGAGCCCAAAGACAGAATGCCACTCTTAAAGGCAAATCATCATCGTTCAGTGCTTGGGTCATAGTGATATGGTACGGATGGAAACGATGATTTCGCAAGATTCTGCTTGCTGTATTGCGCGGAATACCCAGTCGTCTTTGAATTTCTCTTGTACTTATGTGTGGCTCTAGGTGCACCATTGCCAATACAGCTAGGACTCTCGGATTGTCGCAATCTGCAACATTTCTACGTCGTCGTGCTCTTTTAGTTACACGACGTCGTTCACGAATTTCTATCGATCTAATCACAGAGTCATTGGGATGATGAGCTCTATTGGGAAATCTTTGATGATAGAGTTGTTCTGCCCCCCTAAAGTTATGTCGAGATTCACCAAGCACCAGTAAAATATCTACGATTTCACTTCCAGTGTAGTCTTCCATTTTCAAGCTCGGTACGCGAAATTTATTTTGGTAATACGCACTATCAAATGGTTAAACTACCACGTCGTTACAGCTTGTAAGTATTTCTCAAACTGTCTTAGGAAGCACCGTAGTTGATAAAGGTAAACAAACCAGGATTCTGAGAATATGAAAAACCGTATACGTAATGCCTGTAGAAGTATTCCGAGAATTGTCCTTCTCAAAACGGTTGAAAGTTTCGAAAATAGGCTGCAATTGTGTATCAACCAAGAAGGTAATGTGTTCGAGCATCTTGTCAATGCTTGAAGGTTGATCGTACATACATCAACCGAAACATGAACGCTCACAAACTTATTTTGAGAAAAATGAAATATCTACGGAACCGTTCATGTTAGGACATCAGTTCAGTAGTGCTTTTTGATGTAAAATTTAACGCCCGATCTGATGAATCAATAATAAATACATGATTCCATTGAAAAAACAAAAGTTGACCTTCATATCACCTTAACGCCTCCACCTACAAAAAAGCCAATATCATCAGAATCTGTCCCCCTCGAAACCAAACAACTTTGATCTGAAATATTTTTCTCTGCAACCAATACTTTCCGAGATATTCGGCTGCATTTTTTAAAATGGGACACCCTGTATACTGCAACGAATGTTTTGGCCGGAATATCCTATTCGTTACCCTACGGCGTTCCTGGGACAAATATACCAACTTACAAAGAGATCAGCTCGTTGGGCGCCAGACGCAAAACGCGTCGTGTCAAAGATAACTCCAATATATCAAAAGAATCAAACAAATGGGCGGAACGACGGCATTAAAGTCCGATTAGCTCAGATGCACCGAGGAAATGGTAGAGGGGATGGGCGGAAAGGCTGAATGTGCGCAGGTCCCCAGGTGAAATTAAAAAAAGGATTACTCCGGTACAGAAATTCCTTCGATGGGGGGTTTACCCGTGTATTACAATATTCGGCAGTCAAGTCGTTACAGTGAGGTAACAGCGGTAAATTAGCGATGCAGTACAATCAGCAGAGTAGCGGTAAGCGGGAATAGTTAGCGAGACGGATAGGAGCATTTTTGTGCTGGCGTTACAATTACCAATGAATCATTCAGGCGGATTTGACTGCCTGGCGGGACTATTTGCTCTGGCGTAGTAGAACCGAAACAACTGGTGCCCTTCACAGGACGGCGGGACGTAGCGCGCCGCTACGCCGCGGAGTAATACAATAGTAACACAATATGCGGTAATCCAGCAATATTCCAAATTCTTATGCGTTACAGAAAGGCGTAGCGGAAGGCATACCACAGATGTTCTCAAATTATTACAGCGATAATGCAAAGCGATATTGACTCCTGAGAAACGGAATTACTGAATTGACGAAGGATATCTTAATTCTACTTATTCTATTGCAACTGCGTTCAGCCATGGGCGGCATGATCCCTGGGAGTAACATAGTCACACTTTCTGAGAGATCTATTCATTATCATGCAAAGCGACCGAGATCATAATTCGTCTAAAAATAAGAATAGCATCCTGCGACTAAAGTCTACTCAAACATGCGGTAATGGTCTAGGCGAGATAGCAAAAATACAAAGAGATAATAAACTACTGTACAAATCAATCAAAGCAAAGAATACAGACAATCACGAAGTCGCTCGTCAGAATCTACGATGAATGAATCAAATCACGTGCCCCTAGTCGGCACGCTACACAACAAAATATTCCTTCGGAGAGACTTCGGACTCCTATGCAGCAGAGCGATAGACCTTACCTTAAATGCAGAGATAGCGGAAGCAGAAGTAAAAAGCACACAGAGACAGAAAGAAATACTGAGCGAGAATAACTTAGGTGGTAACTTAGCGGTAATTTCAAGCGAAAAACTAAGGCGGTAAGAAACACGTCAGGTGGTGAAGAATGCTGAACGCAGAAGAAGGAGCCGATCTTCATCCTCGTAGTCGGTGCCTCTTCTCTACCTCGTCCTCCGTCATGGTGGGGCGAGCAATGAGGCAATACCATTGGTCATCCATCACACGTGATTTTTGCGGTAAGATTTGGGGCGACTCGTCAGCCGTCGGGAACTTAGGTGTTGGTGGAGAGCAGCGGGACATATGCGGTATTGTCCTCTCCTTCCCTTTTACGCGGGAAATCTGTAGTTCAGTGCGGTAATTGTGAAATAGCACGGCGGGAATTTCCTCCTTCGTTAATGCGAACGGTGCGTTATTTGGGCTTCTCCCTGGTGCGGTAGCCCCTCGGTCTTCTGGCCCTGAGTCAAAAGAATACCACAGGTGGATGGTTCACCAGAAACCAACGATCAGCTGTAGCACGGGAAGGCCTGAGGATGTTGCGACCAACCTGTTCCTCCTCCAGACGTCGCGGGGTGCTATACTCACCCATCATCACGACGGTCACTTCCCTTTAGGCTGCGATGCTGTCATAGGCTTTCTGGGCCAATATGACGTCGAAACCAGAAGCGAGAACACTAAGTGGCCGATGTAGCCTCGGAAAAGAGTCTGTTCCTTCCCTCGGAGATTTAACTGCAGCGGGACTCTGCTGCCGTAGCGTTAGCCCTATTTACCACGCTGCTTAGGGAATCGATCGACTTGCGATATAGCGCGAATCAGCGGTAGTGGGTCGTATGCAGATCCTTTCACTCCATCTGATGTTAATCCACAAATAACAACAACCCTCTCATATATGGGATGCTACCCTCGGACGCCTTTGCAACTTAGCAATCCGGGGCTGCACATCCGTGAGGATCGACATAGCGGTAGATCACAGCGGTACTCAAATTCGCGGGAATCCATGGTGCGGTACTGAGAGAATCACGGTGGTGCGATAAAGATGTCTTTTTGGTGCGGTAGAGAGAGAGATATCCTCAGGAGCGGTAGAGATCTCTTCAAGATGCGGTAGAGATGTCTTCGTCCAGTAGTAGTTACAGAATTATGCAAATAATAATTACAAAGCGTATTAAAAACAAGCTAACCTGCCTATTTAGTGTCACTTTGATTTCTCCCGAGGTTTTGCGGTATTCCTGACGTATTTCTGTCGCTGTTCGGAAGTTTTCTCTAGAACAGGCCCTACTGGGACGTCGCATTGGAAATGCAACGTCACAATACATATGGTCATATCACCTAATTCTCACAGTTCGGCTTTTCCGGACTATTGCATTATCGTTAAAGTATTTGTGTTTACACTTAATCTTAGCCAATAATCTCATACAATTATGTTCGTCAACACTCATTTCACATACATACACTTTCCCGGTTTCCAAAGACTTCTCAGGAGAACACCAGGGTCGCATATTTACCGCCTCCCACACACCGACGTACGGTCGTTGGGTAGCTTGATGATTTTCGAGGTCACCAATCACGTATCGATCATTCCGCAAGAGCCTAAAGACCCGGTAAGGCCCTTTAAAACGCGGTATAAGTTTCTGTGGAGCCCCCGCTGTACTCTCGAAATTTCTAATCGTAACATAGTCATCAACAGCATACTTGTGCGCTTCCTTTCTCTTGTGGTCAAAATAACGCTTGTTATACTCCTGAGATTTTCCGATATTAGCAGACGCCTTTTCTCTCATTCCCTCAAGATCACGTATGTTATGAATGACATTAGCTTCGAGGTAATCTTTAATTTCGTCACAGATCTTGTTACGTTGATTAATCCCGAACAAAAGTTTGGAGGGTATTTCGCCGGTCGCCTTGCTTTTTGAATTGTTTAGAGTATACTCCACGTCTCCTAACACTTTATACCAGTACTGACCTGACAGATTGTCAGTTAACTTTCCCAACATCCCTATTCCCAACACCCTATTGATGCGTTCTACTTGCCCGTTCGCTTTAGGAGAACTGGTTGTCACTTGCACATGTTTGATATTATGTTCCTCTACAAACTCCCGGAATTCGCTAGACGTAAAACAACTCCCTCTGTCTGACATGATACGCTAAGGACGGCTTTAATCTATAAAGAATCGCAGAAGTGCGTCGATTGACTCCTTTGAGGCTGTTGTCTTGGTCGGATACAGCTTCGTGAATTTTGTGAACGAATCAACCACGACGAGGATGTGCCTTTTTAACAGGCGTGCCTTCTCTACAGGCCCCCAATGATCAATATGTATTGTTTCGAACGGAAGGTTCCCTTTTGGTATGTTATGAAAGTAGCCCTCACACTTTCCAGTTGTGGGGTTGAACGCAATACATTTCACGCAATCCTGTATACCGAGAGTCCCACGGGAAAGTAGCCACTCCATACACCTGACTAGCGGCCACTCATCGTACACCGACTAACACACAAAATATTTACGTGCGTGAACCTCCACCGACGTCAGCAGTCAGGAGCATGCCAAAAATCTGAAAATCGTGGTTTTGGCGAGGGCCCCTCAGGCAGCTGCTGCCGCCTCGCGGAGCATTTGTTTTTTTTTTTCAAGCCGCTAAGAAAATAATTCGAAATAATTCGGAACGTCGCAAGCGTTGGATTGCGCTGAAAAGGTTGAGTCGGATTTATTTCAAACAAGTTCATATCACTGGAACTATCTGAATGCGCAAATTATCCGACGTTAATCACAAAATTCGTAATTGATAATTCGAAACACCGTAATCGGTGATTTGGTCGAAAGAATCTTCTAAGCGCGTCACGAAGAATACAATCAAGGAAATTAAAGCAGGTAAGTGTCAAAAATTATTCTACCACAATTCGGGTGAAGATGAATTTGCATCAGGATGACACGGATTCTATCAGGTAGTATTTCAAGAAGTTGATTTCGATCCACCCAGAAGCACGACACAAAAGCGAAGTATTTCAATTAGGATAAATCAAAAGCATTTCTGACCAAGGTATGAAACATCCAGTTTATTATGTGATCATCAATTTCATGAAGTCACTAAAATTAACAAGTCTGTCAATTCAATAAACTACCAGCATTGGTAACGTACAAATTATGACACTCCAACTTTGTTGAATTTGAAAACTCGTACGAATTCTGAATCAGTGATGGCATTAGGAAAAACCGCAACATAACATTGTTCCAACTCAAAGACCTGATTTCAGTATCTGGAACAAAATAATATAGGTTATCAAAAATGAATGAAAACAATCGTCGATGGAACCACTGTTACTTTCCTCGAATCGCATTTGCAAAGATCAACATTGAAGCAGTACTCCGCCAAATACCAGTGGTACTGATGACTCTTTTCGAGACTTGACAACAGTTCCGACAAGGAGTTACTTGGGAGATGGCCAAATCCAAACCAAAAACGGTATCCGTGAAACAAACCTGAAGAAATTAGGGAAAAATTATTATTTGAAAAGTTGTATCTTTTGATGCGTTAACTGATGAAAGAAGATTTTCAAGAACATCAAATAAATGGTATTCATACCGTTGCAAAATAATTTGTTGTAGAAAAATAAACAAGTCTCCCCGAACATTGGATGACAGCTTCTGGAACCAAAGAATGAGGTCACAGAAACACTAAAAAAAAAATGTTAAATCTGCAAGACGCGAATTATCTTGCAATCCTGTTTTTGAAAAGGATGTCGGTCGATGGTGAGCGGTTTAGTTCTTTGAATCGTCAATGACGTTCAAGTCTTGGAGTCAATTGAAATCGTTCCTGAGATATCTTGAGATTGAGACCAAAATTGTTTTGATAAATTTCCAGACTACTTTTAAGATGCAAAGTTCACGGCAGCAGTAGTCGTCTGATTTCCAGACCCAATGTGCTCCATTAGAATCAGACGTGATTCAATACTGAAATACTGCAAGCTGCCATGACTTTTCAGTCTACTACTTGGAAAAATTCCTCATAAGCTCTCTGAGAGTTTGCAATTCAGGTTTTCAAAGCTTTGTATTTTTTCGAGACTTTGAAAAATCTTGACAAGTTCTCTGAATCCCAATTTACAAGAGCTTATTCCAGTTTCACTTTCCAAGTCTGATGTAATATTTTCAAAGTCCCTTCGCCATTAGGAATTGAGGTTCACAGAGCAGCAGTTCCATTCCTTCAAAAGTGCAAAAAGCGTTTGTAAAGTTTGTGATAGAAAAGCGATTTGGTAGCTTCCGATATCCGTTGATTCCTACATTCTCGGTTGAGGACTGTTTGTCTCAGGGCTTTAAAAGAGTTGCAGTCGCGGGCTTCCCAATTTTCAGTCAGTTTGCATTTATTCTTTTAAAGAGAATGTTCGGGAAATTTGTTGAGATTGGCGATTCAGGTTTTCAAAGTAGCAGTTTTCATTGTTTAAAGACGAAGGCTCTCTTTCCAATGTTTCAGTGTCAAAAGCAGTTTAGGTTTTCGTACTTCCAGTTCTTGTTGGATTTCAAGTTGTAGGATATTATTTCGAATATCATCAGGATATTCAGTGGAGTTTTTTTGAGTCCAAGTACCAGTGTAGGTTCCAAGTTGACAGAATTTCCCAAGTTATCTGTGGATTAGCGATTGAGGATTTCAGAGTGGCAGTTTCATTATTTCAAAGACGGAGAGTATCTTCTCAGAGTTTGAGTGGAAGAAGCAGTTTCCGGTTTTGTACTTCCATTTTTTTCGTAGATTTCACGTTGCAGGATATCATTCAAAAGTTTGTGAAACAAAACCAGAAGAGTTTTTTGGAGTCCAAGTACCAGTGTAGGATCCAAGTTGGAAGAATTCCACATGTTTTCTTGGGATTAGCGGTTGAGGATTTAAGAGTGGAAGTGTCATTATTTCAAAGACAGAGAGGCCCCTTCTCAAGTTCATAGCAGATTAGCAGTCGAATGTCTATTAGTACTAATTCATCCAAAGATTCTCAAGTCTAAGAGTAGACCGGACAGTTGGTAGAAAACCATGATAAAACAATGAGCTATCACATTCTCCGCACTATGAAAATGCACGTAAGAATTTTTCGTGTCTATTATTGCTATCTTTATACCTGTTACTTACGACGAAACGTAACGTATCATACTACAGAGTGTACGCGTATTTTTTGTGCTCTTAGTTTTTTCAGGGGTGCATAAGTAGTTGGTAGTTGGTGCAGTTTCAGTTGATATCGTTGTGTACGTGAGGGTTTCCTGATTCCGCTGATAGTTGAACTATTTTTACTCAGGCTTGATTGTTATAAGAGAGCAGAGTTTTCTTTTCACAGACTTTTGCGGCGAGGTTAAGTAATGCATGTGGGCCGATTTGCAGAACTCTCTATAATTAAGCAGACGACCCTGGAGTTGTATTCATCTGAAAATCTGAATATTCAGCAATTATTTGCAAGTGATCGGTTAGACTCACAGAAACCGGCAAAAGCGCGTTGAACACGTCGAGCAAATCTCTGATGGCGCCTATTTTTTGATTTCGGAAAATTCGAAAACCGGGGTAGTTACCCCTTGTGACAAGGTTTGACAATTAATTGCGAGCGATCGGTTGGACTCACAGCAGCGCACAAAAGCGCGTTGAACACGTCGAGAAAATCGCCAATGGCGCCTATTTTTTAATTTCGAAAAATTCGAAAACCGGGGTAGTTACCCCTTGTGACAAGGTTTGACAATTAATTGCAAGTGATCGGTTAGACTCACAGCAGCGCACAAAAGCGCGTTGAACACGTCGAGCGAATCTGCGATGGCGCCTATTTTTTGATTTCGAAACATTCGAAAACGGGGGTAGTTACTCCTTGTAACAAGGTTTGACAATTAATTGCGAGTGATCGGTTGGACTCACAGCAGCGCACAAAAGCGCGTTGAACACGTCGAGAAAATCGCCAATGGCGCCTATTTTTTAATTTCGAAAAATTATCGGAATGATTTTGCCACCAAGGTAAAAGCCCTGACTTCGGAAAAAAAGATTGCAAATACGATGAAAAATCGTCACGATACCCAGAGCAAACTCGTTGATGACACAATTGAAACCCAAACTCCAGAACATTTGACATGTTTCGAAAATATCACCGATGTAAAAAACCAAAAGAACCCTCCCGACGAGGGCGATGAGATGCGTAAGAATGAGTGCGCTATTAGGTCGTAAAACCGAGTAATCTTCGATCAGGTCGTCGGCCGCGTTACCGTAGATGTTTCGAGAATCGCGATCGATGGCAAGGTCCAATCGGAGCTTTTTCACTCCTATTTGAAAACAGAGCTACCGCGTTTATTGAAAGTAGCTCGTCTTCTCATTTTTCAGGGCTTCAAATATTCTAAACATGCAGCGACGCCGGACAAGTTTTGGGATTATGCATCTTGTAAGCAGCCCCAATGTTTACGGCAGTTCAAATTCAATGGCGAAATCAAAGAGCGTGTCGCAGTCTTGACGGTATTGTCATCGGAAATAACTTCGGAGCACACCGAGCCTTAAACTTATCAATTACGAGGATTAGACGGAATTGCCGTGAAAAAATAACTAGCACATGTTCTACCTAGCTATGTGCATTCAGAGCAGTACCAAACCATAGATGCCCAGCAAACACAAAGTTATGGCAGTTACATTAAAATTACATATTCTCCGTTCTCTATAAGGTGGCTGTTACGTCAAATGTACTATGCATTCATAGTATTTGAACTCGAGAATGTCCGCCACATTCAAAGTAATAGTTACGATAGATTTACGAAGTATGTGATATAACGGCCATATACAAACAAAGTTACGTTACGATCCTGATGAATAACTAACGTGTGCCGAATATGTAACGTCAATATGGCAACTGCATATAATCAACATAAGCGCTGATAGCGATTATGTAGAAAATGCATAAACACATCAACACTTGGTACGTTGCTGGCAGATCTCATCTATATCACACCAATGTGGCGGCTACCTATAGAGATAATGTATCCGGAACGTGTAGAAAAGTACGCGGAAGTCACATGGACGTGTTTCATAAATCGAAAAGCTGAAATTATAAATATAATTGTAAATATCTGCAAAAAACCCCGATATTCAATTTGTAGACATGAACTGGTAAGTATAGATTACGATGTATCTTACAATTAATATCATGATATTTAACATAATTATATTCTAAAAATTTAATACAGAATAAAACTAGCGAGATGAGTTAAGATCAGTTCAGTTAAAGAAAATACATTACGTGTCCAATGAAAGAATACGTATTTTTCCTAAAGTATATTATGACAGTTCAATTATACATAACTATACAAGCATATTAATTTACTTTCAGCTTGCGAGTGTGCAGAGTGTTATATATACGTGGGGTAGGCTTCGAGAAGGTATGTATAATGCCAGTATGAGGAACAGATCATTGAACAGTATGTAGGTTTATTTGAACCATTCGATATTACATTAAATGTGTTACAAAATGTTTAAAATATAATATTCTTATTGATATTTCTATTATATGTGTTATAATCCATAAGTATATAACGTTATTTCTTGCATTTTAGGTGGCACCGACACTGTCGAGACCTTGTATAGGATTATTACTGGTAAGTATATGATGGCAACTGGTAACTGGTAAGTATATGATGAGTATATAATATAATTTGTATCAAGTCATGTATGTTACTTTCATTCTAGGTGCCACCAACACTCGAACCGGAGGATCTGTCGGGACCCTGTACAGGATCATTCACTGGATAATGTTGGTATCGCAAGATCGAACTGGTGAGTATATGACGATTAATTATATTTGTGTTAAGTTATGTATACTACTTTTAATGTAGAGGAGGAGGATCTATCATACTAATTGCAAGTGGAACTCCTCTTTTTTTGGAATGTTCGTATCATAATATGTATAACCGAAGAAGTGATCATAATAAATATCATAGCCACTCTCGTTAAGTTTTATTGCACGCATAGCTTACATAATATTGCTTTGATACCATGCAGAAAGATGGGTTCTAGCAATGACTAATATTTGTTTCCTTCCAATAAGAAAATAATAAAGAAACAATGCTTTCCCCCATGAAATATATTCCCTTGTTAGTTCCCCTGTGCTTTTTTCTCTTCCCTTTTTAGACGCTGTGATGCTTGCCGAAGCCATTCGCTGGCAATCTCTTCAAAATCTTTGTCTGTGATCGAAAATCGTAATAACACTGCACCTGAAGCAATTTCAGTATTCAAATGAAATCAACATATAGAAGAGAAGCATCATCTGAATTTGAACTGATAATCATACCTTTAACCGCATCTATCAACTTCGTGCCGCTGATCTTGAAATTGTTCCGCAGACCCAGCCATGACGATTTTTGCGCTAAGCTATTTGTGAAGACTATTCGGAGAATCCTGATAATATTTTCCTTAGCAGTGCTACCACCGATCTGTGACAGATATTTCAGCTAAACAAAAATGAGTAAATAAATAAAATAATGTAAGCTACCCTGCTACCCCATATTTTAATTTCCTGTCTACTAACCGTATTTTCCAGAAGCTCAGGCTCCTTCATTACATTGGCATCCAAAATCAGAATGTCTTCTTTAGACTTGAATGGAAATACAGTGGAAAATTGAGCGATCAAGTCAGCACCTGGAGCTTTATTGGTCCGAGACATCAGCTGTTCGATTTTGGTGATTTGTTCTGAGAGTATCCTCAAATCGATACTCATAGTGGTCAATGCCGTAAATACCCTATGAAAGTTATCTGTCGAACACATATATCGATGTATGACCTATTTATTTTGACATAATAAAACATTTTAAGCATATCCGATTAACACAAAATAATTACCATACCTTCCATGGCTTTATTTGCTCTCTCAAGAAGAACTGAAAAAAAAAAACGGAAATCTTGTTATGCTCAACGGCTATGAAACAACTGATGATCATCGGGATGATTTAACATTGCACTAGTCTTACCTGAACCATGGTTGAACATGTAAGACAAATGATGGGAATCTCTAAAATTTTAGGGTTTTTTGGTATGTTGAGAGGAATAACTCCAATGGGTTGCTCTGTAACACGAGATTTGGGTGTTTATTTAACAAATAAGTGCTATGTACAATATTTACAATCTTACCTGTAACACGAGAAACGACAATTAAAGTTACACTCTCGTACTCTCTTTCCTTCTGTTAATTTATGCAATTATCTATTTTGGATAGAGAACACGTGTTCCTTAGTCCTATCTATCTCTTGCTGTCTCCCCCTGTCCCGCAGTGTCGCCGGGTCACATTTTCTACCAGCTGCGGTGGCGCGGCAAATTCGATTAAAGAAGGTACATGTTCTTTACAAACATAATAGGAATATCATCGAGAAGAATATTGTTGAAGCTATCGGCAGCTGAAGTGTCTATAGCCCGATTTCTTTTTTTCAAGGAATTTGTGCAAACATCTTTTGCACCTGGTGATGAGATTCTTATGTCTGATAAGATTTGCGGTTTTGAAGGAATGGTAGGCTTGTCAATCATGGGTTGACTTCCAAGTATTTTGGATAAACCTGTCTTTGAGTCACATTTTTCAGGACTTGAATTAGAGTATGTTAAACACGACGCTTCTGGCGAAGGGATGAGACATGGAAATACAGGTGGTTTCGATAATATTGAAGCTCTACTATCTCCATCTGAAGTGTCTGAATCTTGAATAGGTACAATTGTTCCTTTAACTAGTTTTCTGCGCGCTCGACTAGTTTTCTCTTTCTCGTCGCTGGAACTATAAACATTTTCAGCTTTTTTCCTGGCCACTTCGAGACTTCCTAGCATACAAACCAAATAATGTTGAAGTGAGAGAAAACGACTCAAATGTGATGACCGCGCCCAGTATAAAACAAGGTGTGTGTGCTATTTCAGATCTAAGAAGAAATTTTGTAATAGAGCCAGTTTGGTGGTTTTCAATACCAGAACAATGATTAATCCCAAAATTTTATCCAGATTACTCCCTTGACAATATCTTAGAAATAACAAATTGCTTCAAGGTATCACTCTAAATTTTAGCGTGAGTGGGGAAAGATGAAAGCTTTTTGCAGGACTTTTTTTTATTTCAGAGACAATTTCAGGGCTTCATGGAGCACGGGACAAACGGACTTTCTGCATTTCAAAAGTTAACAATAACATTAGTAGATTAGCGCCTAGGTGTGAGCTATATATAACAGAAGCTGAGAGAAGAACAATATCCAAAAACTGTAGAATCAGGGTCTAGTTTAGATAAACTAGAGAAAAATTGGAATTCCAAGCTCAACCGACTAGGAATGAGAAAATTTCAGATCAATGGTAGTTTATGAACCGGAAAATATTTGATATTCTGCTGTACAAATGACTACAGAATTCATACATCATTGTGTAGCATCAATTATACATGGAAGTAACTCATCTGAAAATTTACCGTAGATTCCTTGACATTCAATGCTATGCAGATCCCATTTAGGATCATCAGGATTAGGAGGGGTACTTTTTAGGATCCATGCATTCACGTTCTCAATTTTGGGCCACCAACATTGTGTTTTGTCAGTCGTCAACCATGAAGAAGGTACTTCGGAAACAATTTCTTCATCGCCTGCATCTTCTTCATTAATGAACGATACAACTGCATACTTTTGCTCTCCCATGGTCTGACCTTACTTTAAAAACCAATGCATCAATTTATTACTGATATTGAACCCCATGCATGCGTTGGGCTGCGGTACACAAGCTGCAGCGACCTGCGTCTCCCAATCAGCACTGAGATCGGTCGTTGTAGGCCAACGTAAGCTTCTGAAGCTGCGAGTGCATCGGTGGACGCAGCTTGCCACAGCTCGTGTACCACAGATCGACACATGCATGGAGTCTTACATGATCATTTTTCGGACCCGTTCAATGAGTTGACAGTTTTTGCACTTCTACCAAAATTAATTCGAAATTTTACAAAAGATTATTATTGATCAATAAATCGTTTCACTATTACATGAGATTAAAAATTGAAAAATAAAAACAATAAAGAGAAAATGAAACCCGTAAAATCGCCATTGAAAGATTAAGGTTACGCACGGCGTGCATTCAAAAAATACGGAGTATTTTTGGCATCTCAACATTTTTACATCTAATATGTGCAACGAATTTTGAATGAAGCTCTTACCGTATGGTGGAGGATATCTGATAGGCTTATATGATGGATATCCACGAGTAGACAACGGCTGGCTTTCAACTCCTTCTACACGCGAGCACGAGATCGGGAGAAAGACCGCTCAATTTCCCGGAAACCGGAACCCGCAAATATCGCATTGGCGAAACAAAAAATGAAAGCGAAAGCCGCCAAATTTGAATTGTTCTTGATAGTCGACTCGTAATTGGTCCATGGCTTGATCGTTGGCTTCAGTATTATTCACTGCACATGATGTTCGTGTAATAACGGATGAATACAACTATGGTTTTCACTTATTTTGAGTCTGAGACACTTTCTTTTCACCTGAGCAATGCTAACCTTTACTAGATACCCGTATGGTGTTTCGGTTACAATTCTTATCCCGAATTTCGAAGAATCGCACGGCCTCGTGAAAAGAGGTTTACACTGCGTGAATTCTCTTCCATGTATATATATATCTTCATTCTCGCTGGAAATTTTGAAAATTTCCAGTACTCTACCGTCCCTCAGTTCACAATAGCGATCCGCATTTTTAGCACTCAATAGAAATCCATTGAATTGAAGAGACTTAATTTTCTGTTGAACAGCGGAATCTCGATCTGTAGCGTGTTGAATGATGGGAAAGTTCTTTCTGATGTAATGTGGGAACTGAACATTACTTGCCTCTAGAGTTTGCTTCACTAGTTGTTGTAAAGGTTTGCCCGATGATTTTAATTTTTTTTTAATTTTTTGCATCAAATTTTCGTATTTGAATGCACTAAATACATCAAGAGGACCTCAGAGCTGTACGTCCATTGACAGATGAATCAAGTTATGAACATTGAAAGATATGTGTTCAGAACCATAGAGTTTCGAATAATTCTCCACAAAGTACACGAGTAGGTGTGGGCGTAGTCTAAAAGATCACTACAAGTTTTTTTGCATATCAAAATTCGAATACTGATGCTGAGACATAGGAAATGAATGTATCTATCTCGAGGCAAATATTTCTGTAGAATGACTGGTCCTGTATATAGTAAAAATTGTCGTAGCTCAGTTGCTTTATAACGGTCCACTTGTTCCAAAGATCTAGGTTTCCGTGCAAATTCCCTTGGTATTGCTTTTCTGAGAGATAATAGATGCTGTGTGGCTGCTTGCAAGTTTAAATTGGGAATTCGTAAATCTTTTCTACCTTTAACCCGAAACTGGAGCAATCTTTTCATAACGCCTAAGCATACCAAATGCATGTAGTCCAGAGGCATACCTGTCACCATGTCAATGTCAAGTTCTTCGAGAATACTCGTCTTATTGTGATGTTCTTCTTGAAGCTTTCTTCTGAAGAAGCTATCAGTACGCAAACTGGCATTCAATTCCGGATACGTCACTCTGTTTTCTTCGTATTTCCCTTCTTGTGTACATTTCCCACAGCCAAAGTATGCATTGTGCCCTTTCACTCCTGTAATGAATGCTCTTGCCGGAGTATCACAAATGAATGAGTTTATCATTACAGAAATCTGGTGATTTTTATGGACTATTCCATTTGTGCAGCAGTGTTCAACGTCGTCAATGAAGCTCTTCAAATATAGATTACAGTCGGTTGGTTTCTCTGAGCCATGGTATACACCAACTAAAAATGGTTCGGAATAAAAATCTGTACATAATGATACCAGTATAGGCCATAGCTGACTTCCTGAGCTCTTAGTGAGAGGAAGCCCGTCGACATTGACATCCAATTTTGATTCAATGGGATATGTTTCCGGCAAGTAATACCTATCAAGACTTCGTATCAAACCATTGGATAATCCAAAGTGGTAATATTTTCCTGGGTCCATATTTATTAGCGACACTTTTCGAGGTGTACCTAAGAGTGTTCGTGATGATGATGGAAGCTCACCATGTCCATGTTTACGTAACATTTGTAATAAACTCGTCAAATTATTATGATTCATATTTGTATCTACAGCCCATTGATGGATTTCAGAGCCCAAGGATTGATTTGGCTCTTGTACCAGCTGTAGGGTTGTGCGATTAGTGACGTAATCTGGTAAAGAATCTTTGGAGTCGGGAGAATCTTGTTGAAAACTATATTCCGTAACTTGGATCAAAGCTTCATGACTTCCACGAGGCAAGGCTCCGTCAGGTACTATGGGTTTGGCATTGATGGTAACCAATGGATCAATACCTGTCGTTTCATTATTCACATTAGTTTCGATATTCACATTCTCATTAACAAACGGGCAGTCCAAGGTAGTAATTTGACGTAATTTTGCTGAATATATGCGTCTCTTTTGCCTTTTGGATATATGTGCAACATCACAATTTTTCAATTTCGGCATATTCCATGTATATTGTTGCCCACATCGAAAGATTGAAATTGGTGGTACCAAAGACTGCAGAGATGAATTTGGAGCGGAGAACCTGGAGACTGGAAATTATGCAAAGGGGCATAGGGCGGGGCACCCGGATGCTGGAAACTGAAAAATAGAAAGTGGATCATAAAGGAGTATGGATCGTAGTGTAAGGACTTTGGAAAGCAGGAGCGGAGAACATGATAGCAAAACAATGAGAAGACGTGGAATACCTGGACACTGGGAACTGCAAAGGAAAGACCTTGATCACCCCGGAGTACAGAGCAGAGCACCGGGACATTGAAAACTGCGGAGAGAAGAGAAAGTAATCGCTGAACACTGCGGGGTAGTACATCTTCATATAATGTCATACGTAGCAAGGGATTTCAGGGCACCAGCGAGTACGAAAACATGTTTTCACCGGATGTACGCCTGGTAAAGTTGATTTTGACGATAAGCCCTACGGTTTCGTGCCGAGAAACAACTCAGAATCAACTTTGCCATGCAAACGTATGCAAGTACCCTGAATTGCATGACTTAATCCACCAGGACATATACATATATATTATTCGTATTACAAAAAAAATTTAAAGAAGAATCGTTAACTTACTCGCGAAGCATTCTGCACAGATGATATCTTCTATTTTTTTATGGCCGACGTGCGCTGTATTCTCCAGAAATATTTAATACACTGCACTGATTCATTAAAATATTTCTTAACACGATTCAAGTAAGGTTAGTTCAAGTTGAATCCCCGTAAAACTATTATTGTTTATTATATTATTACGAGGATTAGACAGAATTGCCGTGAAAAAACAACTAGCACATGTTCTACCTAGCTATGTGCATTCAGAGCAGTACCAAACCATAGATGAAGAGCTAGCTGCATCTGATGGTAATTACCAATCGGTCAAATCGCTCCAAGTATTGCAAAAAGCACGATCGGAAGAGCTGGGGAAAGATGATCTGGATAAAAATGATATCATTGATATCGTTCGGAACCTTACTAACTCTAAAGGCTGTGAACATAGATTTATTAGGAGATTTATTAGCCCGTTTACAATCTATCTGTGTGACGATCAACAGATCGAATATTTGAAACAAAATCCAAATATTACCCTCCACTTCGATGCTACCGGCTCCATAGTACGCAAGCCTTACAAAGAATCGAAAAAAGTTTATCTATACTCTGCGATCATTGAGAAAGATCATAGAATACTGCCCATGATGGAAATGGTGAGCAATAACCATACCGCCAGAAATATACGCGACTTTTTGATATACTGTAAAGAACTTTGGGAAGATAGCTCAGTTAAATGGCCGCCGTTCAAACGTATCATTGTGGATTGGTCATGGGCCAGTATTAATGCTATTTTCAAGGCATTCAACAACATGACCATTTCAGAATACTTGATCATAACATACAACTGTGTCGTTGAAAAGTCGCAAATATCAGTGCAGATAATACCACTTCACACTTGTTATGCGCATTTTATGAACATGATTGCGCGGTATCTGCATAACAAGGGAATAAAGAAAGCCAAAAAAAAGTTGATTCTCGAGTGTATGTCACGCTTGGTTCATTGCACAAGCATGGAAAGCATGCGGGAAACTTTTCGCCAAGTGATGAGTGTGCTGTTGTTCAAAACGGAATGTGCGGAATTATCTTTGGCCCTCAACAAATTATCATCGAACACGACCGTTGGCGGTGAAAACGAGATGCTGGATGATGCGGAACTATCATACGAAGATGAAGTTGCTACTACATCAGTATACAGCAGTAGCCCGTTTTACAAAGAATTTAAAGTTATCGTAGATGACGTGAAGCTGCAAGCAATAAAGTCAGAAGGCATAACAAGCCCGGCAAATGAATACCAAGCTGAAGTTTTTTCCAAGCATCTTTTATGCAAACTTATGCCTGTCGTGGTATTATGGTCATTCAAGGCCATTCAAGCATGGCCATTCAAGGTCTCCAATTCATTACACGAACAGCAACGTGGAGAACTATTTCAAGATCACCAAGGCATCTACATGTGAAAACACTACTAATGCGAAGGCTGGTCGAGTGATGAGAGTCATACATAAAAGAACATGTTCGACGTTGGAGGAACTGCGCCTATCTACACCGAAAACGCAGATAAAGAAACGCCAACCAAAGATCAAAAATGAACCTGAGAATATGCACTCGCGAGAGCTTTGGCAAAAAAGAAATAAGGCATCAAACCCTCACCAAGCCGGGATGACCCTGAAAAAAATGCATATTCCCGTGATAATTAAAGACAAAGTGGAGAAATATCCTAACGGCGTGGTGAAATATCCCAAGTATTATCAGGCTCCCGACGCGCCCCGTCAGTTTACGGTAGGATTCGTGCAAAAATATTCGTTGGCAGAACGTGGATACTGTTTTCTGTACGGCGAGGACTATGCTACTCCATTTGGCCAGCGTTGGCTGTACAATTTTGTCATCGACTATTGTGCGAAGCTGGTCTCATACGAATCTCCCATCACTCACAGCCTCGCGTACATCGACTGCGAAATAGGAACGATGGTATTATGAAACCGTCAAAGCCTGATGAACTTGGACTTGCACAGGAGCGAATGCGAAAATAAAAGTGGTATTCTTATTTCTTTCACCGTGAATACCGAACACTTTATTTTAGTGTACGTTGATATTGTCAAAAAAGGAGTGTACGTTCTTGATCCCAGCTCTCGCCCGCAACACAATAGGCGAATTTTCGAGAACTTCAAACACTTTTGGTACCAAATGTACGAAGAAGACACTAACCCATGGGTTCTGAAATCTTGTGATTATCCGAGACAACAAGATGGCCACAACTGCGGTGTTTTTGTGATACATTATATCACCGAGATCCGTATGAATGGTGCGCCAAAATTCAACCCACTACAACCACAGAAATTTAGGGAAACATTACAGGTGAATTGTTTGAGAAAATCGCTAGAAATGACGTTAAGGTGCATATACTGCGGACAAGAAGAGACTCGGCGCAACACGACCTGGGTGATATGTGATTCGTGTGACCGGCAAGCACACATTCAATGTCTTTGGTATTTAAAAAAATCAGATGAGGAGACAAAGGATCCGTACTTCGTTTTTTATTGTGATCTGTGTTCTCGTTGGAGGAATCTGTCTTGCTGATTCTTACTCCGTATACTTACAGCACAACACCGATGACCAGCTTTGATTTGAACGAAAGAATTGAAGAAGCGATTCTTCTTCAACAAATATTATTGATTAGCTCTGATCAGAGCGATGAGCTCGGCGATGAATGAAAAATGATGATGGAAACAATGATGACGATATTGATGATAATGACTAAAAACTTTTTTCTGAATGGAAGATACGGGGGATTGTGGGGAGAAAAACTGAAAAAACCCCAAAAAAACAGTGATTTATCACAACCTTAAACTCAGCTGATGTGTGGTATATCATGGATAAACTATGGAAAAAATTGAAAAGATGGATGAGCGAAGATTATCGAAATGACCGATTGATGAGATAATAAAAAAGCGAAAAAAAATACGAAATACACTCACAATTATTTCGATGACCGCTTAACGCGCTTTAACGTGCTGCTGTGAGTCCAACCGATCACTCGCAATTAATTGCCAAACTTTGTCGCAGGGGGTAACTGCCCCAGTTTTCGAATTTTCCGAAATCAAAAAATAGGCGCCATTAGAGATTCGCTTGACGTGTTCAACGCGCTTTTGCCTGCTGCTGTGAGTCTAACCGATCACTTGCAAATAATTGATGAATATTCAGATTTGCAGATCATTACAACTTCAGGGTCGTTTAAGCAGCGCTGTCTATTGTATTGGCTTAGAAGTCTTTAGTCACCATGACTAAGGTAACTTATGTGCTCTGTTACGAATATATCGACCGTTCTTCGGAGGGACTTACCACAGGGGCACCTTACAAGCACAGTTTTCATGCTGACTGTGCAGTTGTAAGGCTAAATGTTGACAGTATGCGCACTGCAAGAGTCAAGCTGCAAACAAAGTGTCCTGCATGTAATGTCACTGATGACCAGGTTGTTTCACTGCTACAATCGATTTCTCAGAAGATGGATGGATTTGGATCCCAACTCAACACAGTTGCTACTGAAGTTGAGGCGCTCCGAGTTGACTTCAATAAGCTCACTGCTAATCAGGCTGCTACTGATGCTCAAGTACAAGCTGTTCTTGCGCGAACTAATGATCCGGAAAATCGCATTGTTGCTGTTGAGTCGAACGCGGTCGAGCTAAAACTGTCTGCAGCTGATGAGGCTGTTATTCTTCGTGCTGCTTGTGATCAAGTTGCTCATCAACTTGTTCTCAGCGGGCTACCTGAGGATGATGGTGAGGATGTTAAAAAGCTGTCTAGATCTCTGGTTGAAATGCTTGATCCTGCTCTGGGTGGAGATGTTGTCGTAGATGCGTTCAGAATTGGAAAAAGACGCCGCATTGTAGGCTCACGACGTAGTGGTCTTGCAGGACCCCGCTCAATTATCATCTCGTTGAAAACCAGCGATCTTCGTAAAAAGGTTGTTGAGGGTAAGAGAGCTAAGCCAGATTTGAATGCTAAGCAACTTGGTCAATCTCTACCTGAAGTCAAGCTCTACGTAAACTTCCGGCAACCAGCTTAGCTTCACCAGCTGAGAGATCGTGTGCTGAAAAAGTTTCCTCATGTTGATCGTAAGCATGTCTGGATTTCTGATGGAGCCGTTTTTCTACGAAAGACAAAAAATGATCGGCCGGTACAAATTCTGCCTTCTACGGACTTGCAACGATTACCTATTTAACTATACGGGTCTCTTACAACGTCAATTCCTACTCAAAATGCTGAGCTTACTGTACTTAATGTCTGCTCACTTAATGCTCAATCTTTAATGGCGCATTTATGTGAATTTAAGGAGTTTTTCAGGGTGAACCCATACCATGTGATAGGAGTCGTAGAAACATGGCTTTGTGATGCAATTTCAGATCACCAGGTCGACCTGCCAGGCTACGCTATGTTGCGTGTTGATCGACATAGCAAGCGAGGTGGTGGAGTTGCGCTCTACATTCGGAGTGAGCTTCATGCTCGTCTTCTTAGCTCGTCAGCTGGAGCTGGAGAGGTTGTATTGCCAGAATACCTAATCGCGGAGGTATGAGGTTCATCTCAGCATAACATTCTGGTTGCTATAGTTTATCGGCCGCCAAAAGCAGGCCACATGTGCATGTTTGAAGGTGACTTTGAGACTAGAATGATTAATTATAAGTTTGTGTGCGTTCTTGGTGACTTTAAGGGTCCGCCAGCGACCCCCACCACCGCTCATTTTTCTATGGTTGTGTGGCGTCTGTGTAAACGCAATCGCATATTACAAATCACGCCTCAGTAAAACAACAGATAACTCTGAAACTGCTTGGGAACACTCATTGAAGTGTGGTGAAGGGGGCTCTGGTCAGCTACAAACGAACGAGATCAGTTTGAATTAGTAATTGATTCATTTCTGCGAGGCTACGGATCAGCTGTCACTCGTACCAACTCGCAGCACACGGACATGAACCACCATCACACGAATAACGCACAATTTACGGAAAAGACACCGAATAACACACCAGAGCCCCTTGTAGGCTAATCCTATCGACCGTTTGGAAAAATCACGACGCCAATTATTGCCATTTGGCGACATAAGAGCGAATATGCGAGTTGAGCATGCAGCTTTAGGGCGCGGCCATGTTAACACTCAACACTCGCCCGTTAACCATGCGTGTCAGACCCACACAGACAGCTGGCCCTGTACATGTGCGAATTCCGCCTAACGTCTTGCAACTGGATCTACACCGATTTGGAGTTCGGTGGCGGCGCTGGCACAGCCTTAATGCGGACTTGTTAGTGAATAATGATAAAGCAGTTAAATTACGAGACTTCTTTACAAGAAATGGAATGAATATTGTTCCACTGCAGCCGACTAATCACACTGCTCGTGCGAATTTTCGGATTGATGTTTGTGCTGTTAGTCATCTATCGGCTCTTGATTCATGGGGACAGTCGAGCCATCCTTTCTTGTCTTCGCATGACTTAATTTATTTTTGCCTAAAGTATAAGCATCAGAAACCGACAAGGAGAATAGTTAAATGTCGGTCATGGAAGGAGGCTGATTTTGGAGCAGCAGCAGATTTGACTAACTTGAGGCTTCCGGAGCTCGATATTGATTATGGTGATGTTGGGCAGTCCGTAGATTCGCTACTAGATAAGCTAAACAATTTGATTAAAGACAGTGTGGATCAGTGTGTTCCTGTGCGTGAATTTACGGCTAAGCGTCGCCTAGCTCCCTGGATAACGCAGGAGCTGCGAGACATTCGTAGAGAACGTGACAGGAGCTATCGGCGCTTTAAAAGAAATGGTCACTTGCAGGCCTGGGAACATTATATTAGACTACGTCGTCAGGCGCAGGCAATGTGGAAGGCGAGTCAAGCGAACTATCTTCAGTCAGTGTTTAGCCGTGTTGGGTCTACGAAACAGTTCTGGAGTGAAATTGGCAGACTCGGGTTAACAGTAGCTGCTACAAAGTCGCAGGATGTTCTACGGTTTAGTTCTGAGGAATTAAATAACTATTATGCAACTATAATTCAAGGCAGGGAGCTTCCGCTGTTTGATGAAGTGGTTGCGGGTTTTGTTCAGCTGAGGACGAATGCTCAATTTACGTTCTCACATGTTGATGTCTGTGAAGTAGTTAAGTGTCTTTCTGTTGGCTCCTCGCGTGCTGAGTGGGTTGATGGAATTTCGATTCATGTGCTGAGAACTTTCAAAGATCTGCTTGGTCCGTTGATCACAGATCTTCTTAACTCGTCGATAAATAGTGGCTTCTTCCCGTCCCAGTGGCGATCGTCGCTTATAACACCTATACCTAAAGTTCGTAGCCCGCAATCAGCTTCAGACTATCGTCCGATTTCAATATTATGTGCGATGTCGAAAATATGTGAACGTGTTGTGCTTCACCAGATCATTAAATTTCTCAATGACTGCGATGTGCTTGATCGGCATCAAACTGGTCTTCGGCCTGGTATTGGTACTCAAACTGCTGTTCTTAAGTTCGTTGATGATATTCGGTTCGGTATCGATGAGCAGCTGGTTACCTTGGCGGTGTTTTTGGACTTAGCAAAGGCATTTGATTCTGTTGATCACTTGCTTTTATTGGGCAAACTTAATAAGCTTGGGTTCTCGATTGAAGCTATTCGCTGGGTATATAGTTACTTGTCTGAAAGAAGACACACAGTTAGAGATGGTGCATAATTGTCGATATGGAGGAATTGCCTTACAGGAGTGCCTCCGGGAAGTGTTCTTGGCCCGCTGTTATTCTCGCTGTTCATCAATGATCTTCCTACGTGTCTACGGCATAGCAGTTATTTTTTTTTCGCAGATGATGGTGTACTTTATCTAACATGTCAAGTCACTGACCTGAATAGAGCAATTGAGAGGATGAATGAAGATCTTGCTGCCGTGTTGGAGTAGTGTCGATTAACTAAACTAAAGATTAATGCCTCTAAGACCAAGGCTATGATATTAGGCAGTGCGTTTAATGTTAACTCAATCAAGCTAGACCAGATACCGAGTATCGTTTTGGGAAATGAAAATATTGACTATGTTGTTAGCTTCAAATACCTCGGGGTTTTAATTGATCAGAGACTGTCGTGGGTTGATCAGGTCGGTAGGATTTGTAATTCAGTTTCGAGAGTGTTATACAGGCTCCGACAGTCGGTTAATGAACTGAATGTTGCTCTAAAGCGTCAATTAGTAACTAGTTTGGTGCTTCCTATTTTTGACTACTGTGCCATAGCTCTGACCAACTTAAATCAAGGCCTTGAGAAAAAGTTGAATGTTGCTCTGAACAACTGTGCGCGCTTTGTGCTGCGTAAACGACTTGGAGAACACATTAATGGACCGCGGCTTGATCTTGGGTGGCTTTCGCCATATCATCGTCGGCTTTACCTGATGGGCTGCATTTATTACGGGATGTTAGTCATGAATGAAAATGCTTTGTTAAAGGACAGAGTAAGGATGAACCATAACGTCGCGAGACATAGGGACAATAATCGGACTGATACACTTCTGGCGCCGATTCCACGTACTTCAATTCTTCAGCCCTCCTTTTTGGTTCTGGGGACTTCCTTTTGGAATTCCTTGCCGCCATCAATAACAGCAGCTGACTCGTTAGCAATATTTAAAACAAGTTGTTATAAGCACTTGATAGCTGCTGAGCGTGCCGATCTCTAGACTGTTCTACTTTCAGTATTCATATAAAAAATTACTATGTTTACTATGTTTTAATACTATGTTGTTTTATATTACTATGATAAATTTCACGTTGGGAGACCTATCAATATGTATACTCTGATAAGTATGATATTGTGTGCTTTCCAGCAACGAGGCGCAATATGACACAGTGTCACACAATTATCCGCTGTGTCGGGGTGCTTGTTGGAACAAACTTTAATTCTTCGATAAACCACCAGAGTGCGTTCGTATCTATCTAGGGTTGTGACAAGTTAGGCCACTATCACCATTGGGAATAGATATCTATTCTCAATGCTATCACCGTAAGTATCACCTTACTTCAAATGTTCACTAATGTTTTCGATCATTTTTATCCAACCCAAGTTGTAATAAAATTGCAGATGTTGAAAAACCAAGCTATATTGTACGCAACAGAAACAATACCCTATTTAGTACAGGATACATCTTCAAGTGATAGCAGTTGGATTGAACACAGTCCCTTGACATCGGATGACAGTTGGATAGATGATGAAGACCATGAAGTGGATGGGTTGATTTTTCCTTTACTGCAGTATTTAACAACTGGACGTCGACACAACCGTGTGAAGAGTTATCTAGACATAGTAGAATCTTGGACAAATCTGGAATTCAAGGAGCACTTGCGATTATCACGAACCACCGCATATCAAATAATTGGTATGATTATGAGCCATGAATTGATGAGTCTGGTCTGACTATATTATTCATCAAAGGGGAATGTCTCGTGATACCGGACAGCCTCTGGCACCGAATACTGTCATTATCTACCAAACGAGAAACAACGTTTATGGTTTTCTTGTGGTGCAGTACTGCACCTCATGTGCATGTTCAAACTTCCCAAGAAAACGATGAACATCATTTCTCATTCAGTAGATATTGACAGTGTCCGGTGCTAGGGACTGCCTGGTATCACGGGACGTCTACCTAATCAGACCAGCCAGCCAGCTTGTAAAGACCAGCCTTTTATCATGTTTTGTCATTAATGATGTTCATGTTTCAGGTCAGCTGCAAGCATCTGGATTTATATCTCAACATTCGTTTGGTGTAAAGCCTATAACAATTGCATGGAGTTTTTTAATATTTCTCTGGTTCATGGCTAATACAGAGCCACTAAGAACCATTGCGGATCGCTTCGATGTTTCGATATCATCAGTATTTAGAGTGATACGTCGAGTAGTTGCTTGGCTTTTAACCAAACTAAATGATCTAATAGTGTGGCCACAAGACGTTCACGACATAATGGTAGTATGTGATGGATTTTCAAAGAAACGAGGGATTCCAAATGTTTTGGGAGCCATTGATTGC
Source organism: Athalia circularis (assembly GCA_963978495.1). Lineage (NCBI taxonomy): Eukaryota > Metazoa > Arthropoda > Insecta > Hymenoptera > Athaliidae > Athalia > Athalia circularis. The sequence continues at coordinate 26,128,075 of OZ021697.1, read as the reverse complement.
ACACACATCTGCATCGAAAAACCTCTGGAAAACGCGATGGATTACTGCAATCGTAAGAAATATTTCTCGGTAAATTTACAAGCAATCGTTGATTCACAAATGCGGTTTACCAATATTTTTTGTGGAGAACCTGGTTCATTACACGATGGTCGCGTATTGAGAAGGTCGCCTATATACAACGTCGCAGACGAGAATAAAGAAGCGCTATTTCCTAACAACACATTCCTTATTGGTGATTCTGCCTACCCTTCGTTGTCATGGCTTGTTCCACCTTTTCGGGATAACGGTCACCTAACAGCCCAACAAAAGGAATTCAATTATATTCATTCATCAACTCGAATGGCTGTAGAAAAAGCTTTCGGTCTTCTAAAAAGTAGGTTTCGGCGAGTAAAGTTTTTTACTGAATATAGAAACATAAGTTTCATCACAAATACAGTAGTTGCAGCCTGTATTCTACATAATTATTGTATTAACGAAAAAGATGATTTCGAAATCATTGATTGTGATCGACAGTTAATCGTAGGTAACCCTCCACATGAAGCTATTAATAATTGTGTCGGAGTAGATCGTAGGATGCAGTTATTCAGAGAATTGTTTCCTCAAGTGTAAATTATGATGATCTTATAGGGGAAGGCGGGGCGAAATGGGGTACTCCAAAAATTTTGTACAAATTCTTTGAAAAATAATCGAAAAGGACTTCAAACATCATTCTGGTTTCCTCAAGTACCTCGTTTTGCCCCGCCTTCCCCTACCTACTGTTCATGAACAAGTGAGGAATGGACACTTACAAGATGTTTTGTACTCATAGAAGTATAGCTTCATGTGAAATAATTTCTCGAATAAAGTATTTGTTATAAACAATTATTCATTTTTTATTAGACAAAAACATGTTAAGAAAACTCTTTAGCAATGAATACTTATTTTATATCAAACATAGAATCAATATAAATAGTAACATTCTTTAGACTCTTTGGCAATAGAAACTTATTTTATATCAAACATAGGATCAATAGAAATAGTAACATTCTTTAGACTCTTTGGCAATAGAAACTTATCTTATATCAAACATCGGATCAATATAAAATTCTCTAGACTCTTTGGCAATAGAAACTTATTTTATATCAAACATAGAAGCATTAAAAATATTGGAACATTCCTTAGATAGTACTTCAACTTCCGTGTTGTTTTCGGTAAAGTGTGAACCAGTGCGTTGGAAGAACAAAGTTCAAAACGATGGAGTATCATTTTCGTAATTCCTATTTTCATATGAAAAAAATATATAGAAAAGTTACATACATGTAGATATCTTTCTTAAGATAGGTTTTTAGTGAAAAAGAACAGCTTTAATAAAATAAAGTCTGCAACAAAAATAAACTAACCCAACAAAAAAGATAAATCAGTGAACAAAAGAACGATAAATATGAAATAAGACAGCAAAATTTGACCAACTTCGATGAAGCACTGTTTTGCTGTGACTTCCGCTGCCTCGTTTTGAAATTTTTAAATTTTTGTCTACTCCGAATCGCTATTATCTGATATTGCTTCTTTTTTAGATAACATTCTTTTTAGTAATTGACATTTCAGTTTTTCCATCTCCATCAATTCATCATGTTTGCGTTCATTGAACTTGAGCTTATTTGCTGCAATAGTCTTTTTGGCATCTATCTGTTTTTCGTGCATTTCAAGTTGCCTCTTTTTCAAATTTAACCCTTCATTTTTTGTTTTTAAAACCCTATCCATTTTGACAGCTTGATCTGCTCGGCGCACTTCGTCAGTCTTCAAATGTTCCAGCCACTGTTTTTCGATCTCCATTTTTAATTGTGACCTGTTGGATCCTGTACCGCGCGGCAGTTTACTTTTTTTTTTAGTAAGATTGATTTCAGATGTGCTCAAGTTGGCTGGATCAATGAGTGCCTCTTTTGTGATATTGGTGTTTGCTCTTGAGTTTTCAGCGATCATCGGTGGTTTTTCAGCAGGTGTTCCGTTATCTGTATTTTGGACTATTTTTTTTTGTGACCGAGGTGCCACCATCGAATTTTGAGCTTTTATTGCGGGCAAGCTAGATGATATAGTGTGAACGGCAGAAGCATTTCTTTCAGTTTTGAAAATGTCTTCCATTTGATCGTAGAACTCAAATGTCATGGGTGCTCTTCCGCTTTTAGAGTTGTTATCGACACATTCCTTGAACTTTTTCAACAGATAATTTATTTTCCATCTCACTTGATCATGTGACACCTGTAGCAATTTTAGAAGACTTCGATAACTGCTTTAATAGTACCTTGGATAGAATACTCACCTGAATATTCAGATCTTTTAAGCCTTCGGAAATTGCAGCCCATATTTTTGTTTGTTTTTTAGGGTTGTCTCGCATGTGAAGGTTTGCTTCGTATAAGCTGAGGAGTGCTTTGATTGAATTGCTATTCCATGTAGCGGCTATCATGACATAATATTACAAATTACAGCACCGTAAGAGTTTTCACAGAACCAATAGTACATATGGGGAAAAATAACAATATTTACATAAGTTACAAATTATCAGAGGAATCCCTTTAGTAGGAAAAGAAACAATCTAGCATACTTTGTTTACAAGTTGGTTGCGTTCCATTGGGATCTGGTTGGAAATTTTCGTTTGTTGACTCATTATGAGATGATGTATAAGCTGCAATCAATGAAATGGGTATTTGTTACCAAAATGCCATAAACAACTTGACTGACAATGAGTGAGAACGTGTAAGTGTTTGAATGACGGAATAACTGAAGATGAAAGAGGACTGTAGCCATAGCCCAAAATGCGAGTATACCTAAAGGGCAACGAAGTAAAGGTGAGAATGACAACAGACACTGACGTCGTCCAAAAAATATGGATGAGTTGATCTTATCGATTGGAACTTGAGTAGCAAGACAAGGTAAGGAAGCTACAACAACGGTGCAAGTTTTGAAAGGTTTATACCTATATTTATGTTGAATCAAAAAAGAAATATGTATTTCTAGCAATATTATACTCACAAATGTCGATCTCCAATTCGCGAGTGAATAAAGTTCCGTTATCATCCATGTATACTTCTCTATTTAATGATGGACCATGGATGATTGGGAACATCATCCACCGATGAAATTTCTTCATTGCAATGTTTGCAATTTAAATCGTACACGGCTTCTGAAATTTAGAATAACATTTATTGAACGCTTGGGTTAGCAATGATTCTTTTTCTACCAAAAACTTACCGCTCATTTCTTCTGTTTGGTAAAAGAACGATGTAGTAATGGTTGACTGAACGTGGTAAAAGCAACGATCCCATTCGGATCTACGAATTCGTTGGTGAAAGCGCGCGCGAAGTAGGTAGTACCACACTTAAGGACGTAAAATTTTTATGGATTGTTGGCAGCTTTGCGGAATGGATGCGCCTTACACAGCTTAGATCTGTGTACGAGCGTGTAGAGTAGTGTCATTGCTGGAAAGCACCGTGAAGCGCGCTGTGTCACACAGTGTCGACTGTGTGCATTGCTGGAAAGCACCCATTATGTATACTCTGTTTATGCTTTTGGCCGTTAGAGGACTTCGTCCTACGGCCTCTTTCAATAAATTACAATTACAATTACTTCAAAACAATCAGATCGTATGATTTCTAATTTCACATATCCTGCTCATTCGTCAGTGTGATGTTAACCTGTAGAGGATTGTACTTTACTGATTTTCGGAAGAAAATCATCATGAGGCTCTGTACAATCTTACTACCAGCAACTACAAATTGTCTGATGACTAAGTTGATCATATTATGGAGGCTCAGGCGCTATGAACGGAATCTTCAGCTCAATTTTGTAAGGCTGGAGTGTCCGTAAATTTTAATATTCTAAGTGTCTCGAGTATTAGGTACTGTAGACCTTTTTGAACACAGGTTAGTTTTTCAACAAATTATATCACGACTTTTCTGTCAGTCACTTTGCGGTATGCGAATCCTCATTTTCCAAAGCTTTCACGCACACAGAATTTTCTCAGGAAATCCGAATGCAACTTCGGGAATCGTTCATGGTTTTTCGCGGTTGCTTAAACCATGCTTGATCCAGTCGATACTCTTGCGCTTCGGTCGAACAGTTCGGTGGTCTCAAAGCGGCTGAATTTGTGCCTATGATTTGTCCCACCGGAAGCGCAAAATAGAATTCAAACCTGATTGGTTTGACCGGCGCTCTTCCTATCACCTAGTGCAAATCTTCAATTCTACCGTATTAAGGGGCATATCGAGTCGCCATTTTGTGGGTGGGGGACCTCGAATTTTTGAAAGGTGTATTCTCTAAAACGGCTGAAGCAATCGAAATGAAATTTAGAAGATCGTTGGAGGTAATTGGAACGAAGTGGCTAAACTTTGGATTTTGTGAAATTCGAAAAAAAAATTGATAGGAATCTATTTACCCTGTGAAATAATCGAAAAATTTCATATTTATACTCAACAGATCGCAATATCCGGGGTGTTGCCACTAGAGAAGACCAAAACACACATCTTGAGATAGGAACCACTTCATTTGGTCAAGAAATGTAGGAGAATACACCTTTTGAAAATTTGTGTAACGCAAAAACCGACATTTCGTTTCTTACGACTATGACAGCTGATTTACATTACTACCGGGTTCACCGAATACCCATTAGCGGGGCTGTAAGCACCCATATTGACTTCAATCGTTAGATCATCCGCTAAGAAACGTGTGCAGCTCAAGTGAAGAACGAAATTTAGGATAAAGTTATAGTTTTCTATGATTTGAATCGTTGTTTTTCGCGAAAGAAACTTATTCTCACGTATTTGTTACATGTTTATGATCGTGACAGGCACTAACGCGAAAATAACTACTAGGTTATGTTCCTATGAAATATACAGATTTGATGGTTTTTATGCGCCATCAAGCGGTGAGCAGAGGCGCCTCGTTGTTGAGGCCCCTGCATTACCGCACCGTACGGGGGCCCGCACGAGGCGCTTTGGTCACTCGATATGCCTCTTAAAGCGATTGTGCGTAGTAGATGTTGTTATGAAGATTTTGTAGTGACGATTTTTAAGTATTTCTGGCGATTTTGAGGAACTTTCAGCAATTTTGAGAGTTTATGAGGTGGTGTTGGTGTTGGTTTCAGGTGGAAACGGTGATTTCAAAGATTTTTCGTGAAAATTGAAGGGTGTATTTGATAATTTGAGAACTTGGGTTGAGGTGTGACGATTTTTTCAGACAAGAACTCACGTGCAGTCGAGTATTTTTAAGGATTAAGGACACTTGAAGTGCAATTCAGTTTTTCTCATTTATCATTTATTGTAGATTTTAGAGGAACACTTTGCAGTGCAGTTGAGGTAGTTAAGTATAGCATAAGTGTATTTTAAGTTCGATAGACTTCTTGGTGGTACGGGAGAGCGTGGGCTTGAAGACTGCAGTGGATTTTCAGTTTAATTTTTTGAAAGTCCAAATATGCCTAATATTAAGTACACGGTCGCGGAGAGAATTGAATGTATCGTAGCGTGGCTGACTGGCGTAAGCTACCGGCATGTGCGCGACTATTTTGCCGCAGAACACCCCGATCGTCCGATCCCTTCAAAGACGACAAGCCAAAAGACTGTGGATAAATTTATGCATACCGGCGTTGTGGACCCGAGTTTAAAAACATTGAAGTATCCCCGAAGCCGGCTAAGCGAGGATACGATTCTGGAGATTTGTTCAACGGTAGAAAAAGCAATGAAAACTTCTTGTAGGCAGATTGCCAGGAACCTCGGACTAGCAAAATCCACAATTTGGAGAGTCCTCAGAGCTCCAAACTTCACGTCATATAAGTTTCAAGAGCACCAAGAACTGCTCGAGCGAGACCATTTTCAGCGGATGGAGTTTTGCGAAAGGATGACCGAGCTCATCAATGCTGATGATACCTTACTGGACAGGATCTGCTACAGCGATGAGTGCTGCGTACAGCTAACTGGGGCATCAAATCACCAAAACACGAGGTTTTGGTCGAGGGAAAATCCTCACATTGTTATTGCAACAAGAACGCAGTTTCAAATGAAGACTAATGTGTGGGTTGGCATGGTGGGGGACCAAATCATAGGACCTTTTTTCATCGAAGGCGACCTTGATGGAGAAGGATATTTGGCACTCCTAACCAATCATATCGTCCCAGCAATCAGGGCTATTGAAGGAGATGTGAGTATCTCACAGTAATCGCGGAGCAATTTACTGTCACTAGTCCTATGACATTGGATTACTCGAACATTCATTGTCAATAATTTTTTTGATGAAACATCATGAACCATTAGATCTCAATAACATAGAATGAATGCATGAATCATTGTTTTGTATCCTAAGGGTCCCAGAATATGGTACCAGCAGGATGGAGCACCACCACACAACGCTGCGGCTGTGAGGCGGTACTTGGACGCCGAATTTCCTGGGAGATAGATTGGCAGGCAGGGACCAATACCCTGGCCCGCACGATCGCTGGACCTTAGTCCATTGGATTATTCCCTGTGGAGTATAATGCGCCACCGCTTGTATTCCACAGGGCAAGCTCTCCAAGATGTTCCGACGGCACAGCGGAGGATTGGTGAAATATTGGCAGAGCTGCCGCCAGCAATGCTGGCGAATATGACAAGGGAGTTCTACCACCGTGCAGGTTATTGCTTGGCAGCAGAAGGAGGACTTTTCGAGCACCTCGTGGGAGGTCGTGAGGCTGGATAAGCAGAGAAGAGCTGGGGTGGTGAAACCACTAGAAGGGCTAAATTATGAGGGTAATGTGCACAAATTTGAAGGACAGTCAACGTCATAAGGTTAAAGTACTCATCATCTGAAACTCAGAGAGGAAATCTTGAACCATGAAACCGAAGGACAGTGTGTGATGAGACTTGAGAATTCCATGTCGCCAATCCCAAGAAAACATGTGGAATTCTCTCAACTTGGATCCTACACTGGTACTTGGACTCCAAAAAACTCTGCTGGTTTTGTTTCACAAACTTTGGAATAATATCCTGCAAGTTGAAATCTAACAAGAACTGGAAGTACAAAACCTGAAACTGCATCTTCCACTCAAACTTTGAAAAGATACTCTCCGTCTTTGGAATAATGAAACTGCCATTCTGAAATCCTCAACCGCCAATCCTAAGATAACTAGTGAAATTGACTCTTCTTGGATTCTACTCTGGTACTTGGACTCATGGAAACTCTGCTGGTTTTGTTTCACAAACTGTGGAATAATATCCTGCAAGTTGACATTTAACAAGAACTGGAAGTACAAAACCTGAAACTGCTTCTTTCACTCAAACTTTAAAAAGATACTCTCCGTCTTTGGAATAATGAAACTGCCATTCTGAAATCCTCAACCGCCAATCCTAAGATAACTAGTGAAATTGACTCTTCTTGGATCCTACTCTGGTACTTGGACTCATGGAAACTCTGCTGGTTTTGTTTCACAAACTTTGGAATAATATCCTGCAAGTTGACATTTAACAAGAACTGGAAGTACAAAACCTAAAACTGCTTCTTCCACTCAAACTTTGAAAAGATACTCTCCGTCTTTGGAATAATGAAACTGCCACTCTAAAATCCTCAACCGCCAATCCTAAGATAACTAGTGAAATTGACTCTTCTTAGATCCTACTCTGGTACTTGAACTCATGGGAACTGTGTAAATCTTAATTCCTAATGGCAAGTGGACTTCGAAAATATTACATCAGACTTGAAAATTAAAACTGGGTTGAATTTCACTAAAACTTGAAAGAACTCGACCGCTACTTTTTCAAAAACTATGAAAAGATACTCTGTTACTGGAAATCTCCATGATGACTGATTTCGGAAGGAAGTCAACTGGTTTCATCCGACAAATTTTCAAAAGGCACTCATTGTTTCCAAAGCATTGGATTCGCTGCTTTATGAACCTGAACTTCTGAAGGCAAGGAGATTTTGGAAATATTACATCAGACTTTGAAAGTGAAACTAGAAGAAACTCTTTGAAATTCGGATTTAAAGATCTTGTGAAGATTCTTGCAAAAAAATTCAAAGCTTTGGAAACCTCAATTGCAATCTTTCAGAGAGCTTATGAAGAATTTTTAGCAAGAAGCAGACCAAAAAGTCCCAGATGCTTGGAGTATTTGAGTATTGAATCACGTCTGATTTTAATGGAGCACCTTTGGGTTTGGAAATCAGAAGACTACTGCTGCCGTGAACTTTGCATCTTAAACTTCAAAGTAGTCTGGAAATTTATCAGGTAATGCTGAAAAGAACTTAACTGATATTCTTCATGAACTCAAGTGTAATTATGATGTATTTGTCTTCCAGATTCGCTGCTTCGACTATTTTGCTGTCAATCTTAACATATCTTCAACAATAATCGACCAACATCCTTCTCAAAAACTGGATTGCGAGGTAATTTGTGTCTTGCATAATTAGAATGTCTTCTTTCGTATTTGTGTAACGTTGTTTTTTGGTTCCAGAAGCTATCATCCAATTTTTGGGGAAACATGTTTATTCCTGAACAACAAATTATTTGTTAGTGGTATGAATACCATTTATTTGATGTTCTTGAAATTTTTTTTTTCAAAACAGTCGCATCAAAAGATACAATTTTTCCAATAATAATTTTTCCATCATTTTCACAGGTTTGTTCCACGAATACCGTTTTTGGTTTGGATTCGGTCATCTTCTTCATAATTCCTCATCGGAACCGTTGCCTAGCCTCGAAAAGAGTAATCACAACCACTGGTACTTGACAGAGCACTGCTTTAATGTTCATCTTCACAAATGCGATTCAAGGGAAGTAACAGTGGTTCCATCGACGATTCTTTCCATTCATTTTCGATAACCTGTATTATTTTGTTTCAGATATTGAAATCACGTCTTCAAGTTGGAACAATGTTATGTTGTGGTTTTTCACAAACCATTGATTCATAATTTGTACAAGTCTTCACATTCAACAAAGTTTGAGTGTCATAATTTTTTCCTTACCATCGCTGGTAGTTTATTGAAAATAACAGACTTGGTGATTTTATTAACCTAATAAAATTGATGATTACATAATTAATAATTGATTGATCTTGATTGAAACACTCCACTTTTGTGTCCTGCTTCTGGATGGATCGAAATAAACTCATTGAAATAACACCTGATAGAATCCGTATCATCCTGATGCAAATTCATCTTCACCCGAATTGTGGTAGAATAATTTTTGACACTTACCTGCTCCGATTTCCTTGATTGCGTTCTTCGCGGCGCGTTTAGAGGATTCTTTCGACCAAATCACCGTTTACGAATTATTAATTACGAATTTTATGATTAACGTCGAATCATTTCCGCATTTAGGTAAATAGTTTCGGTGGTTCGAAATTGTTTGTAATAAATCCAACTCAACCCTTCCGGAGTAGTCCGACGCTTGGAAATAACGCTTGCTTGCTAGCTTAAGAAGCGAGAGCAGATGCTCCGCGAGGCGGCAGCAGCTGCCTGAGGGGCCCTCGCCAAAACCACGATTTTCAGATTTTTGGCATGCTCCTGACTGCTGACGTCGGCGGAGGTTCACGCACGTAAATATTTTGTGTGTTAGTCGGTGTACGATGAGTTGCCGCTAGTCGGGCGTATGGAGTGGCCACTTTCCCGTGAGACTCTCCGTATAGTCTTTTACTAGATTTTTCATATTTGCAAACCAATAGTTCGACCTAACCGCACCACACGTTTTCTCTACCGAAAGGTGGCCCATCTCATCATGGCATTTCCGTATCACGTGCGGAATCATATTACGGGAAACATAGAACAACAAATCTTTGCTTTCCTTGCGGTATACTATCCCGTTGCGCATTTCATAATAATGATGTTCCCTTGTTTCTAGCTGATTCTTCAGTTCTGTGATTATCAGGTCCCGACCTTGACTAAGCGATAGATTTAATTCAAACAGATTCTCCTCAACAACCAAAATATTGACCGCACGACTCAGTGCGTCTGCATGCTGCATTCTAGCACCAGCCCGATGTTCTACTTCGTAATCATAATCTTGCAGCTCCAACGCCCATCCGGCTATCCGTGGATAAATGTCCTTTTTACTCAGGGTCATCTTCAACGAGTTGCAGTCAGTTATTATTTTAAACTTGATCCCTTGCAGATAAATATGGAATCGCCGAAGTCCATAAATGATCGATAAAGCTTCTAATTCAAAACTATGGTAGCGACTCTCAACGTCCGTTGTTCGTTTCGAAAAGTAGAACACGGGGTGGAATTTTCGATCGGCCTTTCGCTGTAACAAGACTGCGCCAAATCCATGTGCGCTCGCATCGCAGTGCAGCCCGGTTTCGTCATGCGGGCTGTAAATCGACAGGATTGGGGTTTCCACAAGTTTCCTCTTGAGCATTTCAAACGCACGCTGTCCTGCCTCACTAAACTCGAAAACCACATCTTTCTTAGTTAAATCGTGCAACGGCTTTGCAATGATTGAGAACCCCTCGATGAACTTTCTAAAGTACAAGCACATGCCTAAAAATTGCTTGACCCCTCGGACGTCTTTGGGTACGGGGTAACGCATGATAGCTTCCGTTCCACTTTCGGTCGGACGGATGCCTTTCCCGGAGCCTAAATATTCCACCTGTGTGAACAAAAACTTACATTTATCCAATCTAAGCTTGAGTTTGTTGGCGACTAACGCGTCGAATACCGCACCCAGAACTCTGAGCTGATTTTCCAGAGTCTGCGTCGCTATTAAGATGTAATCCATATAGACAACGACATCCTCCACATTAATAAAATCCTGTAAAGCTTTATTTATGAATCGTTGAAACTGAGGGGGGGCGCCTTTTAGCCCGAAAGGCATTTTCATGTATTCGTATTGTCCAAGAGGGGTGACGAATGCAGTATACTGAATCGAGTTATCTGCCATGCTCACATGATGAAACCCGTCTTCAAGATCCAGGATGGTGAAATATCTTTTACCGTTTAATACGTCCAGTTGATCCTCTATTAACGGCAGCGGATAATTATCACGGCGAGTAAGTTTATTAAGCGCGCGGTAATCAACACACATTCGTACCTCGCCATTTTTCTTTTTCACCAGTACGATCGGCGACGCGTATTCCGACTGGCTTTGCCTGATTATTCCCTTATTCAGTAGCTTATCTAGTATAACCCTAATCTGTCCATTTTCTTCGTACGACAGCCTTCTCGGTTGAAAATAGAAGGGCTGATGATCGCTTAGCGTCAGTTTCATTTCAGCTTTTACTACTGGTACACTCGGACGCTCTGGTTCTAAGTATCTCTCACGAAAGAGTTTCCTCAGCTGGTTTTGTATTCCGAATGATAGTTTCGGGTTTATTATTATTGCATCCGCCTCCTCTGCTTCCCCCGGCATCTCGATATTCATTATATCTAGCTACTGTCGTTAATTCCCCAGAATTTGTTACACTGCTCGTCAGCGCAATTAATTGCATCGCTGGGGACGTGGCAAAGCTTGATAAAACTTATAGGACCACCGGTATCTGACAATGTCTCTAAGGTCGATGCATATTCTCGACCTTCGTCGTCACATATTCTATAACTAGCACATTTCAGATACTCATCGCCGTCCACTGGGATAGCGTCAACGTTGTTGACCTAAGCAAGTCTCGTCGTACAATCTCTCGCAAGGTGGCCCCTTCTTTGGTATCTGAAACACACCAGTGCCCTCCTCGCCTCTGGACACCGCGATTTTAGGTGACCTTCCTTGTTGCACTGGTAACACCTCACCGTAGATCGGGTACCGGTTACAAATCCACCCACTACACCAGACTGCGGCAGTCTTACGGTTGGCTTACTCGATTCGCTATGCCGTACTCCGATTCGAACCACGCACTTAACCGTTACGCACTCAAGACCGACATTTCTATTCCCGACGCTTCAAATTCTGACGCACTTTTGAGCTCGTGTTCAATCAGTTTTCTGTATATATTTTTTTTTTTTTCGTGTGGGCGGTGGGGTCTTATCCCATTTCTGGAATTGTAAGGTACGGTATTTTGAAAGATCAGGCAATTTGAGTCATTAGAAATATCTGGACCGGGGTGTTTATTCGCTTAGTGACCCGCGTCTGACTGCCGACAACAATCCCGTCGGTCAGCCTCTACCGTCATACATACACATATATATTGCGACGCTAGGTTTTTTACCCCGGGCGGGTTTTACCCAGGAAACCTGCACGTGCCTTCGGCGCGACCTGGTCCAAACGAGAAGCTGAATGCAAACGGGAACGAGAGAAAATGTTGGGCGCCAGACGCGTTATCGCGTCACTTACCGTATTATTAACCAAATCTTACTAAATGACCAATCCAGATCCGACGGAGTGGCTGGCTAGGCACAGGCTGTTCCACAGCAGAATAAATGGTAGAGTGGCGTGGATCGACAACAACAATTCGGGCACAAACAAAAGAACGGGATAGCAGTAAACAATTCGTACTTAACGGAACTGTATTTTTACAAAAGCATCAAACAGAAATACAGTCGAAAGGTGAACAATAGGCGGGATTAACTAAATTATAATTCTCTAAACGGTAGCGGGAGATTATTTACACGGTAGTGTCGGAATTGTAATTACGGTAGTCGGGAGCGATAGTTTACTGATGCACCTTACGAATTGATAGCGATTTCAGACGGGAATTACGAACGGCAGAAGTACGGTTTTACACGGAGCGGGAGCACCTCCGTGGCTACTCTGCGCTACCGCAGCAGGTGGATTTTCAAACGGTACGGGACGATATTACTTAGTTGCAGAACCCAAAATAGTAACAATGACAAATTATAATCGAAATAACCTGCAGAACAACCAGATATCACCAAGGCTCACTTAACGAATTACTTAGTTACTTAGGTACGGGAGTTACACACTTAAGCCTCGTGCAGCAAATGCACGGGAGAACCGGTAGAAGACCGCTGAATATTCAAACATTAATTGTCCCAAACGGACGAAACTTAATTAGCCACGAGGCTTGCCGGGAGAAATGACAGAATTGCCAACTTAACAAAATATCAAACTGAACAAGCGTAATGCGATGGGGCTATACCCTGCACCGACTTATTAACAAACTTGAACAAATTACTGGACTGACCCAAACGTAATGCGGTGGGGCCGTACCCTGCACCGACTTATTCACAAAAGAGTGAACCAATTATCAAAATACTTAGGCCAATTCTCAATTCCCACTTGGCGACGTCGTGACTTTTTACAGAAGGTGGAAAACCTTATCTCACTGAAGGAGTTCGGCACCCACTGATTTTACTGACTCTAACAAACTTTCTCTAACAATACTTTACTTCAAATTAAACTGGAGCTAAGGGGCGGACGGGAGTGAATCTAAATTACGGAAACGATAGCGGTAGGTGGCAAAACGGTAGGTGAAACGATAGTAAGGATGGGTCGGGAATCTGAACGGAAGCGGTAGGTTCTAACAAAATCGCCTTATCGGTACAACGGTTCTGCGTAGAGTAGGACGAGTTGAGCTCCGGATTCCTCGGTCTTCGTTCTCAGAAATCGTCCCGGATTGGCGTAGCTCCCTCTCCTAATTGCCTCATAGCTGTAGGGCGCAATTCTTCCGGTGACAAAAGAATTTTGGCTATTCGGCGCCTCTCCTCTCCTCTGACGTCACCACCCACGCTTCCTCGCTGGCTGCGCTTGCTGTTAGGTACTGTCCGGCGGGCTGCCTGCTGTTGGCGAGCCATCCAAGGCTGCGTCGACTCAGGCACTTGGAGTCTTCGTCGTCGAGGACGATAGCCTGGTCCCAATATCGCCTCTGGAGTCGGAGTGTAGTCCTGGGCTCACCTGTGCTTCGGCTCCTACACGCTCTCCTAGGCAGGCCGTCACCCCGGGAGGTTTCCAAGGGTTACCCGGTGACGGGACACAGCTCCGGAACGGGAGATATTTATTCTGGTCTGGCTCCAGGCCAGCAAGTTACGGGACGGGAGGTGACACTACTCGGTCCATGCCTCCCTATACGCCGTCTCCGTAGCATCCAGTCGTCGATAGCAAGCGTCTTACGCACCGATCTTCTAGCGGGAGATCGCGGACAGGTCGTCCTTTAGTCCTGTACGCCGGTAGAGATTCGGGAGGTCGGAAGGCGGTAGATGATAGCAATACTATCCCCAGCTGAGGGTCCTGTTGCTCACTGGGGGGTCCTCGTATCGGTAGTTGGCGGTACGGATGACGTCAGCGTCTGATTCCTTGAGGAGAGGGCCCGGGAGATGGTCATAGGCCCTTCGTTGCTCCAACTCGTCGGTAGCTCACTCGGTTACATAAGAGAATATTCGGGAAAAACACATATAATTAGCGGGACATACGGAATATCTCTTATCTCAATTTGGCCTTGGTGTATCCCTGTGGTGTTCTGCGTTTTATAATACAGTTTTACGGAAAACGGGAGGGATTTTCGGTAGATTTGGGTGCCGTAGTAACGGGGCTGAGAACGCCACGTTACAATATGTGAGTTTGATTTCATTGAGTCGTCTCAAACTTCCCTCTCTCTGCCACCACAAGACTCTCGGCGTATATTTAAACACTACGCACTAGCGACACGGGCAGAGTCGACATATCCATCAGAGACATTTGACGTAAACTGAATGTTCTCTCATTATTATTTCAATATATTATAGTATTGTTGTTTGTGATCAAGTAATAACTTTAATCCTGCTCATATAAGTGATTCAGGTATATTATAGCATTGTGCATTTGTAATTATAATAATTATTATTAGTCTTATCTGTATAATATATTCCAGTTATACTCTGCAACACTTAAAACCAGCATTCATTTCTCCCAACCGTAAGCCTGTCGACTTACATATACATATGGTCATATCACTTAATCCTCACACAACATATAACAGAAAGATAGTTTAGACGACTTCCCAGAGGGTTGACATTCGGTAGAACTTTTGAGATATTCGATATTGATTGTAATAATTGAAAATGCCTGAGAGTAAGAAAATTAGCTGCGCTCAGCGTAAGAAAGATGATAGAAATAAACTCAAATAGCAGTCTGAATCGTTCAAGAATCTTACAAAAGTGAACGACAACGTAATTTAGATTGATAGTGAAGACGATGTAGCACCCAATGCCAGAATCGCTGCAAATACGATTGGTGCAGACATATTCAAAATGATTACAGATCCATTGTGTGAACTGGATGATAGATGTATCAATGCCTTCCTCAATGTCTTAACAAAAAACACATCGTTTTAGCCCCAAGATACTATATACTTTCAGCCCCCACATTTATATCAGTGCGTTACAACTGTCAAAGATATTCAGATTTTGTATGGAGGTGGAATAGGATCTAACGTAAGTGGACATTGGGCCTGCGTATATTACGATGGATCAGTAGTACATGTGTGAGATTCATTAAATAAGCAATTATCACCAGAAAATTATGTAATATTGAATAGGCTGTATTCCAGATATCGTGTGAAACACGAAAATACTCTAATACAACCCGACGAAGTATCTTGTGGAATTTACGCGATTGCTATTGCAACGTTACTTGCGTGGGAGAGAGATCCTAGTAGAGAACAATATTTTGTAGATGATAATGAACTCACGAGAGCTACGTACATGCTCAGGCGTCATTTGCTAAGAGTCTTGAAACAACAGAAATTAACAGCTTTTCCAACGAAAAGTACCGAGACATGGACCGTAAACAATCAAAGAAAGGTAAGAAATAGTCAAAAGCAAATTGGTGGGCCACTCAGAAAGACAAAATCAACCAGAAAAAACGTGCCGATTATGCTATGAATGCGATGGTCAAATGTAAGAAGGAGAAACAAAACTATGCTGCTGATCCAGAAGTGAAGAAAACTCACGAAAGAGCTAAATATTTCGCCGATCCTGAAGCAAAAAAAAAGTATAAGAGACAAAAATATTCGGCTGATCCCGCAGCAAAAAAAGAAGCACGAAAGAGAGAAGTATTTTGATGATTCCGACGCAAGAAAAATGTACGAGAGAGAAATATTCTGCTGATCCCGAGGCGGAGATAACGCACGAGAGCGAAAAATATTCCGCTGATCCCGAGGCCAAGAAAAGACATGGCAAAGAAGAATATTTTGCTGTAGTCCAGTCGAGAAGATTTATTCCTGCCAAAAATCGTCACAAGTCTCAGAAAGATATGATTAATGGCTCATTCAATCCGGAATGGCATCCAGAGAAAGACGTATTTTGGAATTTTTCCGCTATAAAAAATTACAATTGTTATTAACTAAAAACTGCATGAAAAAAAGAGGGATCTGGTTTTTTGAAAGAATCTCAAAAAGTAAAAGTCATGGCTCAAATATTAAAAAAGATTCTAAAAGAGCAGGAAATTTCGGTACGGAAGTTCCCGACTCCCGAAATCGTAGGACCAATATTTATAATTTTTATTCAACATTGAAAATAGGCTCCCGCACAGCAGTTTCGGCATGCGCGCGCCGCTGCCGTATTGGAGTGTTGCTTTTGAATAATTTTTTTCTGCAACTAAATATTCATCAAAAAATTTCAAAAAATTCAGCTATCATCTAGAGACTCCAAAAATTATGACCCTGCAATTTAAAAAGTTTAATTATCATTTTCCAAAAATTTATTTCATAGTTTTGACTATGAATTTTTACGCAATTTTTACCAGTTTTTTTGCTGATCTCCGCTGTCATTAAAGGCGGTATAAAAGTTTAAATATTTCTTCTAAATTTTTTTCGTCTCGTGGAGTTCTTCTTATCAACATACTGAACAAGATGGCGTGATGAAAAATGAAAATTTTTTTTTATCTCATTAATTATTAAATTTTAATCATAAAAAAAAATGAGAAATTGAAATAATATTATTGAAACAATGTTTTTTCAGTAATTTTGGCTATTTCTGATTTTATTTTTATCTTCGGCATTATATTATAACTTTTTAAATTTGTTTATACCATTTGTTCATAAAAAAATCATAACCAAATGGAGTAATTAAACATTGTTCGAAAATATTTTTTTACCATATTGTTAGCTTAAAAAAATAATGATTTTGAAAAAAAAAATTTTGCTGAATAACAATATCTTATTGTTCATAATCGTCTTTTTAATATTACTATTATTTAAATAAATAATTAAGAAATTTTTTTTTTCTCAAAAATTATTATTTGCATTTCTCTAGATAATAGCAGAAAAAAATTTGTTGGTTAGTAATTTGTTGATTTGTTTATTGAACGATTTGTTATAAACAAATTTTTTTTCTTGTTTTAACTTTTTTTCGATAGATAAGAAAATAAGAAAAACAACAATCTGCAACAATAGGGGAAGAAGTTTCATTCTATTTTTAATTTAATCTAATAATTTTACAGTATGACCAAGTCCAAGCGTTGACTTGATTTGTCAACAAACAAATGGCTGTAACTTTGCAACTATTGCAGATACGGTTTTCGACATTCAGGTCATTCTTATGCAGCATGAGTTGAGCTTTCTAATTAATTTTCAATCCAATTTTTATCCGCTATTGTTTAATAGTGACACGCATTTGTTTATAAAAATGTGCATATCCTACATCTTCTAATGCTTATATCTCATAAACAAATAATGTTATGACAAATATGCTTTCGGACTTTTTTGTTGTATGATTATTAAACTTTTTGAAAATCTTTCTTTTATATTTTTAATCTTATTCGTTTATGAGTTTTTCAATTTCATTCACATTACTAACTATTTTTTTTTTGTCATTCATAGATATTTTCTGACATAAAATGACAAAAAAAATAGTTAGTTTTTGGCAGGAATAAATCTTTTCGACTAGACTACTGATCCCGAAGCCAAGAAAAGGCATGAGAGAAATTTTCGGCTAATCCCGAGGCAAAGAAAACGCACGAGAGAAAAAAGCATTCTGATGATCCCGACCCAAAGAAAACGCACGAGAGAGAAAAATATTCTGCTGATCCCGAGGCAAAGAAAACGCACGAAAAAAAAATATATTCTGCTGATCCCGAGCCGAAGAAAACGCATGAGAGAAAGAGGTACATGAGCCACCCTGATATGAAGAAGACTCAGGAGAGAAGAAAGTATTTTCTCGACCGTTGGAAAAATCTATCGTTGCGTTGACGTTCAAAATTAATCCAACGTCAACTGCGCAGGATAGAATAGAGGCTAAGAAGATAGTCAAGTGGTGCATGAGTGTTAAAGAGGACTTTATTTCAAACTTGAAAAAATTCATAGTCAATTTGAAACGAAATGCTGAAGTATGTCTGATACGTGCAAGAAAATCCTCAAACACATTGGACAAAGTTGCAGCAATGTGTGGTGATTCAAAACAAACGGGTTCGTTCGAATGTTATTTTGCAAGTACTGCGTATAAAATACCAGCAGATTTTCATAGGCCATTTGAGACAATTACGACTAGGAAAGTAGCTAATCTTTTGCCGGTGTGTGCTACTCGACATGCTAAAAAGTCATGGGGTTGCGACTTCCTGATGTGTGCAAAGCCCGATTCATATATCACCGATAGACTCGAATATTTATCAAAGGTCTTCTGTTGCATTAACCTTGGTGATGTGAGAAAGATTATCAAGGAAATAAATACTTGCACGAAAAATAACGATACAGGATCAAAACTTGGACATTCAGAAGCTTGCTATGCTAATTCAGTCACTTGTAAATCAAACCTCCTACCGCTGCATATCTTGAGCGCTCATTATCCAAGTGTCAGATATTTTATTCGATAGGCATATGAGATCATTAAATTTGTCAGAAAAATTAACGCCATTGACCATGCTTTAGGTCAAAATGAAATATTTTTTTTGAGAATTATGTCGAACGAAGCATGAAAAAAAGCCAGAAAGTATCAACCGGGTGTCGTTGACAGCTAGTTGAAGTTTGGATCGATCGTTGATCGAAATTTTGTCATTCTCTCCAATATCTCGATAATTTCGGAATGAAACAGAAAATGACTAGGTTTAAGGGTGTCCCAGCGACCCCCACCACCTCTCATTTTTCCACGGTTGTGTGATGTCTGTGTGAGCGCAATCGCATATTGCAAATTTCGCCCCGGTAAAACAATAGATTGGTCTGAAATTTGCTGAGAATACCCTTTAAAGTGCGGCACAGGAAGCTCTTTGACCAGAATAACGAACAAATCACGTTAAAATCAATGAAATATTCATTTCTCTGAGGTCCCGAATCAGCTGTCATCAACACGATCTTGCGACTCACCGACACAAACCACGATTGCACAAAATACGCAGTATTCACAGAACAAACACTGAATTGGGCCGAAGAGCACCCTGTAGGCTAATCTGATTGATCGTTCAGATGAATCACGACGCTAATTATTGCCGTTTGGCAACAAAAAACCGAATATGCGAGCCGAGCATGCAGCTCCAGAGCGCGATCATCACTCCATACTCGCCCGTTTACCGTGCGTGTCAGACCCACACAGACAGCTGGCCCTGTACATGTGCGAATTCCGCCTAACGTCTTGCAACTGGATCTACACCAATTCGGAGTTCGGTGGCGGCGCTGGGACACCCTTAAGGGTGGAAAAGATAGTAAAACGAAAACCGCCTCAAAAGATTCGCCCTAATCGCTGAGGACCTATTTCCATTGCGTGAAAAAATCCAAGTGCTGTTCTGATGAGTTCATCGGTGAGGAAGCGTATCAAAGATGATAAATCGGGTGATAAAAGGTTGAAAATGATCGCAAGCAAATTTCATCCTGCGAAATCCCATCCCCAGCTCTAAAACTACCTCAAGCTGTGAAAACAAAACCCTGTCGAACTTTCGCGAATTTATCAGAGATACTGATCCCATTGAATCTTCAACTAGGTGTGTCAACGCTCGAAAATAATCATGCAAACAAAATCACCCTGACGAGAACCACCCCTATGGCCAAAAGTTGTACTTCGGGCGCCAGAAAAAAAATCCAGCGACACTTCTATAAGCTTGTCAGCAACGAAACTCGTCAAGGATCTCGATTTCAGTCCGACGAATGTTGAGAAAAATCGCGAACGAATTTCACCGTGCGGAAGCCACTCATCCTAGAGATGAACAGAAACAGCACCTAATAACAGATGCGTTAGCGTCCCTCAATTTCACGAAAATTACTCCTTATACTTTCTCACACGAATTATAATAGTGCTCTTCTTTATTAACACAAATTCCGAAAGTCGACACTATTTTCATTCATATTTACATATTCATTTATATTTCATTTTCAAAAAAGCCACATGGCTGTACATCACAAAGGTTTGTTACAAGTCATAATATACATTACAGTTGATAATTGAAAAAAATTTTGATATCAACTATAGGGGCAGGGAGGGGGGGCAGAACGGGGTACTCAAGCAAAGCCCGAGCCTTGCGAAACTCAAATACCATGAAACTTCTTGTTATTATTTGTATCCGAGGTAACTTATAAAGATTTCCAGTTGCCATGAGAAAGAGAAAAAAACAAATTTCAATAATCCATAATGATGGTCGAAGTCCTTCTCGATCATTTAAAAAAATATGAAAAAAAAAAAAAACGATGGTTTTGTCCCCTTTTCCATTCGGATAAAGTCGGGATAGATGCCCAAGTGGCAGAGATGGCCGATCATGGATATTTCATGAAATCGCTAAGATCAAAGTAAAAAAAAAGGTCATTTTCATGTTGTATAATTACCAAAGCTTTGAACAATAACCTTGCGAAATAATAATTATTTCATAGAATAAGTGCCATTTCATGAAATATCCATGATCGGCCATCTCTCCCACTGGGGCATCTAACCCAACTTCACCCTATACATATAACATGATCCATTTGTGTACAAACTCTTCCTCACTTCCTCGTGTATATCTCATCCACTCTCTATACCCAGCCTTAAATCAGTTTTGTCACCAAAATTTCGGAGTAGGCATAACTGATGCACCCACCATCTGCACGTATTACACATGACAAGTAACCTATCTCGTGAGCTTGAGCAATATTGACAAATGTCCTTCATTGATCTCGACGAAGTAAGCAATGTCTTGGCCACATGTAATCTATAATCAGATGGATCGAATTTTGTTTCCATCGGCTGACCCAGCGCTATGCATTGCATGTAATACATTACATATAGTCCACAATTGTAGAAATCGAATTGCAGAGGTCGTTTTAAGTGTGATCTGTTTTCGCGCCATTCTATTTTACATAAATTATTCCCTTCGATTGTCGAGCACTCTACAATATATCGCCTGAAGGCTGCTACCGCTCTTTCTCTATCTGGGCCTTCATGGCATTTGGGATCAAGATGTGTTATTGTTTTTTGCTTCACATTCAAGACAAGAAGGCACCAATGACTGCGATACAGGTACGGAAGAAAGATTTTATCGTTAACAATGTCCGAAATCTGATACATCCTCCACGTTTCATTTTTTTCATGAACGCTATAATCACCGATCATGTACGATGTATATTTCGTTGGTAAGAATACAGTACTTTTCCACGGACCATTCAGATTAGCAACTGCAAAACTATCGATGACATTACCTGCAATCCATCTTTTACCCCCTAATGTTTTGAATTCTTCTGATATCAAATCGATATTATCAAACCCCAAAATTGGGTCACAATTGTTAACATTGAATCTGCCATTTGTGAAGTGATCATGGTCACATCGCATATAATATTCTACGTCTTCAAATAACCCATTCTCCAATGTATTTTTGTGATCCGAAGATTCACTGTAATTTAACGCTGATAAATCCGATTTATCATTCTTTTCGGCTGAGTCTTTGTCCGATCGAGGGCTAGATTCTAGAGTACTTGTTCGTAGTTTAATTTTCTTTGTAATGCGGCCTAATGCTCGACCTTCGGAATGACTGAATTCAGCCTTTCTTGTACGTTTCCACATATCTTGAACTAGCGGATTGTTTGGGTTCTGTGGAAATCGTCGTATAATATTTTCGCGCCGACGGCGGCCTTTTAAAGCAACTTTCAAAGTAACTTCCGCGCAGAGTTGACTTTTGTATGCTTTTAATTTTTCAATCAAGCGGCCTATTTTCAAGTTCACTTCCGATTTCAAAACATCTTTTTTTACGTTTTTGAAAAAGCATTCAGCATTCGCATTACTGAGTCTTAGTAGGGTCGGATCAACGATTTTCAATAATAATGCACTCCACATCGGTGCGAAAGGCATACATCTATTAGTAATATATTCGGCGATTTCGGGTGCATAAAATTCGTTTGTTTTGCCCCCCTTATTCGTAGATACACGACTCTGGACCTTGACCGATATACCATAGTACCTACTGAAAAATGGAGAATCTGTAAAAACTTTCCCTTCATCCTTGTCGACAAAATCTACAAGTTCCTCACGAGTAATGTCTTCGGGCGATCGTACTTCGGCATCTACTTGATTATATTCCGAAGAATGTAATTTATTCAATTTTAAAATACTTCGATGGGCTTCTTCCTGACTAAGACTTAATAATACCGTAATAAATTGTTCGAAAACGTTATCCAACATTGATATCGTGTTGCAATGTATCAAAGTTCCCATGCATTCTAGAATAAAGATTTTCAGTTTCCTGTATTTGTGAAATTTTTTTTGTATATTAGTGGATACCCTCTTTTGAAAATGGGCACAACAGCTGTGGACAACGATCAAGCCAAATGGTAATTCAGTCCCATTGATTAAACATAGGTGCACTTCTTCTAAATACTCTAAGGCAGACATCCTGTTCCATTCTTCCAATACCGAATTTATCAAAGCCCAGCTCCAATCAACAACTACTATTTTGAATGAAGGCCAAGGTACGTGGTTCACTTGTAAAAAGTGACGAAATTTATTCAAAAAACTACTTATGGAAGATATATCATGTCTGCAACTGATCATTTCCGCTATCGGGTTGCGGTGAAAAAAAATGACAAGCGGCACCATTGCGTTGAATTGCATTGCATTTCTCATATATCAAATTCGTCATCAGCTTTGATAAATAGCTTGTCATTTTTTTTCACCGCAACCCAAAACTTCATCGGCAAAAGCGAAATTTTGTAAGTTCATCGGAGAGTTCCAATTACCGTCGTCAAATCTGAGGCACGAAGATGGAATTGTTGATAATGATAGCATAAGGTCAGAAATAGAGAATGCGATGCTGCATAAACTAGAATTTCATTGTCCGCTGCAATTTAGAGGAGGCATTCGCTGTAATAAACATTTTCTCGTGGCTTACGCTAAATGTAGGTACGTTAGCCATGTACAAAAATTCAGATTTGATATAGCAGATATTCGCGATTCAATATCAAACATATATGTGTCTAGCACAAAATGCGATAATATTATTCACGAAGGGCAACCAATTTTTTGCACCTTGAAGGGTAAGGAGCGAGTGAAAGTGAAAGGGGAATTAATGAATACATCCCCCAGACTGTATCAATTGGCAACACTGAAGAGTGTATCCACAGAAATTGCTACGGATGGACACTTCCAAAGTTACAGAAAATTGGAAACTTTTCAAAAGGCGAGGTCGGAAGAGCTTTGTAAAGATGATTTGCATCTTCGATCGAATGACTTGTCGGATCTATTTCAAAAATATGTAGTGGTTCAAGAATCCGCTGAGCCGTACATACAAGTTGCAGGTCTTCTATTGCATACTTACTTGTATTCTGCAGAGCAAACCCGTATCATAGAGAAAAGTGACATCGTAGTGCATTTCGATGCAACTGGATCTGTTGTTAGGAGGCCGAAAGATATCAACTGTAAAAGGATAATGTATTATGCATTGGTAATCAACAAGAATGATGCGATAATTCCGATAGCGGAAATGATCAGTTGCAGACATGATATATCTTCCATAAGTAGTTTTTTGAATAAATTTCGTCACTTTTTACAAGTGAACCACGTACCTTGGCCTTCATTCAAAATAGTAGTTGTTGATTGGAGCTGGGCTTTGATAAATTCGGTATTGGAAGAATGGAACAGGATGTCTGCCTTAGAGTATTTAGAAGAAGTGCACCTATGTTTAATCAATGGGACTGAATTACCATTTGGCTTGATCGTTGTCCACAGCTGTTGTGCCCATTTTCAAAAGAGGGTATCCACTAATATACAAAAAAAATTTCACAAATACAGGAAACTGAAAATCTTTATTCTAGAATGCATGGGAACTTTGATACATTGCAACACGATATCAATGTTGGATAACGTTTTCGAACAATTTATTACGGTATTATTAAGTCTTAGTCAGGAAGAAGCCCATCGAAGTATTTTAAAATTGAATAAATTACATTCTTCGGAATATAATCAAGTAGATGCCGAAGTACGATCGCCCGAAGACATTACTCGTGAGGAACTTGTAGATTTTGTCGACAAGGATGAAGGGAAAGTTTTTACAGATTCTCCATTTTTCAGTAGGTACTATGGTATATCGGTCAAGGTCCAGAGTCGTGTATCTACGAATAAGGGGGGCAAAACAAACGAATTTTATGCACCCGAAATCGCCGAATATATTACTAATAGATGTATGCCTTTCGCACCGATGTGGAGTGCATTATTATTGAAAATCGTTGATCCGACCCTACTAAGACTCAGTAATGCGAATGCTGAATGCTTTTTCAAAAACGTAAAAAAAGATGTTTTGAAATCGGAAGTGAACTTGAAAATAGGCCGCTTGATTGAAAAATTAAAAGCATACAAAAGTCAACTCTGCGCGGAAGTTACTTTGAAAGTTGCTTTAAAAGGCCGCCGTCGGCGCGAAAATATTATACGACGATTTCCACAGAACCCAAACAATCCGCTAGTTCAAGATATGTGGAAACGTACAAGAAAGGCTGAATTCAGTCATTCCGAAGGTCGAGCATTAGGCCGCATTACAAAGAAAATTAAACTACGAACAAGTACTCTAGAATCTAGCCCTCGATCGGACAAAGACTCAGCCGAAAAGAATGATAAATCGGATTTATCAGCGTTAAATTACAGTGAATCTTCGGATCACAAAAATACATTGGAGAATGGGTTATTTGAAGACGTAGAATATTATATGCGATGTGACCATGATCACTTCACAAATGGCAGATTCAATGTTAACAATTGTGACCCAATTTTGGGGTTTGATAATATCGATTTGATATCAGAAGAATTCAAAACATTAGGGGGTAAAAGATGGATTGCAGGTAATGTCATCGATAGTTTTGCAGTTGCTAATCTGAATGGTCCGTGGAAAAGTACTGTATTCTTACCAACGAAATATACATCGTACATGATCGGTGATTATAGCGTTCATGAAAAAAATGAAACGTGGAGGATGTATCAGATTTCGGACATTGTTAACGATAAAATCTTTCTTCCGTACCTGTAT
Source organism: Athalia circularis (assembly GCA_963978495.1). Lineage (NCBI taxonomy): Eukaryota > Metazoa > Arthropoda > Insecta > Hymenoptera > Athaliidae > Athalia > Athalia circularis. The sequence goes on along the minus strand of OZ021697.1, from coordinate 26,102,820 downwards.
CGCAGTCATTGGTGCCTTCTTGTCTTGAATGTGAAGCAAAAAACAATAACACATCTTGATCCCAAATGCCATGAAGGCCCAGATAGAGAAAGAGCGGTAGCAGCCTTCAGGCGATATATTGTAGAGTGCTCGACAATCGAAGGGAATAATTTATGTAAAATAGAATGGCGCGAAAACAGATCACACTTAAAACGACCTCTGCAATTCGATTTCTACAATTGTGGACTATATGTAATGTATTACATGCAATGCATAGCGCTGGGTCAGCCGATGGAAACAAAATTCGATCCATCTGATTATAGATTACATGTGGCCAAGACATTGCTTACTTCGTCGAGATCAATGAAGGACATTTGTCAATATTGCTCAAGCTCACGAGATAGGTTACTTGTCATGTGTAATACGTGCAGATGGTGGGTGCATCAGTTATGCCTACTCCGAAATTTTGGTGACAAAACTGATTATTCAAAATCAAATACTAAATATAGATGTGCTCTATGTAAGGCTGGGTATAGAGAGTGGATGAGATACACGAGGAAGTGAGGAAGAGTTTGTACACAAATGGATTATGTTATATGTTGTAACGTCCCGTTTTCCACCGGTTTGTCGGTAAGAAGGATCGCTCCTTGTGCTGACTCCCGGGAGTGTCTCCCGTAGCGGCCGTGTTTATCTTGCTCACCTTTTCTAAGGTCCTTTCTATTATTATATGTTTGTTTCATAATTAGACCCAGGTGAATCCAAATATAGGTGACTGTGTCACAGCTGTTTTCGTGTTGCTTTGCCGATTTTATACGCCGGCTTCGCCGCCTGAATCGCGGGTACGTTCCTCGGGTGGATTTGGGGGGTTGATTTTCTGGGGCGGAGAAAACGGTTGAAGAGCTACTTATAACCGCAGTGGAATAAGCGCTAGACTTCCAGAATTCGGGGATGAGGGTGTAGAAAGCGATTGAATAATAATCTGGAACCGCAGTGGACCAGAATATTAAGCGACCAGGGTTCTGAGGTGCAGAAGACGATTGGATAACCATTCAGAACCGCAGTGGACTGAGCGTTAAGCAATCAGAGTTCCAGGGAGGAGCTAGAAAACGATTGAACAATAACTTAGAACCGCAGTGGACTAAGCATTAAGCGACCAGAATTCCTTAGGGTTGGGTGTAGAAAATGAGTGGGTATCGGTTAGGAGTCGTCGGGAATCGAAGGATTGTGCGTCCAGAATCTCGGGTAGGATGCTGAAAACGATTGGATAATGACTTAGAACCGCAGTGGACTAAGCATTCAGCGACCAGAATTCTTTAGGACGGGGTGTTGAAAACGATTGAGTAATAATTTGGAACCGCAATGGACCAAATAATCAACGACCAGGATTCGAAATGGAAAAGGAATGTGTTGCGACGATTTTGCACAAAATGTTTAGGCGGCGTAATTTTACAAAATAAATCTCTGATTTTTAATATCGTTATTTGGTGATCTTTGTACACTGAAAATGATCGTTTGACTAGTAGTGGCTCGCTGGCCGTTTGAGTACCAAAAGGTAATTGCTCAAATTGAAGAAATTTATTTTATAATTGTTAATTGATCAAAATAATGTTTTCTCAAAAATAAGATGTCTGGCGTCGATGCCGTAATGGAAATAATAATTGTAATTAAATCAAATTAAATCGAATCTTTTGTGTCTTTGCGACGTTGTCAGCGTATACCGTAAACTTTTTGGTAATATTCAATATTTTTCGATAATAATAATGAAGAGCGATTTTAGCTATAATTTCTCTTCGAAGGCTGAGCCTTGAATGAAGTGGCGGTCACTGAACGGCCGCGCTTTTATACTATTCTGGAAACTAATCCCATTTGTTCTATCACCTTCTATGGTGTCCATTTTTGATAATTTTGATATTAGAACATTTTGTTATTTAAGAAATAGTTTTCTATATCAATGGACTTCCTTTGTACCTGTTTAGAATTTTTGACTTGAACAATTGTTGGTTAAAAATTCAATGTTTTATGAGTTTCCATGGTGTCCAAAAGTGCTTAAACGTTAATACATTTTTCGGGATTTTCGGTGATGCCGAGAGAAGTTATCTGGCTAGGTTTTGTACGGACTGGTTTTTCTAAATAATTCAATTAATTGCTAATATTTCTCACTTTTCGTTCTTTTTGCTCGACGGTTTCTAGGTTTTGTGAGTGTGCGTGTTCGCGCTAGAAAGTCCGTGTTAATCCGCTAGGTTTGTATTGGGCTCGAACCAATACATGAGCGTTTTATACGTCTCAATGTATAGGGTGAAGTTGGGTTAGACGCCCCCCCAACCAACACAAAGACGTCCTAAAGACGTCTTCAAGACGTCCAAAAAATTCACGGACGTCTCGTAATTATGTCTGTGAGACGTCCTAATTACGTCTCAAAGACGTCATATGTGCCGTTTTAAGACGTCTTAAAGTCGTCTGATCACGGACGTCCATATGTCGTCTCAAAATGGACGTCCATATGTCGACTCCAGAGTGAATTTTTTTCACCGTGGTAATATTAGTGGGGTAAATGTGTGGAAAAGGATTAGGTAATTTGAATATTATTTGATGAGCCTCAGATGCGTAATTCGTAAATCGGTTTGTTTCACCGACGTGAATGCAATAATCACAAATAAACAAATAACACGCAAACAATTATCAGTTCCCATCAAATGAATTCCAGTCAATAATAATAGTGAAAGTTAAACTGAAAAATCATACATTTAAGTACGGTAAGTATTATCTTGATACATAAATCACAAATATATAGGTAATAATTGACAATTATTAAAAGTACGTATTACTCATAATATATGTGTCGGAGAACGAGCCCGTATCTTATCGGGGGCGGGCGGATTCATATTTAAAAGGTTGCTCTTACAGCCTAATAAACTAAACAAAGTTCAACTTAACAAATAGTCTTAATTATCAAAATAACCAAAATCTCTAACGAATTTAACAATACGGCTCGAATCACGCCAAAGGGAGACACGTTAACGAATACACGAGCCCGTCTTTAATTTCTTTACCGTGATCTCTAAAAATGCTACGATGCTGCAGCTCTCATTCCCAAAATGAGACTGCCCTCAAAAAATCAGCATTGCCAGGGCTGTGGCTACGTTCGATGGAGGACCACACAAAAAGGACCTTCATCTCGCATCCCCTTCGACGCCACTCGAGTCGACCATACGTCTAAGGCTCTAATTACTAAACATAAACACTAACAAATATGCCTTAACGTAAACTTAGACTAAATGCCATCTTTGGCGACTGACAGTCGCCAGAGATCCAGATCCAATATACTATGCGCCGACATATGTATATATCACAGTAATATAATTGTTATAACTCTGGTATCGCTATTTTAAGCTTGGTTAAATTATAATCTTTTTTGATAATGAGACTAGTCTGCACACGGAGAAAAAAGAGCTCAGAATTTTGATCGATAATATAAATTTCAGTTACCTGTAATTGGACGATAATAGGAAAAAACGTCTTAACCAACGAAAAAATGTTCATCTTTCATTGGGATAATGTGAAGCGCGACCCGCATACTAAGAATATCCCGATTGTACAACTTTTTTTAGAAAATCGTTGAACATTTTTTTTTAATTGTTGAGCGACCTTTAAATAATTTTTATCAAGCTACAGTTTCCGCGAAATTCAGTGTCTGACCGTAAACAACGAAATTCTTGGGTGAGACTGAAAATTAAAAAATAGAAGTGAATTTTGGGTCACTCTACTAAACATTTTTCTTTACATTTTGACAGTAAAAATTGCACGGCAATAAGCAATAATTTCGTATAACCAACATTTTCCAAATCAAGTTGTACAATCGGGATATTCTTAGTATGCGGGTTGCGCTTCACATTATTCCAATGGAAGATAAACATTTTTGCGTTGGTTAAGACGTTTTTTCCCATTATCGTCCAATCACAGGTAACTGAAGTTTACATTATCGATCAAAATTCTGAGCTCTGTTTTTCTCGGTGTATTCAGTCTAGGTACAAAAACGAAATAAAATTGGTGTCAGTTGGCTCAGACCACAAGGAAATAATGGCACAACTAAGCTCTCAACTGAGCACGCACCCTATCACCAGCATGCCTGAACCATTCCTGAATGACAGACTGGAGTCCTGAAATAGTGCACCCATCATTGGCAGCTAATACAACACCCACGATAATATTGGTCATCGCCATATCTTTGACTGCTAGTTCTGTGCGTCGACCAGTCCACGAGAACGACCTGGCTACTTCATCGGTGAACATGAAGTTCAACGCATTTCGGATGTGTTTAGGAGAAGTACGGCCACCAATACTGGAGATCTTCATTCTCTGGCATACAAAAGGTAACATTAGTCATAGGTACATAACATTAACAGACTATGAGGTACCACATATTAGAAAGTATCTTGACTACATAATGACCAACAACAAATCCATAACAAGTTTTTCGAATATGCACAATATTTTCATGTTAGAACCTTCAGAAACTAATAATACTCACAAGTTGTTTCCGCATTTCACTTGATTCTTGCAAATCGGAATTGAATTTTTTAACATTTTCAACGCCGGTCAATGGAAGAGATGCCAACAACTCAAACTGATCGTTCAGCACATCTTGGCGATCATGCCGCGGATGATCATCCAAAAGTAATAGGATGGTGTCTACTTTTCTAAATAACTTCAGTAAAATAGTTTGATTGGCACGGCATCCATCTGCAATCAACAATGTATGCCAGTTTTCAGTCAATTCAATTGACAATGATTACAAGTGTTCAGATACTCTGAACATTATGCTTATCATTTGATAATACGAACGCTGAACACTGAATATTATGTAGCTTAGTTACTTATAGGTTAACAATTATTGTAAATTCGTTTACCACAAGTATTTGAATTGGTTTCAGGCGGTGACTCATGCTTTGATGCTTCCGGACTCATGCTAATGGATGAAGAATATTTAGTTGGACCGGGAGTGTCAAATAAGGTCTCATCAGTTGATTCAGAATCAAAGAGATCTTCATTTGGTGCGTGATTTGTAAGTAATTCATTTTTTTCCATTCCAGAGCATACTGTGGACGAGTCAGCATACGGAATACAATTCTTCAAGTCTAGAAAATGTTCTTTTGAAGCAGAGGATACAGAAGGTTCGGCAGGAGTGCAGATCATAGAACGTGAAGTGGCAGAGGACGGTTTTGGCTGCGACGTAAGGTAAGTGACTGATCTAATAGAGGGAAGTTTCCTTTCTGCGATTGACGACACGGAAGTTTTCCGAGAACAAGTTTGTTTTCTCACGTTGGAGATTAATGACGGTGAGGTATTCTGTCTAGAAACAGAACTTGCTGAGTAGGCTGATGGTGTTATAATTTTTGCAGTGGATGACCCAGGAAGGCCACTTTCATCAGCAATGGGCTTGCGTAGGTTGATCTTCGGAAGTGGCATCTGTTTTACTTCGGGACTGTGCGGTGTGATGTCTTTTGGAAGGTAAGTTGCAGGAGGTAAGGCCATTGATTGTAGACAGCGTCGCTTTTGTGTTAAATCTGAAAACAATTAAATAAATAAAATTGGTGGAGAGAATAAATATTACGTACTATTGCATTAGCACAGTACAAGGGGGTAGAACCAGTAGCGTCAATAGCGGTATCTCGTGTGACCGGAAGTTGCTAATGTCGCCATGTTTTGGAACGGTAGATTTGTGCAATATAGCCGTTCACCGCGTCTAAAATTAGCGTTTGCTTGCATCGTTCTCGTTTGTATTCATTAATGTCCATAATATTTATAACACTGTGAGACTGTGATCATATCACATACTAGGACGTACGGAGTTACTCAATGCTAGGACTCTCGAAAGACAAGATTTAAAACTCGCGCCGGGAAATACCGTTCCAAAACATGGCGGCTTCGCTTCAAGGTCACAAAAATTGGCCTCGCAAAGATCTGAGGAACCGACGGTATTGACGCTACTGGTTCTACTCCTTATACTGTGGCATTAGATGAACAGAACTATAATCAAATCAGTTGAAAAACTCACCATGTGTTTCAGAGTTTGGAGAATGTCCAAAGAAACGAGTTTTCTTTATTACTCGTTTTTTGGTTAGAGGTTCGCTCTCAAGTTGAACCAACTGGCTGTCATCAGAAGTGGAAATGTCGGTGCATTCTGCTTCCATTCTTCGAGCTGTCTCATATGTATCTGTATTATCGAAAAAAATTATATACGTGTGTCTATATCGGAGTGCAAACATGAATAAAGTTGCATGATAGTTATAATCAAGGGTTTGGGGCGTAGCTACTCAAAAATATGTGCGCAAGTAGCTTGCAATGCAGAATGATCAAACATGGTAACTTACAAGGACCGAGAATCTTGCGGTATTTTAATGTGGACCATGCTTGTCCCACCGCCACATTTTTAACAATTGCCTTTGTCAAGCTTATAGGTTTAGGAGGCCATCGAAAAGTTTGATCCGAGAGATGTGCCTAATCCACTGGTATTACCGAGCACCAGTCATCGCAGAAAATCAAGTAGAACATCTAGCAAAAAAGTTATATGTAGACATTATTACACACGTCATTAAGAACCGTTGTTCTTATCAATGCTACGAGACAAGATACGAAACAACAAAACAAAAGTACCAATCAATTATCACCAGAAAGAATTTAGTTCAAAGCATATAAATGCCATTCACCTTAGATCGTTGAATGAAGAAGTAGAAGAATCCAGAATTTGGTAGTCGAATTGCTTTCTTTTTTATTTTGTCAATCCCAACAACTTCGAGGTCCGTGAAGGTCCGAGTGATATAAATCTCAAGATGTTGTGAATCACAAGGATAGTTTGGCAACGCTGAGAGGTTTGTGAATTTTTTACAGAGAATGACGGGTTTCTTCTCAAAATGACCAATATCTTCCACGACAACGATACTTCCATCTTTCAGATAACAACACTTGTCTGCATCTCTTTTAATGGAAATTTGGAAATCGTGACAATGTATGGAATTGTGCGCATCGGTACATCCTAACGGAAGTTGCTTTTTTGTTGAGAAACGCAACGTGGGAGACTTTCTTTTGCTGTGACAAATGATCTCTTGAGATTCAGCTGATTTTTCAGCAATCCTTCGTTGAAGTTGGGCTAAGGGCTTTTCAGACTTTCTCAACATCTTCTTCAGTAAAGTTCTCATATGGAAAAGCACTGAATGAATCTAGAGCTCCAAGTCTATTGCTGTGATCCGCAAGGTGCACCAAATTATGGACATTATATATAACATTTTCTTTCCCATAAAGATCTTTCCCAGACAACACATAAGTCATAAAGGCGTCTAATAGCCGTCTCACAACAGCCGTCTCTTAGACGGTGCGGAAACGTCGTCCAAAAGACGTCTTTTTGTAACAAATGTAAAGACATCTGTAAGACGTCAAAAAGGCATCTAAAAGATGTCCAAAAGACATCTATGCAACTACCCAGACAACACGTAAGCCACAATAAAGACGACTGAAAGACGCCGGCCACTGATGGAAGACTTTCGGAAAGACAGTCAAAAAGGCATCTTTAAGACGTCTGAAAGACGTCTAATGCGACTTTTTTCGCCAAGTTTTGGACGTCTTCCGTTGGACGTCCATGAGATGTCTTCGATCAGACTCCTTAAATACGTCTCTGGCAGAAATCTTCCGAGACACTTTAGAGGATTTTTTTTAATCCCTCCATAATACCCGAATTCGCTATTGTCCGTTAATGTCATTCGATAATTAAATTAACCAGCAGCAAATGAAAATGAACAGCAATGAGCTGAATTTTTATTTTCACTGTGATTGGGAAATTGAAATGTCGAATAACTTTCTTTGGTGACGCAAAAAAATGGATTAAATACAAGATATAAAGGTAAGTGAGAAATACATTTGTTGTATCGCTTTATTTATTTTATTTTTTTATTCAGACAGGTACATTCTGCTGTTTCTGTTGTCTATATCGGAGACGATCTCCAGCCCGTCTAAGCCACTGTTGAGCTGTATGTTGAAGGCCAGTTTCGATTGCCCCGTCATGGCTTCGCAAAACAGTTTCTGGAATTCCTATATTTCAAAAATATAAATCAAACGAATAAGATCACAATGTTTATCTAAGTACTATACGATATTTAACTACGTTTTCGCGGTTATATTGGGCAATGCCTTACCAATAAGGGTTTTGAAGAAAGACGTATTTTTCTCTGCCGTGTACGTTAGTTCATGACCCGTTGCAAAGGACAAGAATATATTTAAAGCGTTCTTTAGATGCTTTGGGCCGTCACGTCCTCCAATTTTAATTATTTTTGATCTCTGCAACAATCCATATCGTATCATCAAAAACATGTAAAAGCCTTTCGTTAAACTCCGTTTGAAATCAGTAATGACATACAAATCTCAACAAATAACTCACGAATTGCTGTAAAGTATTATTTTCGGTTGTTAGCCGTCTATCAAAAAGTTTATATTGCTCCTTTGTGGCCAATGGAAACTCAGGTAGGGCATCATATGGATCTGCAGGATTATTCGGGTTGTTCACTTGCTGCTCCCGTACGTACGTTAAAATTTCGTTCATCTTAATATTCTGCGCTTCAATAGTATGTCTGAGCGAGGTTATTTCTGCGAGATATCTAGCATGCATATCGCGATGGAAGGCAGCTGGGACAAAAGTAAGTTACTTATTACCTAATTAATTTGTAAGCTTGAGGTCAAGCAACATATGGATAAGTTGTTTCTAATTTTTTTTTAGTTCTGATGTCAGCCTTTTCATAACACATTTATCCTTTGAGAGAAGGATGCATTAGGAACCAACTTGCCACAACATAAAGATATACTTTGGCCATTGCTCTGAAGTAAATTGCAAGAAATCTTGCAATATTGTTATCGCTAATTGGGGAATAAGTTTAATACAATGACTTTACCATCAGGACATCGATGTGTGAGTGCAGGCACATCTACAGGCTGACGCTCAAGCTGAGGTTCAGGCTGAAGTTGACGTTCAGGTTCAAGCAGAAGCGGAGATTGAGCCTGGCGTTGATGTGGTAGTTGAAGTAAAGGTGGAGATTGAGGTACAGGTTGGAAATGATGTGGAGATTGAGGCTGAAGTTGGCGCTGACGTTGAGGTGAAGATTGAGACTGAGACTGAGACTGACGCTGAGGCTGACGCAGACTCGAAGACTGAGGCTGACGTTGCTGTTTAGGCTGAGGTGGAGACAAAGGCCGACGCAGAGTAGAAGACTGAGGCTGACGTTGATGTTTAAGCTGATTGTGAGGTGGAGACAAAGGCTGACGCAGAGTAGAAGACTGAGGCTGACGGTCAAGCTGGGTATGCCGTTGAGAAGGCTGAGGCTGTGACTCAGGTTGGAGTTGAGAGGGAAGCAGTGGTTGAGAGTCGAACTGAATCTCAGAATCAAGGTCGGGTTGAGACTCAGGTGATAATAACAATTGGTTTTCTACACCTGTAAAAGAAGAAGTAGGTAATAAAAATTATGAAAGTAGTGTGTTTTATCATTTTTTACTCTGAATGATGTCCGCAGATCAGGTAAGTATGGCCCATTGGGCGGTTAAAGTATTCGTTAACCTGTATCAAATATGCTGTCAAAGGTCGGTTGTGCATTAAATGGATGACACTTATCATTCCAGTGACAAGGCGTGTTTGGCATACCGAATTCAGAATCAAGTGTAGTCTCTATTAGTGGTGGTTCTATAAGTTTCTGACTTTCTATCGGAGTGAACGTAGTCTCATCACTATCTGGATAGGTAGATGTGGGATCTTGGACGGATACCAACATCTCCTGTGACTCAACTAGTCGGTCTTTATAAGTTGCTGGTGGTAGAGGAATGACTTTCTTCTTGACTATTGCTGCTGTAAGATTTGTTCATAAAAAAAAATAGTGATGACAATTCAAGAATCTAATGATATTTCTCGCAATACAACATGGAAATCAATGATTCAAAACAAATCAATGTGAGAACTTATTGTTAGTTGCAAGCACCTCTGCATTCTTTTTGAATTCAAGTTTTTGTATATTAGTAGGAATTCATTACGTTATTGTATGGTTCCCAACAGCTTGACATTCAAAGTTCTCTGTTGTATTTTTCTTTTTTTAGGTAGAAGTGGATTGGAAAGCTGTGAGAATTGCGTTTCATCTGATGTTGATATGGCAACAGACTCACGTTCAATTCTTTGAGCTTCATTATAGGAATCTGTATTGTACAAATAAGGAGTATACTTTAGGATACATCAGTACAGCAAACATATTTTCCGACGATTGGCCATCAAAAATTTAGAAGAATTTCCTCAAATGCAAGACATATTATTGAATAACTTACGGTATGGTCCACACAGTTTTTTGTACTGAAACACCTTCCAATTGAAATTACCCAGTTCTTTGTTTTTTATTAACAACGTGGTTTTAGCTGTTGATGAAGGAAACCGGAAACTCTGAGCGTTGGAATTCACCCATCCTACTGGCACAACAGAGCACCAATCATCGCAAAGGACAACGTACCACATCTGTAAATTATGTCGTTTATTATGTATTTCATATGTATCTTCTACATGAATAAAGCCGTGAACTATATTTATTTTATGCTGTTTGTAAATTGTCTGTAACAATTCCGATACGGCATAAACAAATAGAGTTACAGACACCCACAAAGATCACATATTCAAAATGAATACTGAGAAACCGCTGGAATAATCTGTTGAAGAAGCAAATTCAATACCTTATTTCAGAATAGTGTGCAACAGCGGAAGGAAGCAGAATGTCCCTTTGTAGGGAAGTTTCACAGCTTTGCCGACGATTTGATTTATGTTGATTAATTTGACATCTGACCACTGGTTTCCAACATGAATACCCAACATCCTTGAATCACAAGGATAAGTGACAAGTCTCTCTGAATTACATAAGATGTGACCGAAACAGACTTTTTCTTGATTCTGGTAACCAATGTCTTTGATACAGATAATGCTCCCATCTTTCAGATAGCAACAGTTATTAGCTTTGTCGATACACGACAATTCGAAATGAGTAAATTTGATATTAGTATAAGAGTGTGAGCCTGGTGGTACTATTCTGCTCCTGCGACGTAATAGTACTGGTTCCTTCAATGCGTTCTCTTCAGACTGTGGCATTACTACCATTTTTTTTTCGACGATTCTATTATACAGTTGCGCTAATGGCCTATCGGCTTTCCTTAGCGATTTTTTTATAGCTTGCATATGGTTTTCGAATGGGAATGCACTGATGCTATCTAAGTGGCCAAACAATTTAGCATCATCCGCAAGATGTATTAGATTATGCACATTGTAAATAATAGTTTCGTCGCCGTACAAAAGTTTCATTTTTTTCACAAAATGAACTAACAAGTTCTTTGCATAATCATTATTGTAGGTGCAGTCAGTTGAGTGACACAAAATGGAAATTGCACATTGTAGTACACAAATATGCAGCACATTCTCATTTGGTAAATATTCAGCCAACATTACTGGAGACAAATACAACAGAAAGAGTCTGAATTCTGTAGCTTTCCATCTATCAAGTTCATCCAGACCTCTAGGCTTCCGACAAAACTCAACCGGTATCTACTTGCCTATTGAAACCAGATCTTGTGAAAAAATTTTTATGCTCCTCGCGCTGAGCCTTATTGTTTGGTATCCCCTTAACTACAGACCGAACATTTTCTTAACTACACCTAAGCAGACAAGATGCATGTAGTCTAGAGGAACCGATGAAACCATTGGTATAGGGATATTTTCAAACGGAGAAGTACCGGTATGGTGATCTTAAGTAATGCGATTGGCAAACCCACTATCAGTGCGTAGAGGAGCATCTTCATCAAGAAATAACATTCGGCAGTTCCTATATTCACCTTTTTGCAAACATTTGGCACAACCGAAAAACCTGCGTGTCCTTTCACACACGTTACGAAAGACCTAGCTGGGGCATCACAAATGATAGCTCTGATTGTAATAGTGTATCTTTTGTCTTCAAATTCTAAACCTTCCCACTGAAGAATTTTGTACTCATTCACAAATTCTTCTAGAAGTTCTGATGCTGAATGGGGCTTTGAACTTCCATGGAATGCACCAATTATGAATGGATGTCGGTCAATCTCAATGATTTGACCAAGAATAGGCCATAATTGGCTTTTGGAGCTCTTTGCTAACGGAAGGCCATCGATATTAATATTTATTTGTATGTTGACATTTTCAGTTCGTAGTTTCCGCATTCTCAACTGGTCTTGCAATGCTCTTTTCAAACCATAATGCAAGTAAGAGCCCGAAGCACGTTTCTTTATAGCGTTGTATCGTGGTGTTCTCAGTAACGCTCGGGCAGAAACAGGAAGGCCATCGATACCATTTTTTTTACAAACGTACAGCAACTTTGTGATCGTTGCTTGCGGCACATTGTATTCAAGAGCCCATGACATCAGATCCTGTTTAAAGTTTGGCACGTGACTTGTGTTACAGCCCACGTAACGATTGACTGACTCAAAATCACACAAAGTAGTGTCTAGCTGTCGTATCAACTGATCGGAGTTGGACAAGGTCATCACATTCTGTTGGTCTGTTACTGTAGCCTCAAGTTGAGATGCACCAACCATTTCACCGATTAGGTTAGCATTCAAATTCACATATGATACGCAGTCCAACTGTTCGGGCTCATTAATTTCTTCGTGTATTGTAGCACTGGTATTCTGTTGCAAATCCATTTTCTTGAGCCTCCGGTACTTTTGGGATCGAGACAAGTCTGCAAAATTTTTATGCTTCGGCATTCTGAACAATCGAGCTTGATGCACCTCGGATAACTTGTGCAAAGTTCTGAGAACAAAAATCGACCGACTTAGACTAGTTCCAGCATTTTACGCTGTATCAAAAAAACACTATGTGGATCAACACGCCAAGCACAGCGAGGAGAGATTGGAGAATGTCATTAGAGAATGATATGAAGAAACACTCAAACATCACACCTTTATGATGAACACCTGAGCAGATGGAGGCTGGGTATATGGGTCTGATAGAATAACACGCAAGCATGAAGACTTATGAACGAGAAAATATGAGCAAACAAGCCGTGCGATGAGGAGCTTATAGGGTGAATGCTGATAGCCGATTGAATTAAACATAGGTAATATAGGTAACAGTGGTGAAGATGCGTAATTATGATGGACACGTGCATAATCGCATCAAAGCGATTTATTCAAGAATTAAAGAAAATATATGAAATAAAACGACCGTCACCTGATGTCTAATAATTACTTTAGAGTATCCAAAAAGTTTTCGGTAAGCCAGATGCATGAATGCATGCAGTTAAAGCAGGCAACATAAGTACAAAAGAGGAAATTTAGTCTGATTGTAAGAAATATTGGAGGTTATGTACGGAGTTCGCGCAATATTGGTGGATTGATGCGTATTCATGTCGAGATATACAAAAATAATACGTACCCTTAGTTAAAAACGTGTAGCTAATTCGTCGGTTCGAATCGTGGCACTTCACTTCACAAAAACTATGCAATACCGATCGATTTCGAAGCTTCGTAACTGCGTTGACTGAGATCTTTAGTCGATGGAAGCTGTAATACTAACCCCCCAAAAGCCACCAAGAAAAAGTTCGCCAAGTACATCAAATGTTTGAAAAATTTATTGTTAATAGGAAAAAAAGGATACAAATCAATCATCATGTAAGAATATACAATTGGAAAGTGAATCAATGAGAATCAATTCACAGAATCAAAAAAAATCAAAAAAATGAATTAAATGAAATATAAAAAAAAACATTCAAAAAAATAAATTGGAGTACGTGGTTCTTGGCGGGCTAATGTTATATCGCGATTCAAGAATTCTGGATTTTTTTTCCGAAAAAGCCCGCCAAGTCCCACTACCTCCAATTTATTTTTTTTAATGTTTTTTTTTATATATCATTTAATTTATTTTTTTGATTCTTTGAATTAATTCTCATTGATTCACTTTCCAATTGTATATTCTTACATGATGCAAAGTTACATGTACTTGGCACAATAATTGATTTGTATCCTTTTTTTCCTATTAACAATGAATTTTTTGAACATTTGATGTACTTGGGGAACTTTTTGCACCGTAGGTGCCTTTTGGGGGGATTTCATAACTTTTTGTATGTTGTTGTAGAATATTGTAGTATTGATAATGCTTTTTTTAGTATAGTATTGTTGTAAGATGTTAGACGGGTTGGAAAAATTTAGTTACTATCACGATTAAGTTTAGCAAATATCAAGAGATTCGGTATAGTACTACGCGTTCGCAACCAACGATTAATTACTTCGCAGGTCGGTTTCATATGCCTTGGACGATGTGTTCTATTTGAATAAGAAAGCTCGGTAACTGCTAAATTGCGATTTAAAGTCCACGGTTTTTCAGTTTACTAGATATATTTGTGCAATTTCATCACAAGTCACCAGGTGCAGTATCCTTAGGCCGTTAGTTTGACTAAATGGATTTTGGGTTCGAAGCTGCAGCTCATCAGTGCTCAACAACATACCAGGAGAAAGATCGGTTCCTTTCTGGTACGATGGAGGCAAGGGTCAAATCGTTTGGCATCAGTTTGCTTGGCTTGCGATATCGAAACAGAAAATGATACTTCTTCCATTATCGATATGCTTGTGGGTGCAAGGAGAGTGTTAGTTATAATGAATCGATTCAGTAGGTCTGAAATGAAAAGAAGGATTATAGTTGACTTATGAACAACTGTTAAGCAGGTGACCAGGTTTCAGTTTGACTGCAGTTTATAATAAAATGTAACGAAGAGAGACTTTCATTTCAAAAATTCTCACATTGGATTCGGCCGTAGCTTTCATCGATGAATAGGATCGGGGAGGAGCTCTTGGTTCATATTGTGCCAGGGGGAAAATTGAATTTTCTCAGGAAACATCAAAGGAAATGCTGAGCACTTCAACTTCTGCTTATTTGTTTGAGGGAGCAGGGACTTTTGGTTTGTGGCATTGGAACTAGAACTGATACTTCCTTCAATGTCGGTATGCTTAAAAGAAAAAGGATAATGTTAGTCTCTATGAATCGGTATATTGGTATGAAAAAAGGCATTGATTGTAGTTGGCTCACAAATAATTGCTTGCTAGGTGACAAGGATATGATTCGGCTGCACTTCGTAGACTTTCTTTATTTTAAAAACTCTCCCGCCATTTCAGTTGTTCGGAACTTTTGTCGGTAAGCAGGAATCGGATAGGAGCTCTTCGTTCGTGATATACTGGGAGAAGGACTGAGTTTTTTCATGAATTAACACAGGGGGATCCAAAGAATTTGTTGACGTCAATTCATCTGTGGAAGTAGGATCCTTTGGTTCGTCGTATTGGAACAGAAACCGCTGCATTCTTCGATATCGGTATGCTTGTGAGACAAGGACAGATGTTAGTTATTTTGATTCGATACAGTAAGTACGTTAGAAATGTAAAGCTTGTGATCGTCTCACACCCATGCTTTTTGTTACTCACGTGATTGCTTCGCCGATTCAACAAACTTAAACACCCTACCTACCATCATTCTATGCATATACATTGTGATACGTTGGAAACTTCATTACGCAATCGCTGCCGATAACGATTACCAATGATTCGACGAGCTGTCTCATTCTAACCTCAAAAGTAGTCAGCGAGCTGGCGAGTGAATCCTGGACGTCCTAATAAGCGATACGGTATAAAAAACGTGTTGCGCTGTTCGCGGTGTTATCCACGATTATTTATGTTTACCTCCAAACTGAGGGGGCTGTCACAGGGGGATGTTACGTACAATCCACGTTTAAGCAATTACGACGCTACTTACCACTTTCACGTTGCCGCCGTCATGATAGCTTCGCCGGCGGACGGCAGACATTTTTCAATTCCTAGCCTGCGAGGTGATCGGTAAGCCTATGAGAGCGCTGCGTTTCTACAGGTCAATGAAAAGGAATCGCTGTGTAGTGGCGAACTCGGTAAGAGATGAAACGTTTATCGTCCCAGTACGCTGACGCCACCTGCCAGGCGAGCGGGATTTTCATCGCTTGATAGGAATATAGCGCGAGCTACGGCAATGACGCGGCTTCCCTTCTACATTTTATATTGGAATGGTTTCTGATTCTTGAAACATGTTGATGACGACGGTGACGAATCTGATGAAACGAGCCTGCCGGTGATCAGAGATCATCGTATCTCAGCTCTCCGATTACCCATGTTATTGAAATTAGGCTCGAATGAAAGCTCGTCCCCGATTTATATAACGAAAGTGATTTCACATTTGCTGTCATATTATCAGTATGAGAGTTATTCGATAAAACGCGAGTCCCCACTCCGCTTCTGAGCTCCCGTCTCAGTGAAGATACTCGGTAGTGCGCCCGTTTTTTGAATGTACTCGGCGCGAGACTCTACCGAGTCTCTTGATTCCGACGCCGACCACGAGCGCGTCAGTGTCACCACAGGCGTTCATCTTCATGACGCCTTTACGGCGTCTTCATACGTATGTCTCTAGGCTGACTGAAAGAGACGTCTTCTGGATGTCATACGTGCGTCAGCATAAAGTCATCCTTTCAAAAAGTACGGACGTACGTCTTTACGGCATCTTTATACGGTCTTTACATCATGTCTCTAGGCTGATTGAAAAAGACGTCTTTTGGATGCTTTTTGTACATCAACTCAAAACCGTCCTACTGAAGACATCAAAAAGACGTCTTTTGGCCATGCGTGTTGTCTGGGTACCACGTGATCCTGCCGGACTTTTTTATGTGTCCATGCCGTCATTCCAGGCTTGTCCGTCGATCAGGTGCAACGGGGTTCTGTCGAACTTATAAGTGTGTGAAAGTGCGTACATCCCATGGACTCATAAGTGTGTCAAAGTGCGTATCTCCAAACTTCAAGGTAAGTAAATTATCTGCAAGTTATCACGAGGCGTGTACGTAAATGTACTCTATGTGCTGGGTTAACGGGAAACATAACCTCTAAAGCTCGCCATTCTTCAGAGGCACGTGTAGATTCTTGAATCACTATAACAACACGGCTATAGTTAACTATAGCAGTAGTTTGGTATTATGATATCAAGCGTTCTACGTTGCTCCCTTTCCTTCTAACATACATTAGTAGAAAAAAGATAGAAGAGCTCGAAGTACTTGGTAATGTATCTACCAAACTCAGTCAATATTCATGGTTTATTATGGTTTGTAGTTTCATATTTCTTGAGTAGTTATTTATATTCGTATCTCACATCAGCTCTTGAACAGCCATTATCGCGGGATGACCCGGATTTGGCGGATTCTATTCTCTTCCTGCATTCTGCTTCAATTCCTGGGCTTATTTGGTGGGAGGCATCACTATAATCTCTCGATAGCAAACATTGTTAAGAGCTAAGTGACATACATCACAGTGGGTCTATAATATTTTCAGATATTGGCAATAAATCGAAGTGTAGGTGCCGAATTATTTAAAATGCCAAAACGCAGAGAATTTTCAAGCCTCTCCCGATCTCAAAAATATCGGCGGCTCAAGAAAGTGCGTACAGCAACTTCTTCCACAAGCAAGACCGCAGTTGACGAATCTACGCATCTGCAGCACATGACCAGTATACAATGTGAATCCGCAAATTCTGACCATACGAATGTAAATGATTCTTCATCAGTCGTGACCAGTCCAGATTCCCCAGTAATCGATGGAAGCAACATCATAATTCACCCAATTGCACATATATGTGGTTTGGTGCAAAATGAAATTGTAAAGAATCATGATTCAGATTTGACCAGCGAAATTGAAGTGGACAACTCAGGAAACATGCATTCATTTCGGAACTCATTAGTTGCCTGGGCTTGTAACTTTAATATTACACATGCCGCTCTCAATAGCTTATTGAAACTCCACCGGTTGCATAGCTTCCATGAACTTCCAACTTCTGCACGAGCATTATTGCAAACACCACGGAATACCGTCACGGAGAAAACCACTTCAGGAACTTTTCTTTATTATGGACTTGATAGAGCGTTACGGGATCGACTAAGCATGATCAAGATGTCCGTGGAAGCTGAAAAAAAAATTGAACTTAACATCAATATCGATGGGCTCCCTTTATCAAAAAGCTCTAAAAGCCAGCTGTGGCCCATTCTTGATCAGATTCACCACCCTCAATATCAACGACCATTTCTTATTGGTGCCTTCCATGGCCATTCAAAACCAAGTTCTGCATCTGAAATTTTACAACAGTTTGTCGACGAAGTCAAGATACTAATGATAGAATCGTTTGAATTCTCAGGTACTGAATACACTGTTAGTATAAGGGCAGTTATATGTGACAGTCCAGCCAGAGCTTTCGTTACGTGTACTAAAAGTCACAATGGGTACTTTGGTTGCAGCAAATGTATTCAAGAAGGTGTATACTTTAACCATAGAATGGTGTTTATTGACAAAAATTCTCAATTACGCACAGACAGTAATTTCGCAAATCGGGTGAACGAAGAGCATCATACTGGAATATCTTCTTTTGAATTAATTTCTCTACCGATGGTGACGTCATTTCCATTAGACTACATGCATCTCGTTTGTTTAGGAGTTGTAAAAAAATTGTTAGGCTTATGGTTAAGGGGTTACCAGACAACAAGGCTCAGCGCGCAAAATATTAAAAAGCTATCTCAAGATTTAATTTCACTCTCACCGTACATACCTGTAGAATTTTGTCGGAAGCCTAGGGGTCTAAACGAAATTGACCGTTGAAAAGCAACAGAATTCCGTCTCTTCTTATTGTACTTATCGCCGGTTATATTACATGGATATTTACCCACAGATAATATAATGCATGTGTGTACATTGCAATGTGCAATATCCATCTTATGCAATCCAGCTGACTATTTGTACAACAACGATTATGCTAAAGAACTCCTTGAATATTTTGTACATACAATCGCGTTGCTCTATGGTGAAGAGACTATCATATATAATGTCCATAATTTGCTACATATCGCTGAGGATGCAAAGTTGCATGGGCCACTGGATAGCTTCAGCGCCTTTCCATTCGAAAATTATATGCAATGGATTAAGAAGCATTTGCGGAAAGCGGAACGGCCCCTAGCTCAACTTCATAATCGAATAATTGAGAGAAATGCCAGATCAATCACTCAAAATCCCCCAAATAAATCAGAAGAGCCTGTGCTCATACGTCAGAGAGGCAGAACAGGACACAATTACACTACGATGAGATTTTCGAAATTTCAATTGTCATCTACTAAAAAAGCTGATATGTACTGTTATTTGAAAAACGGACAAATTGCACGCATCAAGGATATTGGAATAAATGGAAAAAGAAATTGTAGCTGTCAAGTACTAGTGAATTCTGTGGGCTTACAAACCTATCCTTGCGATTCACGTATGCTGAATATCCACGTTGGAAATCAATGGACCGATACCCAAATGATCAGGATGAAAGATATTTCTGCAAAAGCCATTGGACTTCCTTATCGTGGAAAATTTTGCTTTCTTCTACTTTTGCATTCCGATCTCACCCAAGGTATAGAATTCGTTCTTTTTCTCGATGTAGAAAAATAGTTTCAGGGAGTAGCCTTGATAAAGGTCAATTATGTCTTTGAGTAAGAATATCTTAGTGAATGATTGAAGCATATTAACAAACAGTAAGTACACTTTTAATTTTTTAAATTATTATGAATTTGCAGATGTGGTACATAGTACTTTGTGAAGACTGGTGTTCGACAGTTCCAGCTGGTTGGGTCGACATTGGGTCGAGAAACGTCAGGTGGCTACCTCTTACGTCCAAGACGGCTGCGCTTATTAGAAACGAACGGCCAGCTGATGTCAGTTGGTTACTGAAAGAATACAAAAAACTGTATGGACCATACGGTGAGTTCTCGTTTCATTTATTATAAATCCAGTTGCATAAAATTGGCCATAGCGTAAATTAATATTTGTGATCTTAAATTGTACAGACAATTATGAAGATGCTCGACGAATTTAGCGAAAATCATTCTACATATCAACTTCAGACGAAACGCAATTTGAGCTTGTCGCCAGCCAGACTCTCCCAATTAAACGGAAAATAACCAAGACCAAATTTCATAACGACATCTCCGACGTTGAGAATCAGGGTAAAACTTTTTGTATCTACATGTAGCTGCAGACTCAATATATCAGAATGTCAAATTACTCATGATGATGTGTTATCACCTCTCGACACAATTACAATGATTTATATCCTACAGATACCGCAAGCAATAAACGGAGGCAAATAGCAAAACCACCAGCAAAATATAAGCCACGTCCAGTGCAAATAGACAAACAAGAAACAGCTGCTTCTAATCTAGCACCAGAAAATCCTACCTGTACTAGTCCATCACTGCTGAGGGTGCGCAAGAAAGTTAGACGTCATACATATGATCCTGTTCTTCCAACTTCAGATGACGATCTTCAGAGTAGTGATACTTACTTCTCGGGATTTGGCGATCAGACTCCGGAAAGGATATCTAACTTTGGACAAGTTCCGCAATCAGCAACAAAAACAAATATTGATGTACTCGAATCGCAGGATCTACCCAATACTGTCTGTTGGTACACTCCTAAAACCTTGATTAGATTGATTGAGGGAGAAGAAAATCTGTTTGACAGTATCTTCCAAGAAGAAATAGGTGAGGCAATACACTTATTTGAAAACACTCCCTAGCAAGAAAGATTGATCTGTATACTCACATTTACTGTTGGAACCGAAGCAGACTAGTTGATATCCATTGTAACGTACGATTTTCCCACGGAGAAAATTAACGGCAGGGACGACCGACTCGTAGTTACCCTACGGCGCGTTTCTCTTTTTACTCAGCGGTAAACTCAAAATCTTACTTACTCGCTCGGTTTGGGCGCCAGACGCTGGTGCGTCACGTAATGGTCGTCAACGCGGAAATGCGATTTTAAAAGAGATCTGCGACGGGCGGCAACTCAACTAGCTCAGATGCGATAAGGAAGGTAGAGGGGCTGGGTTTGCCTTAAATTACGAGACGGTAATTTCCTTTACTGGGCCGTGGCCCTTATATTCAATTAACAATGAATCCGTTCGGTAGTACAACAAAATTTGGATCAGTCAGATCAGTACAAGATGTGACGGTAAGGGCGTTGATACACTGCTACGGTTATCAGGTACAGGAATTATGCGGCGTTACGGCCTTTAGCCGGACTTCAAAAGAAGACTGGCCTAGCCAATAATTAACTCTACGGCTGGTCGATACGGAACCCAAGCGCTTCTTAAAAAGCGGTCATAAAAGTGGTACCACGATGGACCAGTCAGAATTCTGTCCCTCTGGACAGGCAAAACAAATGCGGCTTCAAAAATACAAGAATCGGAAATTAATTGTCGAATAATACGAAATATGAAGTAATACGACAGCCGGACAATTAATACGCTGCGTAAGACAGCAGGCGTAGACGATAAGCGGA
This sequence comes from Athalia circularis, assembly GCA_963978495.1. Lineage (NCBI taxonomy): Eukaryota > Metazoa > Arthropoda > Insecta > Hymenoptera > Athaliidae > Athalia > Athalia circularis. The sequence goes on along the minus strand of OZ021697.1, from coordinate 26,081,391 downwards.
TTAACGTGGGTTCTGCAGCACACAACGGTAATGGCGAGAGAGTTAAATTACAATATTAAAATAAAACTGGCAGTTTTCCCACGGCTACAACTACGGCGAAATTCTCCAAGGAAGGTGGCGGAATTAATAAGCGATACTAAGCGATACTTAGTCGCAAACCAAATGAGCAGGCGAATAAGCGCAAGCCAAATAATCAGAAAATAATACGAAATTACACAGAAGCAACCAAATCATAAGCGGGACGTTACGGAAAAGTGCAAGCGGGCGATAGCGATAAGCGAGAATAATACCAATTAAGCGTAATCCCTCAACTATTAGAGAGTCGGCCCTCGGATAATTCAGGTCAGCACGATACGATACGAAAATCCGGAGAGGGATCTCTTGACCCAACACTCCGGGCGGTAAACCAAATAAATTTTGCCTCACTGAATTATCGTTGGCTTCACATAAAATAGGGAGTCTCTTACCTCAACTGCAAAACACGAAAAGGACTCGCTCGCACAACACTTATGAAGTCACAAGAGTCACTGGGGGAACTTTGGGGGTAACTGGGTACGGTACTGCGGACTTGACTGTAGGTCTCACAGGTCGGCGTAGAAGTGGATCGAGATCCTCGCTGGTTCCGGGGATCAAGCGATGATTTCGGTGTCCGATAATGGGGGTTTGACCTCGTGATCCTGAATTTCGATAATCATTGGATATTGCTCTCCCACCCTCGGTAGATCCTTGCCGGCGTGCGCGGGACGCGTGCCGCGGTGATTGATGGCTGGCGGGGCAATTAGTAATGTGTGGTGTCACCTGTGGTTCCCTGGTAGCGGTATGACGTGTGATGCGGGTCAGCATTTGACTGGCGTATTGCTGGCTTCAGTACTCCTCTGCTGTTGCCATCTCCAAAGACTTCTCCGGGTCCCTCCGCGGGCAAACAATGCACCGGAGGAGCGGGATCATGATGCGCCACACCGGGACTTGCATCCATGTCCTTCCTTGCAGTCCTTGGTGATGGATCCTCGTAGGGCTTTCTTGGCCAACCACGATGATGCTTCAGCAGCCGAGACAGTAGATGTTTTGGGGGTTGGTCCAGCTCCTGGCTGGTAAGTCTGGGCAACGGGAGGCTCAGTCGTGCGCTTTTTGGCTAACGCACAGCCCTGTACGCCGTTGCCGAGGCATCCAACTGCAGTTGTATGAGTCTGGTTCAGCTCCAGGCTGACAAGTCTTGCGGTAACGGGAGGTCTCAGCAGATTGGCGTTGACCCTGTACGCCGTTAGCGTGGCATCCAGGCACAGTTTGCATACTTTTCTCTCATCAGAGCGTCGAATTCGGTATTAGGGCGGTACTTCTACAGGTAACAGGTCACGAAGGTCTTGATGGTCTCGATGGTCTCGATGGTCTCGATGATCTCGATGGGTCCAGGCGAAAGGGGTTACGAAATAATACGAAATAATACAGGAAATAATGCGAATCAATACGGGGAATGATGCGAAAAATTACGATAAACAATGCGACAAATTGCGGTAAACTGGACTCACTAGCCATACCTACTATAGACCGTTTCTTGGAGTTGGCGATAAAGCGGATTTCATCCGGTCGATATGGGACGTAATCGGGATTTTCGGGACTCAGTGACGGCGGCAGAAATGCAACGTCACACCATATACTTACTTCAACGCTTTGGAGAATGCATAACCTACCAAATTTTACAAAATCTAAAGTTCAGCTGCTTATACTTCCAAAATTTCTACAGATGTTGCAGTTAAATCCCCTCGAAAAGTTGCTTTAGATATCGATGACGTCCCGAATCGAAATGTTAGTTCAGTCATTCGTCGCAATGTAGCTTCAGCCTGTAATCAACAAGAACCTCCGTATAATGTTGAGAACGTTATTCCAAATGCTGTTCAAACGGTTGCTCACGTCATTCAACGGAATGATGCTCCGAACGCTGGTCGAAACGTAACTTCAGTCGCTCAACAGAGAATTGTTTCAGTCATCGATCGTAACGTTGCTCGAAATGTTGCTCCAAATATTCAACAACCAAACAATGCTGGGAATTGGCCAGTATGCCTTGGTAAAGATTCTATAATCAAATATATATAGGTATATTAGGGTAAAGCAAAAAATTTTTTTTCCTGTCTCTTAGCTTGGGGGTAGAATTTGTAGGTTATAAAAAAACAAAATTTTTAACAAAAAAAAATTATTTTTTTTCAATACTTAGAGGTGGCCTACTAATTTCGACATTTAATAATTTAAATTTGCGATTTTGTTTTGAATTTTTTTTTTGTATTTTGTAAAGGGAATGGAAGCCCTTAAAGTCCGTAAAAGGAATGAAGATTATTATTGTTATTATTATTATTAATTTTCAAAATTAGTTGGCCACCTCTAAATATTGAAAAAAATATATTAAAATATATAAAATAAAATATATTAGATATTTCTTCACACTTACCTTGGTAGTATATTGTTACCATTAACCATAATATGTACAATCGCCACTGTTTGAAGGTCCAACAATTTGTGCTGGTCACAAAGAATGTCTGCGAAAGATCACGGAACTACAGCACATTGTCGAAAAACAGGGTAGCAAAATCGATGAAATTCTGCTTTTATGCCGTGACCGCCCTGCAAATAACGTACAAATGGAGAGTGCAGATATATTCAACGCGTTGCCAGTGCTTCCGCTGACAACACGCCTGGAGTTCCGGACCTTTGAACAAAACCTCCGGGATGAAGGAGATGTTCTTAATCAGTTTGTGAGCTATTCATTATCGATTGAAATGTTTGATTCCGCAGTCTACGAATTGACCCAGATATGGCATGTCTCATTGACTAACATGTTCTGTGTTTCAGAAATCGAAGATCACCAGAGTTGAAGGGCATAATGGTCCTAAGCATGTTAAAAATGTGCTCAACCTATTCTTTTCATTGGAATTAGGACATAATATGACGTACACAGCGTATAAATCTACGCTGTTTTTCAAAACCATTGTCGGTAATGCATTATCAATTTCTTGAATTAAACAAAGCAATCAATGTTTCTCAAAAAAAAAATTGAATATATTATTTGCCCGATGATGGTACAGTTGTAGTCATTGAGTCAACACTATTCCACTATTCCAGATTCAGTACACCGCAGCCATCGAAAAGCAAATGAGAGCACTCTTCAGAACACCATTCAAGAATGGCTAAGAAGATGTGGTGACCGCCTTCGCTACAGACAACGCAAAGAAAATGCATGAAGCTTGGTAATATTAAAACAACCATTTTTTGTTGGGTTGGCTGTCAATTTCTCATTTGTGATAATAAAGTTGTGATAATAAAGTTGTGATAATAAAGTAAGAATAAATAAGTTTTCAAGAAGAAGATTTCTCTTTTCCTACACTGTCAAGATTATTATTCAAAGTACGTTAGATCTACATCCGAAATATGGCCGAAGAAGTACGCCTTTATGCCGTGTATTGAAAGGTTACAAAAGACGTCTTAAAGGTGGCTCATTATGGTCGTCTTTATGTCGACGAAAAAAGTCGCATAGCCGTCTTTTAGACGACTAAAGAACGACTTTATGACTCGTTTTTTAAATGTCTTCCGTCAATGGCAGGTGTCTTTTAGGCATCTTTATGATGGCATATGTGTTGTCTGGGTTAAAAGTTCGCACAAAGTAAATTAGCAATTCCTTGGCATATGTGTTGTTACGAGAGCAATCACTTGAATGAGACAATATGCGGATAGCGCAGTGCAATGTGCAGAAGTGCAGGATGTTTTCAGCAGGCAAAAATCTGTGCATAACTACAGGCCCCAAATACAACAGAAATAATCGAAACTCTGTTGCCTTCCAGCGATCCAGTTCATCTAAACGTCGTGGTTTTCTGACGAATTCAGAGGGAACCCATTGTGCCATTGACATCAAAGTATCAGACAATTGTTGTATACTGCTAGCATTCAGTCTTGCAGTTTGATAGCCTCTCAACCACAAACCTAACATTTTCTTCATAACACCTAAGCATACTAGATGCATGTAGTCTAGCGGAAATTGGGTCACCATTCCAATACCTCAATCTTCAAATGGCGATCGTCCAATGTGATGTTCTTCGTAGCCTGCATTGACAAAACCATCATCCCTTCGACACGGCGCAGAGTCCTCTAGGAATAGCATTCGGTGATTACGATATTCACCTTCTTGAATGCAATATCTGCATCCAAAATACCCAATGTGTTCCTCTGTGCATGTCACAAAAGATCGTGCAGGAGAATCACATATAACTGCTCTGATGTCGACTGTATGTATTTTGTTCAGATACGAGAACCCTTGATTATGTGAAGTGAGGTATTCGGCGATAAATTGTTCCAGCAATTCTTGTGCAGAAGGTTTGCTGTTGCCGTGGAAAGCACCTATCAAAATGGTTTCTGTGAATTTGGATTGAACATCTTTCCTAGAATTCGCCAAAGCTGACTTTTAGAACTTTTAGATAAAGGGAGTCCGTCAATGTTTAAATCAATTAAAATACAATCAGGCATTTGTGAAGCTTCTACATTGTTCAGTTGATCTTTAAGGGCTTTTTCTAATCCATAGTGAAAGTATGACCCTCCCAGATAGCAAGCATGTCCAAAGGATATCTCTGAGACGTCTTTACGCAGACGTCCGAGCGCGTCGAAGTTACGGCTTCATTAAAGTTGTCTGCAGAAAGACGTTTCTTACACGACGCGCGCAAGACGTCTTGGAAAAGACGACGCTGTAAAAGACGCGGGAAAGCGTCCAGTCTTTAGTACGTTGGGACGCCGGGCAGATCGCGCCTCGTGCGACTCTACTGTCATGCTATTGTTTGACGACGGTTTTGCGAGTAACTATAGTCACACGAGTGCGGCCTGGAAATCCCGGAATCCCGGGATCTCTCTTTCCTTCCACGCTGTGAATGTGAAACCACGCGGCACACCATGCTTACAATACATGTATTATAAATGCATTTCATGATAATAAGGTAAGAACTTATTTCGTTATTAATAATAGGGAGGGCATTAATTGTGGTGCATGTATGTATTACGTTTTTTATTTATTCGAAACTCGTAGAAACCTAGAAATTATGAAATCTGTCGTATAACCTCACTTAGAAGACGCCATCCCAGTCTCCGAATTTAAGGTGAAGCGCTCGAAGCATCTTATTATCATTTTGTCGATACATATAAGTAAACAGAGGCAGACGATACTTCGGGCGCTCCGAGTGAAATTGGAGAAATACCCTGTTAAACAGAGCTTTCTGTGCCGTAACCACGTCGAATTATTTCAGTGTCGACGAATTCGTTGAACCGACGCTCCTTTTTTCTGTGGCTGTGAACGTGGAGCCGCCTCGAGCAATGCAGCTCACTGTGCCATAAAAAGAGAAGAAACACAATCATAAGGTAAGTTAATGCAATTTATGCACAATAATAGGGAGCTCCATTCGTTTTACTGCATACAATAGGGTGTTTTAGAAAAAACTTTTTTTTTCTATTTTGAAATAGGCTCAGAAGTTTTGTTTGGACTCAAAAAGATGCCTGTTAAAATTTCAGCTCTCAATATTAATATTTACATGTCCCTTATCGCACTCTTTCATTTTCCCTAGGATTAACATAGGAAAAATGTTGTTTGTTGTTTTCGAATTTCATCGGATTTCGAATCATGAAATTTACCGTAAATTCAACTTTGACTCGAATAACTTTCGAACCTGTGAACTTATCAAAAAATGATGGGAGACTTTTCATGTAGAGCGTTCAATTCTCTGTAAAAGTATGTCTTCATCAAATCTGTACATTAATTTGTTGGCGAGTAACAAAATTCAAAAGCAACGAACATTTTTCCTATGATAATCTTATGGAAAATGAAGAAGTGCGAGGAGGGACATGTGAATATTATTATTGAGAGCTGAAATTTTAACTGGCAACTGGCAACTATTTTGCTCCTACCGACGCCTAGAGTTCGATTTTAGACCCGCAAACGCGGGACAACAGTTCCACTTTTATTCCCTCATAGTTGACAAGTGCACATGCGGGAGTAAGGTAATAAAAGTGGAACTTTTGTCCCGCGCTTGCGGGTCTAAAATCGAACTTAAGGCGTCGGTAGGAAAAAAAAGGTTTTTTCTGAAACACCGTAGCGTACAGTTGAAGGTCGAAGCTCTTATGAACCCACAAATCCCATAATCTGTCACATAATCTCGCTTTCAGAATGCCAAAGTATAAAGCGTATAGAAAACTATCTCGTAGACAACAGAACCGACGCTGTCTGCAACAGTTGCAAAATGATGGAAATGTTTTGATAGGATTTCGATCTCCTAGTCCTGAAATTCCGAATGCTAATGAAACTGATACCTTCATTGTTGAAGATGATGTCATTTGTGACACTACTTCTTTAAATACATCTGAAGGAGAATTATCTCCAGTTATCAACAACAATTCTGGTAATGAATGGGAACAGAGGTCAAGTCCAGAGAACGACGAGCCAGTGTCAGTGCAAGAGGGTGTGTCTCCTGATGTGTCAAATGACCTGAGAAGTATCGCTATGCAACTTCGTACATGGGCACTCGAGCATAATATAACGCATGTTGCTCTGAGGAACCTGCTGTACATTTTCAGGAATGCCGGTGTCGCTGACCTACCTCAGGACTCCCGTACCCTCTTGCAAACACCGTTGAAAACTGCTATTACTCAGTGCACATGTGGCCATTATTTCCACTATGGTTTACAGCAGGCAATAGTTGATCAACTTCGGCACTCATTTGATCTCCAAATCAAAGATATACTCATTGATTTGAATATTGACGGATTACCCTTGTCCAAGAGTTCAAAGAGCCAGTTATGGCCCATTCTGGGAAAAATTCACCACACATTATTCAACCAACCCTTTCTAATTGGTGCCCATCATGGAAACAGAAAACCTTTTTCTCTTCGGGAATTCCTCATGCCATTCATAAATGAATATCATCATTTACACAACGAAGGCTTCTATCATGAAGGTAAACATTACACCGTGACTTTGAGAGCAATAATCTGTGACAGTCCTGCTCGTAGTTTTGTGACCTGTACAAAATCTCATAACGGGTATCATGGTTGCGGTAAATGTTTTGAAGAGGGTGATTATTTGCATAATCGAATGCTATTTCTTGGACGGGAAGCTCGCTTACGAACCAACGAGAGCTTCAGGCGCAGAGAGGATGAAGATCATCACGTAGGAGATTCCCCTTTTGAAGAAATAACGTCTCTAGATATGGTTGCTCAGTTCCCTCTAGATTACTTGCACCTGTTGTGCTTAGGCGTCATGACAAAATTACTGTTGTTGTGGCTACAAGGACATCAAAGTACACGGTTACAGGCTCGTGACATCAAAGAATTTTCAAATAACCTAATCGAACTTTCAAAATGGATACCAAAGGAATTTGCAAGAAAATCTAGAAGCGTTGATGAAGTACACAGATGGAAGGCTACTGAATTCCGTCTATTTATGTTATATTTGGGCCCTACTCTTGTGCATAAATTTCTCCCAGTAGACAATGTTTTACATTTTAATAGTTTGAACGCTGCTGTGCGAATATTGTCTGACCCAGTAGATTGTCGACGCAACAACTCTTATGCAAAAAATCTTTTAATTTGGTTCGTCAAAGAATTTCCACGTTTATATGGAGTAGAGAATATTTCGTACAATATTCATACTGTTATCCATCTAAACGAAGACGTCAAAAGGTTCGGATGCCTGGACAAATTCAGTACCTTCCCATTTGAGAATTTCATGCAGAAGCTGAAAAAAAAACTCAGAAAGGCTGCAGATCCCTTGCCGCAACTCCATCGTCGCATCACCGAAGCAGCTTCATTACCATATGCCTTAAATAAAAAATCACTAAAGCATCCAGTTATGTCATACCCGAGCAAAGAAAAACTTCCATTGGGGTGCCATAAAGCGCACACTACATTACAGTTTACTAATTTTGTACTAACTAAAAGAGCACCGGACAATTGTTGTTTCATGAAAGATGCCAGTATTGTTCTGGTTGAGTACATTGGTTATAATGAGCGTGTACCTGTTGTGATTGGAAGGACGTTTGAGACTACCTCAGCAATTACGAATTATCCTTGTGATTCAAAAAAAATGAATATGCACATCGTTGATAACAAGAACTTGTCATCACTCAAGATTTTCACCCTGGACAGTATCAACAATAAGGCTGTGATGCTTCCTTCTGATGGATTATTATATGTGATGCCTCTTCTTCATCATGAAAATTTTTGATATGCATGTGTATGTATCATTGATAGTGCGTGTGTAGATAGGGTTAGCAGACAGTTACTGACAATGAGTGCTTACTCATTCGAAGAGCTTTCTGTCATTGTGTACTCAACAGTGTCGATTATCTTTGGATATGAGCGAACTCGATAGCTTAATATTACGTCTAATGAAATTACAAGCCAGGGTCACAAGTATGATTCATTTCCACTAATTATCTACATCTCTTACAGATGTTCTACGTAATCTACTTCGGAGACTTCTGCTCCATTATACCACAAGCCTGGGTTAACACATGCCAAAAAAAATTTGTATGGCCCCCTAAGAATGTCAAAATCAAAACTGCTACGATGCATAATGTAAAACCTGAAGCATCGTGGACAGAGGACACATACAAAAAAATCTTGAGCCCATACCGTGAGTTATTGCAGGTTCTTATTAGTTTGTGTTATTAGAGGTTTGCTGCAAACCATTCCATCCCATTTTCATTTATTTCCAATGCAATCTCTATATTTGGAAATTTGAAAAACCGAAATTGAATACTCATGTTGAACAAAAAATTCAATCCTGATATTTATTTCTAAGAGACACTTGAAACGGCAATGGAAATTGAACGAGTCAGCATGTATATGGCAACTTCGGATGATGCAGAATCCATTCTACATGGATCCGAAACTCAGGAAAGTCACAGGCGACTAATCAAAAAACCCTGCCAATTCGAAGTCTCCTGGCATGATAAAGGTGGTCGATTTATATCTATTTCCCTTCCTAGATTAGATTCACAAGCGGTCTGTTATTGTTGATATAGCAATAGTTGTGAAAAACGTATACTATATCAAAATACTTAGCTTGAGTACTTGAAAGTAGGTGTTAGCTCCATGACGTTGACTTCAATCCGCCAATATACGAAAATGACAACCTGTACAACATCATGTTGTAGGACATTCCAAAGACAAAAAAGACACTTCTAAGTCTGGGTCAAAACACACACTCATAGAACCACCACCCTCGAATTACAATGAAGAACAGGACAGTGAAAACAATCCCTTTGAAGCTTCCTTGATCTTCGACAGTCCCTCAGATTCTTACTTGCATCCACCATCGCCTTCTCTACTAGCTTTCACAAAACCGACGAAACGTAAACCAAAAATTGTTGCTGAATGCACGTGCAAGAGATCATTTGATGATTCAACCGAAGGTAATTTAAATGGTGAGTCTTCATGCTCCTCCAAATGAACGAGTGAATGAACTCTTAAAATAAGTAGAATAAGCCTCAATGCATCAGTTGCTTAAAAAAATTAATTTCCATAATTAACCAACCTTCATGCTCATAATATTTTCAGATCGCTGCAAACAGAGTGGTTATTACCAGTCAAAAGTACGAGCTGAGAAAAAACAAATGACGAACGATTCTCACGTATCCAACAAAGAAAATTGCATCATAGATAATAACGACTCCGATTCAACTAATTTTGACGACTCCTTTGTTGGCGGTGATCCTTCTCAAACAGCAGCTGTCATATCCAATACAAGAAAATCGCCATAATGTGAATCGAGCACCTCGAAAGTATCTAAGGAACAATCTAAAGAAAATTCGCTCATCACCAAACATATTTCGAAGTCTATTCCAGGTTCCATAATTTCCATAATTTAAAGGCTGAGGTTCCATAATTTTTATATTTTATATTGATAGCATAAATTTCAGACACTGTTATGTTAAGAACAAGGTATGATTTTCGCTAATGGTCCGATAACTTCTAAAGTTCTTTAATACTTAATTTTTCTTGATTTTCAATAGTCCGAAGAGAGTGTACAAAGGGTACCAAACACGTGGACTCTCATTGGAACAGTTCTGAAGAGTCTTCTGATCAGAGTATATTTCAAGTATCTCCCACATCAACCTCAACTCCGTTACTCGAACATATAGATTCTCAAATAAGTCTCCGTTCAGTCACTGTTGCACGGCCATTGCAGCAACCAGCTGCTGAAAAACATAATAACTGTTGTAGTAAGTATGCTTTGCTAATTGGTTGTACAATTGTTGTTAATCTTATAATGTTTGATGGTATATGGGTGATTCCGTTCTAACTGTGATATTCAATGTCCTGTATTGTTTGTTCTTATAGGTCATTAATTAATAATCAATTTATGAAATTTTTGTGCTTATTGGAAAATTATGAACATATTTCAACATTATTTTCATACAATATAACTTCCCACTTACAGAAAACTTACAATATATCACTTAAATGTCAGTACCGTGTCATATCTAGATTCTAGAAATGGACATGACACGGTACTGACATTTAAGTGATATATTGTAAGTTTTCTGTAAGTGGCAAGTTATATTGTATGAAAATAATGTTGAAATATGTTCATAATTTTCCAATAAGCACAAAATTTCATAAATTGATTATTAATTAATGACCTATGAGAACAAACAATACAGGACATTGAATATCACAGTTAGAACGGAATCACCCATATATCTCTTCCAGAGTCATGCTTCAAGGCAGTCATGTCTAAACTGAACCACCTTGTGAATCTATTCGAGAACAGGTCTACCACAATTCATCAAATTGACAGTGAAGAATCTATGTTACCTGAATTTCCATTATCATCGTCACAAGCAGTCCGAAAATTTGAGAAAGATCTCCACAGCAATGACAGACTGCAAATGCAATATGTATGTAGAATCTTCGGGCCTATTTGAACCATATAGGACATTCCTGAAATATAATACAGCATATGTATACCATAGGCTTCATTAATTCTTCACTATACATTGGTTTACCTTCCTCCAGTGTAGAGCTGTTGCTGTCATTGGAGGTCACACCGGACCCAAATTCGTTCGTAACGCTTTCAGCTACGTGATGACTGACGAGTGTGCTCAGCAATTCACCTGGACAGGACAAAAACAAACAGTGAAACTACGAAATACAATGCTCGTCCACCTTATGATAGGTGTGTACGCACGCCTGGTGAAATTGATTACGTTTCTCTGTGCAGCCGAGGTGTAGTTGGACAAAGTATTTAGATTGGTATGATTCGTGAAAAAAAAAATCATCGAGATCTACTGTTAGCTGCAGGAAGGAACATGATCAATCAAACTAGGCGTACCTATACAATAGTACCAACTAATGTCAGTAGGATAGTTTTGTGATTATTAATGCCGAAAACGTTCAATACTTGATATTATGCGATTTTAGACACCATAATGAAAAACAAGAGGGATACTACCACAATCACGGATCTACATACTACGGCAAAAGAGTGGCTACGACACGCTGGAGACCGTGTTAGGTACGCCCGGAAAAATCTTCGTTAGCCACAGAGAAAAAAAAAAATAGTCTTTTATTTTGGCCCACCCTAACAAGGATATGTGTACTTACCTCACCTAGTATTGAGATTTTTTTGTTTTTAATTACCAATTTGGTATTTTTTTGTATGTTCACCAACGTTTATTACCTTTATAATATACTTACCTCACTTAATCTTGAAAATAAAATTGAAAAAAGACCAATATCGTATTTTTTTTTTGTTTGCGTGCCCGGTCGGTCCGCTCATTACACCCGGACGTCATTACAAAGCCGCCGTTCGGACGTCTCCTGAAAGTCGTCTCTAACTGGCTGGGAAGGTGACGTTCTTTTGTCGTCGTGGTTCGAGACATAAGACTGCTTTTTGACGTCTTAAATGCGTCTGTTCGACGACACTATGACCTAGTTTAAAATTGTCTTATCAATATAAAGACGTCAAAAACATGTCTTTGAGACGTCTTGTTGCTATCTGGGCTGTTAGCCCTTCTACTGTTAAAGTCTGCCTGAGAGTACGCAATAATGTTCGTGCATCTGTAGGCAATTCCGTGTGACCAAAATCTCTGAGAATTCCTAATAGAAATGTTACTGCGTTCTGAGGGATATTATTTTTCAGCGCCCAAACTGACAATCGCTGTTGTTTTGATGGATTGGTATCTACAGGCTCTCCGATCCAATTGAAATTATCTGAATCAAATTTTTTTACAATTTCTGAGTCATCTCTGATTTCTGGCTTTGATTGTGCTGCTATTTCTACCCTATCTTCTAGCACAGCGTCTACTTGTTCATGATATCCTACATCGGGTTGATCTTCATTTAATGTACAATTTTCATCATCACAATCCTGAACTTTGAGATCGAATCGTTCATCACGATGTAAAAGTGCCTTAAGACGGCGATTTCGTTGCCTGCGACTCAGGTTTCTAAATTTTTTCTGCTTTAGCATGTTTGGTATTCTTAACTTCGGTCAATCGGTAGGCTGCAGTGATTGCATAACCAGTCCTATACCTAGATGTAACGAACCCAAAAACAGACGAGATGCTTTATAAAGTTATAAATACAAATGTATAACGACGAAACTAACACAATTCTCTTTAATAAAAGTACAGACTACGGTATTTGTCACTTTGGTAGATTTTATACGTACTAGACTGATTCAAAAAAATCGACTATTTTTCTTTTTTCAATTCCACATCAGAATTACTTCCGGGGGGATTAGAAAAGATGCCTGTTCAAAGAGGAGCTCTTAATATTGATATTTAGAAGTCGCTCAACGCGGATTTCTTTTTCCCATTTAAATAACATAGGAAATTTTTTTTTTTTTTTTTAGTTTTGTAGCTCATACACCAATAATCGAATTCAAAGGACGCATATATATTTTTGTAGGAAATAGAACGATCTACACAAAATGTCTCTTATCATTTTTTGATAAGTTGACTCCTCCCAAAGTTATTCAAGCTCAGAACATTTAATTCAACTACAATGCTTAAAAAGGAATTTACCATTAAAAGAATAATTGATTGTAGTGAGGTTATTTATCATTGGAAGTAGAGCTTTACGAATTGAAAATTTTTAACTGACTTCCTTTCTCATAGAAAATCACAAACAACAGAATTTTCCAAAAATTTTAGTGAAGAGCAGTTGATTGCAGTTAGTTTAGTGGAATTTACTATGGATTGAAGTTTGAGCTTGAATAACTTTGGAAGGAGTCAACTTATCAAAAAATGATAAGAGACATTTTTTGTAGATCGTTCAATTTTCCAAAAAAATATGTACGCGTCCTTTGGATTCGATTATTGGTGTATGAGCTACAAAACTGAAAAAAAAAAAAAATTTCCTATGTTATTTAAATAGGAAAAAGAAATCCGCGTTGAGCGACTTCTAAATATCAATATTAAGAGCTCCTCTTTGAAAAGGCTAATGGAAATATCGATCGATTGGTGTTTCATTGACTAGGGCGATAATCGATTAGTAACTCATAGATGAAACTCACTTCTCCTCTACCTTTAACAAAGAGCGATGGTCAGTCTTGTGCATGTTTATGTATCTACCCAAAAAAGTGTTTAATCTGTGCAAATAAGCTCAATCACTAATTAATATATCAGGTCATAGGCCCAGACAACGTCCCGCGAATGATATTTTCGAGCTATAAGGTGTTTTTCTCACGCAAAGTTTGACTTACAAGGAGAGGCTCAGACCTTCGGATCACAGATTCTGCCCAAACTTTTACAGGTGTCTTCTTGAGCCAAAAGATGAAGCCTGTGATGTGTCATTCCATCTAATGGGCATTCCTTCCTAGATTATTAATTAAAAACCAAGAAAAAAATTAAAAAAAAAAAAAAATTAAAAAACACAGGAAACTAATACTGAATCACTATATCATTGAAACTTTCTCAGAGACCTTGAAAAAAAATATTCCAGTCATAAATACACCACATTTCACTTATGGCACTACGTCACACTCTTCGGAGGCACAGTCGCAGGGCTCGAACAGCTTCCTTTCAATTTCTAACGAACTTGATTCTTCAAGACATATTTCAGAATTCACCTAGGTCCTAACTATCGCCTGCAATGCATCGAGGCTATAGATTCCTTCATCAACGAACATTTTTTGGCTGATAGATCTGAAAATAACAACGGTAATACCAGTCTTACTGCAATGTTACATGTATATTGTCGATAAAAAAACATTACATTCATACCTATATATTTTGAATACATTCACCACTTTGATCGACCTTTCATAAAGATTGAATACTCATCTTATCGAATGATGTTAGTCGTGACAGGTCAAGTAAGGTTATGTTCTCCGACCCAATGGATCTATGCCAAATTTCAATGAGTACAGCAAGTACAAGCTGTCATGAAATAGCCGTCGATAGATTTCGGTATTAAAAGGTAACGTTCTGCTCTACCGACACGAGCCGTTGTGTGTCGATCGAGATCTGTCATACGTTGCTGTATAAGTCTATGGCTGTAAGTGACGTAAAAGCTCTTATAATTGTGTTAGCGTATTTCCATCCAAACAAAAACAGTATAATAAGGTAAAGATAAATTTTCAATCTTTTGTATCGATGGCTATTTCATGGTAGCTTGTACTTGCTGTACTCATTGAGATGTGGCATACATGCGTTTGGTCGGGGAACATAACCTTACTTGACCTGTCGCGACTAACACCATTCGATAAGATGAGTATTAAATCTTCATAAAACGTTGATCAAAGTAGTGAAAGTATTCAAGATATATAGGTATAAATGTTATGTTTTTTTATCGATAATATAAATGTAATATTGCAGTAAGACTGGTATTACCGTTGTTATTTTCAGATCTATCAGCCAAAAAATGTTCGTTGATGAAGGAATCTATAGCCTCGATGCATTGCAGGCGATAGTTAGGACCTAGGTGAATTCTGAAATATGTCTTGAAGAATCAAGTTCGTTAGAAATTGAAAGGAAGCTGTTCGAGCCCTGCGACTGTGCCTCCGAAGAGTGTGACGTAGTGCCATAAGTGAAATGTGGTGTATTTATGACTGGAATATTTTTTTTCAAGGTCTCTGAGAAAGTTTCAATGATATAGTGATTCAGTATTAGTTTCCTGTGTTTTTTAATTTTTTTTTTTTTTTAATTTTTTTCTTGGTTTTTAATTAATAATCTAGGAAGGAATGCCCATTAGATGGAATGACACATCACAGGCTTCATCTTTTGGCTCAAGAAGACACCTGTAAAAGTTTGGGCAGAATCTGTGATCCGAAGGTCTGAGCCTCTCCTTGTTAGATTATCGACCCTTTTGGAGGTTAGCCCGGCCACGTGCAAAAGTGGAAGAGACCAACAAAAATGGAATCAGAAATAACTGAGATAACAAAGCTGAAGAGTTCGGAGAACTGGGCGCAATGGAAATTCCAAACGTCAGTCTTACTCAGAGATAAGGATGCCTTGAAGGTGGTGACAGGTAATTTCGACATGCCTGTGCTAGCCGAAGAAGCGACCAATGCACAGCATCGAAGTTTTAGCATGTGGTCAAAGGCAGATAACACTGCACAGAAAATAATTGCAACAAGTGTGGCAGATTCCCTATTGGTACACATCATGAACTGTAACTGTGTCAAGGACATGTGGCAAGCGTTCTACAACCTCTACGAGCAGAAGTCGGAGACCAGCATCCATATGCTCCAGCAAAAATGGTACCAACTAGCCGAAGAGCCTAAGGACAGTATAGCCTCGCACATAGCAAAGCTCAGGGATCTTGCACATCGCCTAGAAGCACAAATCAATGGTTCCTGGCGAGTTAATACATTCCGACCTGTGCGGACCATTTCAAGAAGAATCGATAAATGGGTCACGCTATCTTCTGTTGTTCGAAGACGATTATTCTCGATATAGAACTGTTTTCTTTGTCAGATCTAAGGACGAAACAGTGGAGCGGATGAAGGATTTCATCACCACGACAAATAACCATATTGGAACCCGCATCAGAACTCCACGCACAGATAATGGCCTGGAGTTTGTAAATCAGAAGGTGAGCGACTTGCTAAGAAGACATGGAATACGGCATCAGCGGACTGTATCTTATACGCCTGAACAGAATGGTGCAGCCGAGAGGGAGAACCGCACGCTCGTAGAAGCCATGAGATCGATGATACACGCAAAAGACTTACCATTGAGACTGTGGGCTGAGAGCATTAATACTGCAGCGTACATAATCAATCGTACCAGAGCGAGTCCTCAATATCCGAAAACACCATACGAGTTATGGTATGGTCGAGCAGCTAAACTGGGTAAGCTTGTTCCTTTTGGAACAATTGCCTACGCGCACATCCCTAAAGAGAAACGCAGAAAGCTTGACCAGAAGGCGGAGAAAGGTTACTTTGTGGGATATAGCGAGGACGTCAAGGGATTCAGGATTTGGTTCACAGAGACCGACAAAGTGGAAACCAAAAGAGACGTAGTTTTCAAGGAAAGTGGCCCAACAAGTCCAGCTAAACAGGGCGAAGATGAGTCACAGACAGTTGATTTTGTGGAAGATCCCAAAGATCACCACCCGAGGCTGAGCAACGAGTTGTCGAGGAGTCAGAGGAGTCGAGCAACAATGAGGAATCTGATGGCGACAGCGATTGGGAATCAGCAGAGGATCCCATTGGATCAGAAAATCAAGACATAGAGGATAATGAGGTGCAAGTAGTGCATGAAGATAGAGTCCTTCGAAACAGAGACAGAATTAGAAGACCGAGCAGATATGAGGATGGGGTAGATCCTGACATAGTTCTCCTAGCAGAGAGTGATGAACCTCAAAACTACCAAGAAGCCATCACAGGTATGCATGCAGCTCAGTGGAAATCTGCCATGGATGAGGAGATTAAATCACTTAAAAAGAACAATACTTGGAGTATTGTGAGCCCACGACAAGGAACAAAACCGGTCGATAGTCGATGGGTGTACAAGCTTAAAAGGAAACCTGACGGTAGCATTGATAGATTCAAGGCAAGGCTTGTGGCGAAAGGCTATTCGCAGAAACATGGGGTTGACTACCATGAAACATACAGCCCAGTTGTCAAGTTCGATTCAATTCGCATTATACTTGCCTTGGCAGCATCTAGGAACTTGTTCCTGGCTCAGTTTGACGCAAAAACGGCCTTCCTCAATGCAAAACTATCAGAAACCATATACATGCAGCCACCAGAAGGCTATAAAGACGAGGCAGGCAAGACATGTAAGCTGGAAAGAAGCCTATACGGCTTAAAGCAATCTTCGAGGTGCTGGCACGAGCGTTTCACAGCATTCCTGGAAAGGTCAAATTTGAGAGCGACAAAATCCGACCCGTGTGTCTTTATAGAAGATCAGCGTGAGGGGACACTGATCCTGGCCATCTACATAGATGACAGGCTGATAGCGGCGTCAAACCAGGCAACAGCAGATGCATTGTTGTCTCAAATGCAGGAGGAGTTTGAGGTAACAAAGGGAAATCTAAGTCTGTTTCTAGGTTTTCAAATAGAACGGAGCGCAGACGGCTCAATTTTCCTACACCAGTCCGGATACACTAAGAAGGTTTTGGATCGATTCCACCTGGACAACGCAAACCCAGTGACCGTCCCAATAGACAAGCACCAGGAACTGAGTGTCGTAGTACATGGAAAGCAAGAGTCTGGGGGGGTCCGAGCTCCCTACCGAGAAGCCGTTGGATCTCTGATGTATTTAGCGATAGGCACTAGGCCCGACATAGCTTTTGCATTAAGTACGGTAAGCCGATATTTAGAGAGACCAGACAAAATTCATTGGAACGCAGTGAAAAAAATAATGAAATATCTCAAAGGCACTATTAATTATGGTTTAGCTTTCAGAGCAGGAACAGAACTGAAATTATTAGCATTTAGTGATGCAGATTACGCAGGCGACATGGAGACTCGTAGGTCAACTTCGGGTTACGTATTTAAACTAGGAAGCTGTACGATCTCTTGGTGTTCGCAGAAGCAAGAAGTAGAGTAGCCTTGTCAACGACAGAATCAGAATTCATAGCTGCGGGTCAAACGATTAAAGAATTGATTTGGTTGTATCGGCTAGTGAGCGAAATAACTAAGACAAATATCGTAAGGCCTCAATTATTTCTAGATAACCAAAGTGCAATTAAGTTACTGAAAAGTACTGAATTTCACAAACGCACCAAGCACATAGACGTCAGATATCATTTTGCGCGTGGAAAAACTCAGGAAGGATTGTTTGAATTAGATTACGTTCCAACTGAAGAGCAGTTAGCTGATATTCTAACTAAACCATTACCCAGAGAACGTTTTGTATACCTAAGAAACTTGTTAAATGTAAAGACTGAATAGTGTTAAACATTGTAGTACAATAAAAAGGCAAGACTGAATAGTATAGTACAATGAAAAGTGGGAGTGATGAAAATATCGATCGATTGGTGTTTCATTGACTAGGGCGATAATCGATTAGTAACTCATAGATGAAACTCACTTCCCCTCTACCTTTGACAAAGAGCGATGGTCAGTCTTGTGCATGTTTATGTATCTACCCAATAAAGTGTTTAATCTGTGCAAATAAGCTCAATCACTAATTAATACATCGAAGGCATCTTTTCTAATCCCCCCGGAAGTACTTCTGATGTGGAATTGAAAAAAAAAAATAGTCGATTTTTTTTTAACCAGTCTAATATGTACTTAGATGTGCCAGAACTTCGCTAATCCCTCCGTATAAACGACGATGTTCCAATTTTTAGATCGGCCCTGAGACGCATAAATCAAATACGAAGCTGCAAATTTAACACCAAAAAACGCGGACAGCGCTTCAAGATACAAATTAGTAATGCTTCATTATCGAAAAACGGCTGAAATTCAAAAACGCCTGAAATCGAAAAATGCTGGTGAAAACATCAAGGATACCGGCGATAGGGAACAGAGCACGAGTGACGCTAACCTCTAAATTGAGCACGATCTTATTCTATTGAGCCAACCAATTTTTAGCTTAATCAGCACAGTTTATAACTTATGCAAAAGATAGCGGACCAAAAATAGAGGTAAATAAAAGTATACTTACTTTTTGAATCCGGAAAATCACCTTATTTCGTTTCACACATTTCACGCGTCCTTTTCATTTGCGACGAGAAACTGGAAAAGGATTTGTACGTAATCGGTAAAACAAAATACGATTCCACGACCGCGGCGCCACGCTACGGTCGGCGTTGCTGCAGTTATGAGCAGACCGCGAAATCAAGAAATATCAGACCGAATACAGACGTGTTTCAGACGTTCTGCAGCAAACGCGTATGTAGGTCTAAGTCGAGTCGTCTTTACGACGTCTCGATTGCGACGTCTGAAATAAGACGTCGTCTACAGGTCATTGTTCAGGACGTCTGTAAAATGACGTCTAATTGACGTCTTTTGGACGTTCTTGTTGTCTGGGCCAGTGGGAGAGATGGCCGATCATGGATATTTCATGAAATGGCACTTATTCTATAAAATAATTATTATTTCGCAAGGTTATTGTTCAAAGCTTTGGTAATTATACAACATGAAAATGACTTTTTTTTTTTACTTTGATCTTAGCGATTTCATTAAATATCCATGATCGGCCATCTCTGCCACTTGGGAATCTATCCCGACTTTATCTGAATGGAAAAGGGGACAAAACCATCGTTTTTTTTTTTTTCATATTTTTTCAAATGATCGAGAAGGACTTCAACCATCATTATGGATTATTGAAATTTGTTTTTTTCTCTTTCTCATGGCAACTGGAAATGTTTATAAGTTACTTCGGATACAAATAATAACAAGAAGTTTCATGGTATTTGAGTTTCGCAAGGCTCGGGCTTTGCTTGAGTACCCCGTTCTGCCCCCCCCCCCCTCCCTGCCCCTATAGTTGATATAAAAATTTTTTTCAATTATCAACTGTAATGTATATTATGACTTGTAACAAACCGTTGTGATGTACAGCCATGTGGCTTTTTTTAAAATGAAATATAAATGAATATGTAAATATGAATGAAAATAGTGACGACTTTCGGAATTTGTGTTAAGAGGCATATCGAGTCGCCATTTTGTGGGTGGGGGACCTCGAATTTTCGAAAGGTGTATTCTCCAAAACGGCTGAAGCAATCGAAATGAAATTTAGAAGATCGTTAGAGGTAATTGGAACGAAGTGGCTAAACTTTGGATTTTGTAAAATTCGAAAAAAAAATTGATAGGAATCTATTTACCCTGTGAAATAATCGAAAAATTTCATATTTATACTCAACAGATCGCAATATCCGGGGTTTAGCCACTAGAGAAGACCAAAACACACATCTTGAGATAGGAACCACTTCATTTGGTCAAGAAATGTAGGAGAATACACCTTTTGAAAATTTGTGTAACGCAAAAACCGACATTTCGTTTCTTATGACTATGACAGCTGATTTACATTACTACCGGGTTCACCGAATACCCGTTAGCGGGGCTGTAAGCACCCATATTGACTTCAATCGTTAGATCATCCACTAAGAAACGTGTGCAGCTCAAGTGAAGAACGAAATTTAGGATGAAGTTATAGTTTTCTATGATTTGAATCGTTGTTTTTCGCGAAAGAAACTTATTCTCACGTATTTGTTACATGTTTATGATCGTGACAGGCACTAACGCGAAAATAACTGCTAGGTTATGTTCCTATGAAATATACAGATTTGATGGTTTTTATGCGCCATCAAGCGGTGAGCAGAGGCGCCTCGTTGTTGAGGCCCCTGCATTACCGCACCGTACGGGGGCCCGCACGAGGCGCTTTGGTCACTCGATATGCCTCTTAATAAAGAAGAGCACTATTATAATTCGTGTGAGAAAGTATTAGGAGTATTTTTCGTGAAATTGAGGGACGCTGCCGCATCTGTTATTAGGTGCTGTTTCTGTTCATCTCTAGGATGAGTGGCTTCCGCACCGTGAAATTCGTTCGCGATTTTTCTCAACATTCGTCGGACTGAAATCGAGATCCTTGACGAGTTTCGTTGCTGACAAGCTCATAGAAGTGTCGATGGATTTTTTTTCTGGCGCCCGAAGTACAACTTTCGGCTATAGGGGTGGTTCTCGTCAGGGTGATTTTGTTTGCATGATTATTTTCGAGCGTTGACACACCTAGTTGAAGATTCAATGGGATCAGTATCTCTGATAAATTCGCGAAAGTTCGACAGGGTTTTGTTTTCACAGCTTGGGGTAGTTTTAGAGCTGGGGATGGGATTTCGCAGGATGAAATTTGCTTGCGATCATTTTTAACCTTTTATCACCCGATTTATCATCTTTGATACGCTTCCTCACCGATGAACTCATCAGAACAGCACTTGGATTTTTTTACGCAATGGAAATAGGTCCTCAGCGATTAGGGTGAATCTTTTGAGGCGGTTTTCGTTTTACTATCTTTTCCACCCTTAAGCCTAGTCGTTTTCTGTTTCATTCCGAAATTATCGAGAAATTGGAGAGAATGACAAAATTTCGATCAACGATCGAACCAAACTTCAACTAGCTGTCGTTGACGGGTTATGCTTAGATGAAGATGCAATAGCAGCGCAATTTCAGGATGCATTCGAAACTCTTGCCAAACGGTCCATGGATGCGCCAAGGTTAGCTTGCCTATCCTGTAATAAATTATGTTTTCAGCGGGATCTCGTGCAACTTGATAAATTACGAAAGCCTATGAGGAGGGTTTACTGGTCAGAGCTAAAAGCTCACCTTGAGGGTGTTCCACCGACCCCTACCACCAATCATTTTTCCATAATTGTGTGACGTCTGTGTGAGCGCGATCGCATATTGCAAATTTCGCCTCGGTCAAACAATGGATCGGTCTAAAATTCGATAAGAATACTCTTTAAAGTGCGGTACAGGGGGCTCTTCGACCAGAATAACGATCAAAAAACGTTGAAATCAATGAAATATCCATTTCTCTGAGGTCCTGAATCAGCTGTCACCAACATCATCTCGCAACACACCGACACGAACCACAATCACACGAAATACGCCGTATTAACAAAAGAAAAAAATGAATCGGGTCGAAGAGCCCCCTGTACGCTAATCCGATTGATCATTTAGATGAATCACGATGGTAATTATTGTCGTTTGGCATCTAAAAACCGAATACTGGATGTGAGAAGCGATTCGTGTGCGCAGCCATTTTTCCTATTCCGCGTGACTGACAGCTGCGTGGAAACAATTCACGACTTTGCCGCATCGTTTTGAGTGCCGTCAACACTACTCTGTAGGGATCCTCTAGTCGTTGAGTGTAGATAGATATAGAGTTGAAGCTAGGGCGAGGGGCTTGACCAGCCTGAGACGGCAGAGGAAGAACGGTTCCGTAGCCGACCACGGAGGGGCGCTACTAGGTATCTTGGAGGCTTAGGCCAAGAGCCAGAGCAAAAATCGTTGCAATCTTCTACAGAAATGATTTTTTTTTTGGAATATGTCGGGGGGGTGTCCCTTGAGTGTAAATCTCAGTTGGCGGGACGCGGGGGGTTGAGCTTCAGCCGCCATTTTGGAAAACGTGTTTTATCAAGTATCTCCTAAACCGTGCGTCATACAACAAAAATAGTAGAAATCATTTTTGTGGATAATAAAATTCTCTACAACTTTTATTCGACACTTTTTTCTGTATAGCGCATAGGTTTTCATTTATAGCGCGCCAAACTTTTTGCAAAATGTTTATCGCCAAATATACAGTTAACGGTCTTCCTTCATGTTCAACACGGATGAGACTGATGACATAAAATAAAGCGCCTTTTTTTTAATGAAAATAAATGATTCACTTCGTTTTTTGCTTCAAGAAATTATTTTACATACATTGAACTATGTTATATACCTTTTACTTTTCCTTCTAATTATTACTATTATTATTTGTATTATTATCTATTAAATTTTATTATCTAAGAAATTAATCTCTACTATTTTTGTTGTACGACGCACGGTTTAGGAGATATTTGATAAAACACGTTTTCTAAAATGGCGGCTGAAGCTCAACCCCCCGTGTCCCGCCAACTGAGATTTACACTCAAGGGACACCCCCCGACATATTCCAAAAAAAAAATCATTTCTGTAGAAGATTGCATTACGAACCCACTTTTCATGCTCTGGCTCTTGGCCTAACTGGAAATTCAAACTAATTCGAGTAGTACCTAACAAGAACCCACAGGTATAATTCCACTAGATTCAAGAACAGGTACCATACACAATGCTAGACCAAGTTTTCAGCAAACAGGGTGTTTGAGAACGCACAGGAAATGTGACAGACGACAAGTTATCTCCGTTTAAGCCCTAGTATCGGGACGTGTACTGGTCACTATGGTGATAGCTCAAGGGCGGCTCTAGTTTTACGAATAGATTAACACTTGGCTACATCCAGTCATGGGTAAAGCCTGAGAAATCGAAGAAGAATAGATCAACGCTTCACCTGTCGCGGCGGCCAGGTGTCAGCCTCGTGTAACCGATTCAACGAGCGACGCACCGCAGTAGACTTTCACGTGTATCGAAATAATCGTGGAGATTCTGCATGTTATTCAGGATAAATATCTTCGTGGACGGCGGTAGATTAATAATTGATATCAGTACCAAACGGTGTAACAGAAGTCAACGGCTACAAAGAACACTGTCAGTTTGGAATCAACTGTGTAACTATAGCGTGAAATAGTGCAGACATGTACCTATAGATATTTCATAAGCTTGTGCAACGTGCTGACAACACAACATGGTGAACATTATTGTGGAAACTACAGTTGTGGATACTGTAATAAATAAATATGCAAGAGGAAACACGCCTTCCTATCTAATCGTGAATCAATGGTGGGTGGGAATTTATGTTCATATCTTCAAAACAAACCAATGGTGCTTCATCAACTCGTATAACCTGCCCGAGTTACATTGCATGAAATTCAGTTTTGCATAATTATTTTGACTAACCGGTTATATTAGATTAGCAAAATTTTATTAATCCGGAATATTTCTGCATGTTTTTGATTGGAAATTTTCGCTCACCCACCTGGTGATATCGCTGAGTTGGATATCCACTCTTCCATCAACTGGATACGAATATCTCATTTTTACAACAGCTTTCTCCCAGAAAATGAAAATAATATGTGTTGAATGTTATTAAAACCTTAAGAATCACGTTTATTTAATAAAATTTATTAAAACATTGAAAAAAAATTCAGAGAAAAATACTCATTTTCGAATCGGGCCTCAAATATTTGTTTTCAAACGAAGTATTTTCGAGATTAAAAAAATTCCTTTTGGAAAATAACCAAGTATCTTTTTCTGTCCTCTATGCATCAAAATCGTGAGGTACATTATTATTTTGAAACATGACGCTCATTATTATAAAACGTCCACGCAATTCAACCTTGGAACTTTACTCTCAACGCGCGCAAAGAAGTTTCACTTTAAAAAAATTTTAATAATTAAAAAACGCACATCGATTTGATGTTTTGAAATCACGTGAAAGATGAACGGATGTAAAAAAAAATTCAAACAAACTTGCCTAATGGGATGGGGACAATTATTACAAAATTTTTGAACCTGCACAAAAATGGTACAATACGCGTAGCATAAATTGAATGAGGGAATTCCTAGAATCGAGTCATAGAAGCTTAGTGATGTAGGTATAGTACCCAGGTCTAAAGTCCCTTCGATCTAATGTTGTTACAGGCAAAAGTGGACGACGTCGCAAAACCTTCGTGAAACTCGAAAACAAACTACCACGAACACAAAAATGTTGATAGCAAATCGTGCCAGATGCTCTATGGCAAAATCGCGCCATGCAAGTCAAGCACAGAACATCGCTATACGCAAATCACAGGCTACTTATGTAGACACAGTCACGAAGCTGCCGCTAAGAACCAAGCGAATGACCACCTCAATGCCCGTATTGTGATGACAGCAAAAAGATCTACCTGATGAGAGTAACTAGAAATTAAGTAGGCGCTGCAATGATCACCAACGCCGAGGTCTTCCGCCTCTTTACATGCGCTTCAAGTGCCATAATGTGTTGGAAATAGAATGAAAATAAATAAGCAAGCTACCTCAGATGAACTTGCATATAGTACAAGAAACTCTAATTTGAGAGAAACAGTAAAACATTTTGGGACTTGTTTATAATTTGTTATTGGGTTAATATTTTTATCTTGTGACCAGCTGTGATTGATGCTTTTCTCTGGAAGCCCCAACTCATGAGATTGCGTAACCTCACTATACCTACAAAGATCGTATATTGACATTTGAATGTAGTATAAGGATTGACGTTGGATGTATAGAAAAACATTAGGAATACTTTAAGATTCAGATCCCCGGAAAAAATGGCGAATTTTGATGGTTAATATATTCAAAATACCACTTACAAGCATGAAATCGTATTCAACTTCGAAATGCTGTAATTTTCTAGCCGTGATTTTTAGCAGAGAAATACCCTGAAATCTATATCTTCATATGCATACTTTATACTGGCGCCGTCGAATGGTTTGGAGAAGTAGATATGATCGATTCAAATAAGAAAGAGGTAGAATTGAATGTTTAAAATGGATTGAATCAATTGCCTTGAATGAAAAATGATGTGCAGCGGGCCGTCATTTGAAGACATGTATGTTGTAACCGCCAAATTCAAGATCATTGAAACGCATTAGACCCAATGACATCAAATAACGATTGCAACCATAGAAATATTGTCGGATAATTGTCGGTTTGTTGGGATATTTGTAAAAAACAGACTGAAGAGAGTACCTAGGTATATCGGCTAAACAGCACATTGCATTCGGTATCAGAGTGCAATGCATCACACATGGTTGATCATGGACATAAATTTTTAGTACGACGACACTTTCACTGCACAACATGTGCGCGGGGTATTATCATTCCCCTTTGGCAGTATTTGAAAGTACCCAATGCATGTACGACCTACATTATGTTTGTATTGTGTATGGGTGGATTAAGATTAATGGATTCATCTTGTAATTATGTACGTTTTATTGGTAATCAGAATTACATATACCATGTGTCCCAGCGTTTACACTACAGTATGTCTGGCTGCCTGCCGTCAGGCGCCAGGCTTACTGTTGGGCATTACTGGTGATATTTGGTTGAAGACGTGCAGGATTGGTGTTTAAACAACAGATTTAATAGGAAAATAATACTGTCCATGTCTCTTCACAGTTGACAAGGTAACCAGAGACAAGGAAACGGAAAAAGTAGAAAAAAAACAAAAAATTTCACAGTACAATGTTGAACATAGTATGGCGCTTTTTACATATGGTGGTTAACTCAAACCTATGGTGTATAATCTGATAAGGCGACATTGCTATTCTTATTTATTTGTTCAACACTGAGGCCGTATCGACAAGTCAAACTACCGTCCGTGGTCCGTGAACAAACGTAGCAATATAGGGCGGGTGGCGCCTGACGGCAGACAACCAGACATACTGTAGTGTAAACGCTGGGACACATGGTATACAATGTACACAACTATTGAACTTTATCATAACTCCTTTCCTTTTTCCTGGATCCTGTACGAGAAGAGCTGCATTGCCGAAGACTATCTACCCCAGATTTCGTTCATGGTTGACAGAATATTTCGTCTGGCATATAAAAGAAATAAACACATTCGACGATTGTTAGTGAACAATTATTTATTCACTACACAAGGTGAATATGAATTTGAAAAAAAATAGATTATCCCAATTAAAAATACCGCAAGTTGATAACCACGTTAAGTATAATTATCAAGAGGTCTTTAAGAAGCACAATAATTTGAGGAGCTTTTGTATGACAGTCATGCGACTTGGAATGTAAACGGAAATTCTAAAAAAATTACTTAATTAACAAATGTGTGCAACGACAACTTTCAAGGCGGCGTTACGACATGGCGTTCACCGCGCGGAGCCCTGTTTTCTACATTGCTTGAAAAGTATTAATAATAAAGATGAAGTTCCAGGAGTCGGAATTTTTTGTAAACTTCCTTCACATTCAGATTTTTTTTTCCCAAAATTTCTCCAACATTAATAGTTTTTGAGTAATTTGCAAAAAACTGATGGACCCCTGTTTTTTGGAAGTTTTAATTGTTTATAACTTTTGTAATTGTTTATATATGGGTTTCACACTTTTGCACGTTTTTCTAGATGCCATTCGAAATCCAATGCGCTCTCGCACGTATTTTAATCCGGAGTCGCAAGAATTTTCACGTTTTCGAACTTGCGAGGTAGACTTAGCGACGCGTGCAAGGATCTCATAGCTGAGTCTCGGCCGTCGTGCGGTATCACACCTACGGTCCCACACAAGTCCAACTTACCCACACTGCCAAAGCTACTCCTCCGTGTGGGATCCGCGTATCCAAGCCTCCAAGATACCTAGGAGCGCCCCTCCATGGTCGGCTACGGAACCGTTCTTCCTCTGCCGTCTCAGGCTGGTCAAGCCCCTCGCCCTAGCTTCAACTCTATACCTATCTACACTCAACGCTCTAGTGAGGGTTGAGACAACCGGCCGCCATTGGAGGTTCACCGGAAATGAATACGCTTTACACGCGATTATTCGAACCGAGCGGTATATATTAACTATCAGTGTTACACTGAAAACAGCGGCTTCATAATAATCACCCGCTTTTTTTCCTTCACTCGGATGATTTAGTAAAATTAGTCAAAATTACAAAAGCATATATCACATGCAGTTGATGAAGAAGCTACCAACGCTACATAGGTTCTATTTATCGAACATTTGTTCATCAGTTTATTATGAAACAGATTTGTAAAAGTATATCAATATCAGACAGTTTAATTTTAATTTAAATTAATTGAGTTGATTGAATGAAACCATTAATCTATAAATTAATTCTTAGTATACAATGTAAAATAGATTTGAGACGAGTGCATAGCAATACAAATTAATGTAAAGAAAACATCCTTACCAACTATAATTATATCGATAAGTTAGATCTCTAATCTAGTGTAAAAGAAATAAGAATGACACGTGTAATTAGTCAGTATGATCTATTATGCCATGCTGAATACATTAGATTGATGAGTACAAGAGTAATCTAGAGACATCTCCGTGAATAATAACATTGAATGTTGTTTCTTTGTTATTTACAGGTGAGATTAACATCTAAATTGAATCAGCATGCATATTTTTGGAAATAAATAAAGCTTTGTTATTTACAGAGAAACAATTCGTGCATTATTCGCACCTGAGTGAAAATTCACATATTGTATTAATTGAATAATATCACAAATTTTCAATCAAGCCACTGGCATAGAAAACAGCGTTGTGAAAAAGGTACATATGAATGTACAATTTTTCCTCAACATTCCAAGGATTAATTAATATATACAATTAAAAAAAAAACATGATTGACAATGAGATTCCTAGTTTTGAATAACACGAAAATCACAGCAGAAATTGCTCGGTTAAAAATGGTGGTTGTAGCAATAAGCAAATAATGATTCATTCATTGTCAGCAAAACCAACTTTCATTTGTTGAATGCGACTCGTAATCGTGATGATGCCACCGGAAATTTAATAAAAGCAATACAATGATATAAGCCGAACTGTTTGGAACTACTGAATACAGCTTCAAAATTATGAAATGAGTATCACAATTCGAAATCCGTATTCATAGGCGCATTATAATTAATTATCCATAACATATTTATTCTGCATATTTATCAAAATTATATGCACTGTGACGCTACCTTCTGGCTCCCCGCCCTTTGCCGGAGAACTCAGGTGCGGGGAAGGCAAGCGCCGCAAGAGTGATCACCCACGTGTCAAAGTTGGGCGCCAGGCGGTTTCCCGCCGCTCAAGAATTTCGGCCGTAGCCGTCCCTGACAACACGCACCTGCGGTGCCTCGGTAGCTCAGTACCGCGGAAAGGGGTCGGGATTATCCAAGGATTGACAGGCGATAGAAATAACGACTCGAGCGAATCAATTTAACAAATTCACAATTTTTATTTGTCACGGGAACACAAAATCAATCACGCGGGTCAACTGAAACCCCTCGGGGGTGGTGTGCGTGGTCGGGGACCGTGTGAAGGCGGCCCCACCACTGGGATAATTCCCCCCGGATGAAATTAACAAAGTTACACGCAGTAAATAGTACGAGCGCCAATAAATTAATGATACAAAAAAAAACTACAACTACTAAAATTCAACGCTCACTGGGAGCCGCGACACAATATGATACAATAAATAAGAACCAAACGCTCCCTCAAACGGAGCGACAATTAGAACAAAATAAATATTATCAACCATACAAACGAAAAGAATAATGGAAAGCGGCAAGATACAATTAACTAACGGAATCTCCTACTAAATGACTCTGCCGTTACTCTTCAGTCGGACTACGCTGTCCCAAGAATCTCTTTCTCACTCTAACAGAGGTACCCGTAATCAAAATATCAAGGGTGACCGTGACCCACGTACACATACCTTAATCATAACTGAAATAGTTAGACACTACGAGAAGTGATATAGGTTAGCACACCTTATAGAGGAATACTACAGCAGCGCCACGGCAGAGGTGGTGAACCGGAGCGGCTCGACTCGCATCGATCGATCGATGTGAGGTGTCAACCTCACAAAACTGACATAGCTGTTTAACAATTGATGAAACGCATTAGAAATGTCTACCGACCATAATAAAATGATATACGTCGATAGTGTAGTGAAAAACACGACTGATGTTTTTATTTGTGTCAGAAAAATGATATGGTGGATTAAACAGGATAGGATGATGTTCGTCGATGACAGAGTAAACACTTGCCATTGATGCAATCGAAATGATTGTTGTAAGAAAACGACAATAAACGAGACGACGCATTAGAAGTGTCTACCGACCATAATAAAATGATATACGTCGATAGTGTAGTGGAAAACACGACTGATGTTTTTATTTGTGTCAGAGAAATGAAATGGTGAATTAAATAGGATAGGATGATCTCTGTCGATGACAGAGTAAACACTTGCCATTGATGCAATCGAAATGATTGTTGTAAGAAAACGACAATAAACGAGACGCATTTAACAATTAACGAGACGCATTAGAAGTGTCTACCGACCATAATAAAATAAGTTCCTTCGATAGTGTAGTAGAAAACATGACTGATGTTTTTATTTGTGTCAGAGGAATGATAGAGTGAATTAAATAGGATAGGATGACCTCCGTCGATGACAGAGTAAACACGTGTTTTCTGTCCGAAAATGAAAAGCGCATATCAGTCATTATGAATGTCATTATAGAATGTCATGATAATGAGTTGTTCTATTTGTTGAAAAACAAGATTCTTCGTGGTTTGATTATTATCTCTAGAGGTAGAGGTAGACCTGTGAGGGCTGATCTCCTGTCGATTTAATTAATATTGTAACGGAATAGGTATGACTTTAAAAAAAAAAAAAGATATAGAACAGGTAATATGATAATAATAATAATAATAATATTTTAATATGATTCTTGTTATGTTTTATAACATTTTAATTCGCCCCTGAATGCCACAATGAACATTCATACTTCTATCATTCACACAGACATAATACGGGTAAGTAATACTTAAAATTGTATAAAGACAAACAGGAAAGAATACGATAATTGTATAATAAATAGTCTTGATAAAATTGCTCTGGGGTTTTCTGAAACAGTGACTAGTATTTATATATCGAATTTTCATTCATCAAATTTAATGATCTCGTTCACTTATCTTTTATCACTTTTTATTTTCTTTTTTTCAGGTGGTGAAGATGATCCACACGTCAATGGTGAGTAAATGGTATTGTTTGATGTGATATGATGTATTCATTGGATTTCCTTATCGTCAGTGATGAATGATGATTCTGCTTCTTTGCAGGTATTCCAAAGAAGACCAGAGATTCATCCAGGAGTGTGACATGCTTTCGATGGTGAACGGCGATGATGTGATTTGATGAGTTTACTCTCTGAATTGTTTTATGTTGTTATGAAGTTGAAAATCTTATTGCATTTGTTAAATTTGATATTTTTAGAAACCGTTTAGGTATGTTAATATGTCTTATTTTTATTACAGATCACGGATCGCACTGGATTCATTTTTCGGTAACACGTGTAAACCAAATTGTAATAAAGATAAGTAGAATCCCAGTTGCGTCCTTTATTGTTGACTGTCTTCCCCAGAGTGATTAATCCTTGACCGGATTCGGTCAAGGATCACTTAACCGCTAGAGTCAATAGACTTAAGTTATGTATGATCATTTTTGACTCTTAGCCCACGTGGTAACCCGCGTCTATACAAATAATTATATTTAAATATCTTCTAATATCTCACAATATATTGATAGTGACGAAGTCCTAGGCAAATACGTGCAGATCAGCAGACTTCAATCATATCTCATTTTTATATGAAAACGAACCAAAATTGAGAATATAATGAAATTGTTATCACCGCAAATTTAGTGAATGTCCAATCATTGTCAGCTGTGATCAGTGATGGGTCTCCATTATACACCAATCACCGGCTTTGAACGTTACGACAGACTAGTTCAAAGTATTTAAAACTGGCAATCGAGACCCATTCATAATGCAACCACCCTCATCATCCCTCTCATCGAAAACTGGTGTCGAGTCAGATCATCTGTTATGAGTTCAAAGTTCGAAGTATTTAAAACTGGCGATCGACACCCATTCATAATGCAACCACCCTCATCATCCCTCTCATCGAAAACTGGTGTCGAGTCAGATCATCTGTTATGAGTTGTTGTTGCAACCATTCACCAGTTGCACGCTTCAGAAAATACTTCGAATTGACATCGCATCTGTCTTTGCTCCAAAAATTGGCAGCCGTTAGTAGTCATAATAGGTGATATCGCATTGTTATCACTAAATAGTTCAAATGTTACCAATTTGTCACTGTCTGCTTTGATGCACCTATAAGAATTATGGAATTCAGTTGGTAAGTAATTCAGTTGATTTCTGGTCTGCATGTTACCAGATTGTTATCATGATCCGATCCAAATATGTATTCTAACTGATTAATTCAGTTAGTAGTGAGTAAGTCAGTTGATTTCTAGTCTGCATTTTACCAATCAGTCACTGTCTGCTTTGACGCACCTATAAAAATTGAGGAATTCAGTTAGTGAGTAATTCAGTTGATTTCTAGTCTGCCTGTGAACAAATTGTTATCACAATCCGATCCAACTACGTATTCCAACTGATTAATTAAGTTAGTAAGTAAGTCAGTTAATTTTTAGTCTACATGTTACCAAATTGTTATGACAATCCGATCCAACTATGTATTCCGACTGATTAATTGAGTTAGTAAGTAAGTCAGTTGATTTCTAGTCTGCATTTTACCAATCAGTCACTTTCTGCTTTGACGCACCTATGAAAATTAGGGTATTCAGTTAGTGAGTAAGTCAGTTGATTCCTAGTCCGCACGCACACTTTGTTATTATTGCCTGTTCGGATATACCTATTAACATTACTCAATTGAGTTGATGAGTCTGTTTGTCATAGTAGTTTTAGTTGTAGTCATGCCATGTTCTGTCTAGTGTTAGTTTAAAGACCAATTTTATATTGTCATAATATTGAATGTGGATACCGCAATCACAGTATTAACAGCCAAAAGTTGATAATAAATGACATTTATCCGACCTACGTGTCTGTATATTTTGTATCAGCATTAGTTTTGTAATCTATTCTGAAAAGTTTTCGGTTTAGCCCAGTCATGATATTTCACAATGATGGTTTACTACGGAAGTTCCTCACCCGCGTGATCAGATAAGTATCTCGACTGCAACATATGTCCTCCTTTACTCTAAAAACTGTGGAGTCGCATCTTGTCCTCACAAACTATGAGTTATCGTTACCATCATTGACCAGTGACATCCTTCGCTGACAATAATTTTCCAACCGCACCTGATATCCATAATTTGAAAATCAGCCGACACTTTGCTGCTTCACTGGATCGTACTGAACTCAGTCGATCGGGCGCTCATGTTGATTAATGTAAGAGTTTGCTGCCATTCATATGTCAGCGACGAAATTTGTTTGGCAGTGTCATCCCACCCACTCTGAAATTTTTAGAGCCACCTACCCATCATACGTTGTGACATATTGCTCAATCTGAGAGCGCCATAAAATTAGCCATCATCAATGAATTTCCATATGCATGACAGACCGTTCACTTTGACGAGGTATTGTACGATGGAGGTGCGTCGCAGAAGACTACCCTCTGGTCTGTGATGGCTGGTAGAGCTGACTCCGCTACCTCTAGAGATAATAACCAAACCACGAAAAATCTTGTTTTTCAACAAATAGAACAACTCATTATCATGACATTCTATAATGACATTCATAATGACTAATATGCGCTTTTCATTTTCGGACAGAAAACACGTGTTTACTCTGTCATCGACGGAGATCATCCTATCCTATTTAATTCATTCTATCATTCCTCTGACACAAATAAAAACATCAGTCGTGTTTTCTACTACACTATCGAAGGAACTTATTTTATTATGGTCGGTAGACACTTCTAATGCGTCTCGTTTATTGTCGTTTTCTTACAACAATCATTTCGATTGCATTAATAGCAAGTGTTTACTCTGTCATCGACGAAGATCATCCTATCCTGTTTAATCCACCATATCATTTCTCTGTCACAAATAAAAACATCAGTCATGTTTTCCACTACACTATCGACGTATATCATTTTATTATGGTCGGTAGACATTTCTAATGCGTTTCATTAATTGTTAAACAGCTATGTCAGTTTTGTGAGGTTGATACCTCACATCGATCGATCGATGCGAGTCGAGCCGCTCCGGTTCACCACCTCTGCCGTGGCGCTGCTGTAGTATTCCTTTATAAGGTGCGCCAACCTATATCACCCCGCGTAGTATCTAACTATTTCAGTTATGATTAAGGTATGTGTACATCTGAACGCTTGCCGGCTATTGCGCCGTTACTAGAACGCGAATACTCCAATTGCCCAATATTTCCTCGCGGGGAATTTAGGCTTTTCTGGGCACCGCCCTCACAAACTCTACTAAAAAGAATATAAAAAACAACAAAGAATAATGTCCCACTTCTCGGGGAACACTGGCTGTGGCCTACCACGTCGGAGATCGGTGATATCAGACCTACCTCGGATAATAAAATCGCCTCGTGGCGTAATCGAGCAATCGACAAAAATGGCTATGGCCCCATATTTTCCCCTTCTTGTCCGGGCTCAACTTAAAGACAGCGGCGCTATCCGCAATTTCGGAAAAAGGAGAGAGCGATCGTGTGTCTGGTTGCGGGGGCTCTGGCGTTTCAGTGTCCTCGGGGTGGTGAGTAGCTGGCAGCCTAGCCTACGGCTTTGTCAGCACCCGAAATTCTTCCTCAGCATCCCGAAATTCGGTGCGGACCGCGGTTCGCCGGCTCTTGGTGACGGCGGGACTCACATCCGCCGTCGGCCTCCCACGTTGCTGAGTGCCCCTGGCACTCCCCTGCGTCCGTGCAGCCTTCGCTGGCTCTCCAGAGATCGGTTTCTCGTGGTGACTTGTCCTCCACATTCCTGGCCTTCGTTGGTGGCTCTCCGCCTCGTCCGTCCGTCCGTGGTACATGTCAGAGAAGTGGGGAATCGAAACAAATGAATTTCTAAAAAGTTCAGGTGTCTAGGTCGGTCACGGTCGCCTCTCGGAGCATCTTTGTAAGCCTCGAGGCTATTTTCCCGCGGGAAACCTAACTGGCCTTACCTAACTACGGTCCGCTAACGGTTTGGGACCTCTTGTGACAGCAGATGAAATCTGCAACGTCACAGCACATGCATGCCTTATCTCACAGTCGTGTGCATTGTCGCAGTCTTACTAGCTCTAACGTTGGTTTAATTCCATTTGATTATACGTTTGGATTGCTTCTCCGAAAAAATTCCAAGTCTAAAAGTACAGTAAGTTTTTATGATCTTATTTTTCAAGTTATGACAATCCGGTACCTCATATGATAACCTTCGAAAAGTGAAACAAAAAAATTGCTTTCAATCGGAGGTATTTTTTGAAAGCGCTTCTGGCAAATACGTACGGAATATCTAATGTCAAGACGTTTTCTAAAACTGAAGCTCATGTCAGACATATTGCATTATGCAAATTAAGGTTATGCTGCACTTGGGTAACAATTTGGGATAGTCCTTTCAAGTTATTTGAAGCCTTCGAAAATATTTTTGTCATGACTATTGTACTTGGCATTACTTACTTATGAATTAATCCACGCTCACAAAAGACCAATATCCTATCACTGATGACGCATCGCTCAATGCGTAAAGTTTGAAAATGACGTGAAAGCGGAAGCGTACCTCTGATGGCGGACGACCAATCCGCAGCCAAACGGTCATTGTCTCAACCCTTACTGGAGGATCCCTATACTCTGTCGGGTGCAGCGTCAGCGTTGCTCAAATAAGACTTCGGATCTCATTCGGCAGATGCCCCCCAAAATTTTTCACTTTTTTTCTTTAAATAAAACCTCTGGGCAGAGCATGATATGTATAAAAAATGTATGAGAATAGAGAATTATAAAAAAAAATTTTTTTGATTTAATCAACTTTGATAACAAAAAATTTGTTAATGTTTTAACAAAATTGTAACAAAAATGGTACGTATAGTATCGTCACATTTTCGATTGAAATTACAAATTCATATTGATATTAAATTAAGAATCTTTAATCAACTCAAATAATAAAACATAAACAAAATGCATATCGTTAGATTTTCCGAATATGAATTCGTAGTCATATACTAATACCATAGAATGTGAATCAGTATTTTCCTTTTATCTAGTTTGAGGGGTTAAGTGGGTTTCAGAGGCTCAAAAAAAGAGTATTTTTACAATTTTTTTTTTTAATATATACAATCATATATTATATTTAAACAATTCAGCACCTTAAAGGTATATATTGAAACAGTATTTTGTGGGATTTTTATTCAAAAATTCAGAAAACTCAGCCGTTGGTACCTCATCTCCTTTGACGTCTCAAAGAAAAATGCTCTTGCCGTAGACAGCATTACTCATTATTGGTTCATCCAAAATGGAAAAACCAAAAATATTTCGTTAGTACATGGATAAATCTCGTTATTGGACGAAGGGAAAAAAAATTAGAATTTGAATTTGAATTTTTGACAGACTTTGAACAAAAAAACACATTTTTTGGTAAAATTTTCGCCATATGTTGGCTCAAAAAAATTGATTGTAATGAAAAAAAAAAATCCTTCGTTCAATGACTAGATAATGTTATTTCAAAAATGTGTGCAAAATTTAAACAAAATCGCTTCATAACTTTTCGAGAAATCGCGTCCACCGACTTAAAAAATTGAGTTTTGAGATGAACGCGTTCAAAGTTTTGAATTGAAATAACATGCGAAAAAAAGTTTTTTTTTAACTTACATAGAATCATTGATTCCGGCACCATGGAGCTGAGTACCTGCTGCTGCGGCAGTATCCAGGGCTTCTTTTTGCTCTTGCCTGTGACGAATTCTTGCTTCACGAGTCGTAGCGTTAGCTTTCTTTTCGGCAATAAGTTTGCGCTGCACTGATGTGGCCTGATAGGCAGAACTTCCGAAGGGTCTGTCTCTTATAATTTCACTCAGATCGATTTGAAATTTTAGGAGAATATTTTAAACATATTGTATCATTTAATGAAACAAGAAAATCGATTTTTTGAAATTTTCAAACCCACCCAACCCCTTCAACATATTGCTCCAGTGAAATCGTATTATACTATGTCATTCGAATGTATTTTGCAAAATTTGCTCTAAAAAAAAATGAAAATTTTTGGAGGACATCTACCGGATAAGATCCAAGACTCCCAAGGAATTCTAATATTATCCAGCGGATGAAGTCACATTTAAACATAATATTTAAAATGCATGCAATACCAATGATCTGAAAATCTCGTTTGCATAATGGCGATTATAATCATACAGAACGATTTATCTATTACGTGTATGGACCCACTGTTGCTTATCGGTACAAACGACAATCTGCTTACGTCGCCAAAAAACCGATTATTTGCTTGTAAATATCAGTGTAAATGTTGACCCACAAAAACATTATAAATGTGTAAAAAAAACCGCCAAGTACGAAATTGTTTTCTCTGACAGAAATCGGGCTCGCATTAAGGAAGTGTCAACGGTAATTTAGTGGATAGTGAATCACACAAGTTCGAACTGATTCTGCAAAAAATGAGATCAACTATCCCATGACAAAACCGAAAACATAGCGCTAATCTCCGTTGTGAAATCAAAAATTAGCGCCAAGTACTAGAACTCAATCGAACGTATGGAGTGTTGAGTCGGTTTCCGAATTTTCGACAGTAAAATGCACCTCTGTGAAGTTGGCCCCCCGATTTTACGGAAAATTTTTGGAAAAAATGCCATCGATTGTCCTCGGTTTGCCAATGATTGCCGTGTTTTCGTTTTTGAATGCCCCGTTTTGATTTCAAAAATATCGAATTTTGAAATTTCGGGGGGCAGGCGTTGTGAAGTTAGCCCCCCGAGTATAAAATATCAGAACTTTTGTCGGATGAAAACTGTTACAAATCGTTAGCCGATGTTTGCCATATGTTTGTTTTTTTTCAAAATACGCATTATATTCTCAAAATCCCCACTTTCGAGTACTCACCATGGTGAATTGAATTCGCGTTTTGTGGCCTATCACGGTTGCAACATAGATTATGACGACAGAAGACTGGAAGTAACCTGCAAGGGAGTAAAACCATCATTCCCTAAAATATTTCAAGCGACTCGAGGTATTCCACCCCCTTGAAAAAATTCCGCGAGGGCGGAAACTCACCGAGGAGCGGATTAAGGTAAGTGTTCCGAAAGTTATAGGTAGCTGGTATCCATTCTGGGAGGTGGCAAACGACAAAACTTGGCAGGGTGGTTCAAAATCTATCCCTGAACATATTCTGGAAGACTCGAGGTATGCCAACCCCTGAAAAAAATTCCACGAGGGCGGAAACTCACCGAGGAGCGAACTGAGGTAAGTGTTTCGAAAGTTTCAGGTAGCTGTTATCTATTCTGGGAGGTGGCAAACGACAAAACTTGGCAGGGTGGTTCAGAATCCATCCCTGAACATATTCTGGAAGACTCGAGGTATGCCAACCCCTGAAAAAAATGCCACGAGGGCGGAAACTCACCAAGAAGCGAACTGAGGTAAGTGTTCCGAAAGTTATAGGTAGCTGTTATCCATTCTGGGAGGTGGCAAACGACAAAACTTGGCAGGGTGGTTCAGAAACTATCCCTGAACATATTCTGGAAGACTCGAGGTATGCCAACCCCTGAAAAAAATTCCACGAGGGCGGAAACTCACCGAGAAGCGAACTGAGGTAAGTGTTCCGAAAGTTATAGGTAGCTGGTATCTATTCTGGGAGGTGTCAAACGACAAAACTTGGCAGGGTGGTTTAGAATCTATTCCTGAACATCTCTTCTATACATATAAAAATTTTTAAATAAGAAAAAAAAAAATAGAAAAAAAAAACGCCACTCTGAAAATTTCAGAGAATTCAGCGAAAATGTCTAAGTTTGATATAAAAAAAAAAAAAATCAAAAATGGTAATCATCGGGAAATTCTCGATTTTTTCCAAAAATCTGGAAACAAAAGTTGAAGACTGGTTGAATAATTTTTTTATATTTTTTGTAGAAAAGTACATTCAAAAACAAAAAAATTGAAAAAAAAAAACGTCTCGATTAGTCCATTTTTTAGGAAGTTATTGCTATTTGAAAAAAAATTGGAAATTTTTTGAACTTTTTTTGGGTTGGGTGAAAAAATTCGAAAAAATTTGAACAAACGTCTTTAGTAGGGTAGAAAAAATAAAAAAGTTTCAGGAAAATCGAAAGGGGTCGGGTTCGGAAGTGGTCGAGTTGGCGTGGAATGCCCCAATTACATTTATACTGTAAATATCAATTCCACTATAACTTAGATAGGATATCAAGAATCTTCTTTAGCATAACTCAGAGCCAACGACGGGGACGTAGAGAGTTTTGAGGCTCCACCTTTTTTTTACATTTTTTTTTCCTTTTTGATCATTTTTTTCAGGTTTTCTTTTCTTTTCTTCATTTTTTCGATTTTCCGCTGTCTTCAGGTTAAGTTATTTCCAAGAGTGTGCGTTAGGGTGACCCAAAATTTACTTCTACTTTTCAAATTTCAGTCTCACCTGAAAGTTCTATTGATTATGGTCAGATAATGAATTTTACGAAAATTCCAGCTTGACAAAAATTATTCAATGGACGCTCAACAATTTTGCAAAAATTTCTCAATGATTTTTTTTTCAATCTTTTAAAGTTCTTACCCCCAATTTTATTTTATTGTTCGATGTCTAGTTCGTGGTTCAATTTTTCAATAAATATATCAACAAATGGTCGCCGACCATTTTAAAAATTTTCTAAACCATTCTGACACTCAAAACAAAAAAGAAATTTATTGGGTTTGCTGGATTTTGTTGGTTTTTTCAAAAATTATTCATCGACCATTCGATGTTAATATATCCAATCAAAATTTCAACCACGAACTAGGCATCGAAAAATGAATTAAACTTGCGGGCGAGAACTTTGATAAACTCAAGAAAAAATTGTTGAAATTTTTTTAAAAATTGTTGAGCGACCTTCAAATCATTTTTGTCAAGCTGCAGTTTCTGCAGGAATGATTGTCTGACCGTAAAGAACGAAATTTTTGGGTGAGACTGGAAATTAAAAAATAGAAGTGAATTTTGGGTCTATTGTCGCAGTGGTATGTTTGATCTTACTCTGTGGCCCTAATGTATCCCATTATCACGGGTGTTACAGAATTCTTGGATAAAGATTTTTCTGAAAGGTACACGGCTTTTGGTTTAAGGCTGTCACGTTTCCCCCATTGTCCAGTGACCCTACGACAATAAGCTCGATAATGCCCTATGCCTTCTGGGATTTGTGGTAGAATGAAATGGATGAGTCCGATTAAATTATATTCTGCATCTTCCACGGTCAACGTAGAAGGTATTTCCAAAAGCGAAACACCCTTTACCGCTTCCCTACCGCCAAGCTGCATAGGAAGTCCATACAAAAAAGGATGTTCCGTGTCAATGAACAAATGGTTTTGAAATCTTTTTTTCAGGGACGCCGTTGATATTCTGCAAGATTTGCAGTAAATGTTTGGTTTCGCCAAACATGAAGTATCAATGCTTTCTTGAAGACCTGCTATCAAGCCCCTGACGAGAATAGGATTAGTGTCAATTTGCAACACTGCAACATTTCTCTTTACCTGCGTTTTACATGATCGACAATCAATTACGTTTATCGCACTCGGAAATTCATTCAACAATTTTTCCAAAAAGTTGCAAATCTTTGCATGACAATCAATGGTGTTCTTTTGTGTATTAAACAGAGTCAATAACAAAAGTGTTCTCTCAACATACCATGTTTTACTCAGACCGTTTGTAACATAATCTGCAACTAATCTGCTGAACAATAAATGCCCATATTCATTCTCCACTATGGTCTTATAACGCGAAGAATCAGAACAACCAGTAGCCACAAGCTCCGTCATGGAATCAAGTGGACAGGTGTAATTCACCCTGATTTTTTCATTGCCTATCTGAACTGATGAGCCATTCTGGATGTTGTCATCTTTACGCCTTCTTAACGGTCAATTGTGGATGAGATTTATATCGGGATGTGGCCGAAGATATTTTCCACGCTCAGGCAGAGGACTTGATGTTTCGTCGTTAGAGTATGTAGCTTTCAATTTGTTCTTTCCCCGCCAGTTTTCTTGTTCATTCAAGTGGGTAGTTTCCGGTTGGTATATGAACGTCCACTCTGAGATAGTCTTTTCCAAGCTCGTGTCATTGACGGGACTGGTGTTCAGTGTCACAGAGCTTGTCAACTTTAGACTCCGTTGCACTCGGACTGATTCGATATCGTCTTTCACCCCAGATTGAGTAGGAATCGTAATATTTTCTGAGTTGTCCATTGCGGAGATCAATGAGCTATCGTTACGTTGGCTCAACTTAGTGTTATGGGCTGCCCGTTCCAATTTGCAGATTCCCATAATTGAACGCATGTGCTTTATCAAGAACTTATCAACGCGGATTGGCTTACCATCATCGCTTAAGATATTATTTTTCAAAATATTAAAATATGATTCGGATCTTGCAGAGGTAGCAACATCATATTTTGTGTTACTGACTGTCAACATAACATTAGTCCAAATAGGATAGAACTGACAGAGTCGCAAGAATGATTTTACAAAATCTGGTAGATAATATGGATTGGGACGTTCAAATTTCTGTGATCCCATCGCTATATCTTCCGCATTTCTTTTGATAACGTTAAAATTGGGCAATTTCGTTTCGGATTCATCTTCAAGGTGTTCGAAATTACCAACCGAGCAACTATCAACTATATTTAATTTTTCTTCATGGACAGAAAAAGTGCGGATGGAATTGAGAAGAAAAGTTTGCTGCTTCGCGCATTCGGATTCTGTATCATCGGCTTCGCACATTGCAACGATAAGCACAGCAGAAACCAATTTTTCGAATTCGGCACAACTTATACATGTGCTCATTAAGCCGACACAACGAACATAGAAATCTTTGATTTTAGAAAGTTTTCCGCCGAAACATTTCCATCGCGTGACAAGCTTAATTGTATGAGCAATGTCAATACGCAAGAAACAAGGCGGAATACAGTTTGATTTCATTGCAGTATCTGAGAGACACCGAATACAGGTTCGAATGTATAATTTCACACTGCATTCATTGAAAACCAAGCAAACACCGTTCAAAAGCGCCAACGAGAAATCTGTCACAATTTCTTTTGGGAATTTAACGCCACATCGAATCCACTCCTTGATCCAGTAGCAAATGATATTTGTATCATGCTTTTCGGAAAGCATTTGAAACATTGGGAACATTCCAGATTGACCCTGAATAACCACCTGATACAAGAATATTACTCCGGAAGTTGCATTGGGTCGCTGTATCTGTTTAACGAGGGATCCAGTCGCATCTATAGATAGAGGTACCTCACTTTTGATGATAGTCTTGTATAATTCTAATTGCTCTTCGGACCAATACATGCAATAGAATTTGTCCAGCGATATTTCTCGGATTACTCCAGGGAATTCTGCATTGTATCTGAGTATTTGCAAAGACTTGATTAAGTCATGAATTGTATTCAAACCCAACTCCTTATCTTTGCCAACTCGTCTCGCTTTTCGTAATACATCATTCCTATAAAGATGAGGTGGTTCGTCATCACCGTACTCCATTGTCTTTGTTGCATCAATGCGCCATGCCGAAGCCTTTCGATGTTTTAATTCCCCTTCTATTGCCTCTCGTGCAATACCTTTCAGTTGACGCTTATTAGTATGAGGCACGCTTCTAGTATCAGAAGTTTTAATAACAATTTTCACGTTCTGACCGACCAATGGTTTTTCAAGACAATGACCATCGAAAAGTGAGCCACATTCATTGCATTTTCCAGAAATTTTAAGATAAATGCTACCACGTTCATAAACTTTCACTCGTTTGAAAGAGTAAGCACAAGGGACTTTTGTTTTTTTCCAACACAGATAGTGTAATTTCTCAGTCCATCCTTGCTGAAGTACGCTGTACCTTCGTCTGTTTCCGTAATAGCCACGATCTTTGTATAAAACATTTTTTGGCTTTATATTTACCCAGGTTTTCGGGTCGATATCAACATGGTACAATAGTTCAGGGCACCGTCGATTTTGATTTTCAAACTCCTCGTTAAAGTTAC
Organism: Athalia circularis; assembly: GCA_963978495.1. Lineage (NCBI taxonomy): Eukaryota > Metazoa > Arthropoda > Insecta > Hymenoptera > Athaliidae > Athalia > Athalia circularis. Next base: position 26,038,621 of record OZ021697.1, on the reverse strand, counting down.
TTTTTCTACTTTCGAAGGAAGTTTCTGCTACACTATCCTCAATCGAATTTGTTGTCAAAACGGAAATAGACATTCCGCGTTTTTCTTTGATTTTTGTTAGAATATCGCCCCGATTCTGTTTTATTCGTAGGTAAAGATTATCTATTTTTATCAAGTCGTCAAGTAAGGCACATGCTATTTTCCAGATGGGATCGGATCTCGCCCTCAACACCCCGGCATCGTCGCCAGAAGTTTTAAAAATATCCAAATCGGATATTTTCTCTACAATTGCCTCAACTGAAAGAGTAGCTTTAACTGGCATGTTTTTAAGATCACTCCCTGGGTCTCCAGGAGTATTTATACGATGAAAAAGCTAGCTTGGGAAATGTTGATATCAAATGTGATCAATTTTTATTCTCTAACCACTGGTATTTAATGTGAAATCGGTATGTATTATTTATAGATTATATGTTTATAGCGTGAACAAAATGTTTTGAAGCAATAAAAACCAAATTTAATTATAAAAGTAATCTATCGATAAGTATTAGCATCCAAGAAACGAGTTATGGGTTATCCGGGATGCGCTGAAATTCAATCGAAAAGTATTCGAATAAATCGCATACGACGGTTCACAAGCAGAGCTGCTGGCTGAAGATAGTTCCTTCGGTCACCGGCGTCGCGCATGAGGATGAAGTAGGGGCAAATCGGTCTTGGGATGTGGTGGGAGGAGAGCATAGAAGGGGAACGACGCGAAGGTACCGTTGCACAGCTAGGAGCAGGCTACTCTTGCTTTACACCAAACTTGGCGTAGTGAGCCGTGGTGAAAAATTCGATTATAATTAGTTTACCTAGTAATTGCAAAAAACCACGCGAATTGATAATTCTTTTTTTTTCGAATAAATTGATAAATAATTAACTCACGGCGTTGAAACTACTGTCATAGTAACTTTAAACTGTTTTCCAGAGAATAGTTGAAGATAGAATACAGGTAAAATTTTCGAAAAAAAATAATTTTTTTTTTTTTTTGTAAAATGTATATCTGAAGAATATGTCACCAAATTTTCAAAACCTAATTTGAGGTATTTTTCATGTCTTAACTTGTAAACAAGTCCTCTCTATACTTAGCGTCCTCTCTTATGTGTCTAAACTTTCAAAGCTTTTTTCTCAAAACTACATTTTTCAAATTGGTGTGGGCTATGACTCAAAACATTTTTCATCAATCAAGGGAAGATTTTGCGCACATCTTTTGTATGATATTAATTTCTATATAAACTTACTTATTTTGAAAAATTTGTTGATGAAATAATTTTTTCGAAGCAATAACAATTGCAAAATTTGGGTCAAAATTCAAATAATTTTTACGAAGTGTTGCAATCCATGATTTTTTTTTGATTAATACTAATCCTATTCTCGCCAGGGGCTTGACAGCAGGTCTTCCCGAAAGCATTGATGCTTCATGTTTGGCGAAACCAAACACTTACTGCAAATCTTGCAGAATCTCAACGGTGTCCCTGAAAAAAAGATTTCAAAACCATTTGTTCGTTGACACGGAACATCCTTTTTTGTATGGACTTCCTATGCAGCTTGGTGGTATGGAAGCGGTAAATGGTGTTTCGCTTTAGGAAATACCCTGTACGTTGACCGTGAAAGATGCAAAATATAATTAATTAGGTCTCATCCATTTCATTCCACCACAAATTCCAGGAGGCATAGGGCATTATTAGCTTATTGTCGTAGGGTAACTGGACAATGGGAAAAGCGTGACAGTCTTGAACCAAAAGCCGTGTTTCTTACAGAAAAATCGTTATCCAAGAATTATGTGACACCCGTGATAATTGGATACATGAGGGCCTCGGAGTGAGATCAAACATACCATCGCGACAATATGTTACAAGTACTCCGTCTGTAGAAAAAAAAAAACTAGACGTGACACACGCACACTACAGTGACCCAAAAATTCACTTCTATTCTACAATTTTTAGTCTCACCCGAAAATCTCGTTGTTTACGGTCAGACAATCATTCTCGCGGAAACTGCAGCTTGAGAAAAATGATTTGAAGGTCACTCAACAATGTTGAAAATTTTTTTTTTCGGTTATCAAAGTTCTCACCCCCAATTTCATTTTATTCTTCGATGTCTAGTTCGTAGTAGAAATTTTGATTGAATATATTAACATCGAATAGTCATTGAACAATTTTGAAAATTGAAAAAACCAACAAAATCCAGCGAACCCAATAGATTTCTTTTTTGTTTTGAGTGTCAGAATGGTTTAAACAATTTTCAAATTGTTCAGCGACCATTGATCCTTAATATATTTATTGAAAAATTGAACCACGAACTAGACATCGAACAATAAAATGAAATTGGGGGTGAGAACTTTGAAAGATTGGAAAATACAAATCATTGAGAAATATTTCAAAATTGTTGAGCGACCTTGAAATAATTTTTGTCGAACAAGAGTTTCCGCAAATTTCATCATCTGACCATAAATAATGAAATTTTCAGGTAAGACAGGAAATGGAAGAATAGAAGTGAATTTTGGGTCACCCTAACGCACATACTTAGAAATTACTGCAGGACGTCTGAGTAGATTATTATCGAAACAGTGTTTCTCAGTGACTCCCGGCCGTCGTGAAATTTTTTCCAGGAGGTAGCATACCTCGAGTCTTCCAGAATATGTTCAGGGATGGATTCTGAACCACCCTGCTAAGTTTTGTCGTTTGCCACCTCCCAGAATGGATACCAGCTGCCTATAACTTTCGGAACACTTACCTCAGTTCGCTCCCCGGTAAGTTTCCGCCCTCGTGGAATTTTTTTAGGGGTTGGCATACCTCGAGTCTTCCAGAATATGTTTAGAGATAGATTCTGAACCACCCTGCCAAGTTTTGTCGTTTGCCACCTCCCAGAATGGATACCAGCTACCTATAACTTTCGGAACACTTACCTTAATCCGCTCCTCGGTGAGTTTCCGCCCTCGCGGAATTTTTTCAAGGGGGTGGAATACCTCAAGTCGCTTGAAATATTTCAGGGAATGATGGTTTTACTCCCTTGCAGGTTACTTCTAGTCTTCGGTCGTCATAATCTATGTTGCAACCGTGATAGGCCACGAAACGCGAATTCAATTCACCATGGTGAGTACTCGAAAGTGGGGATTTTGAGAATATAATGCGTATTTTGAAAAAAACAAACATATGGCAAACATCGGCTAACGATTTGTAACAGTTTTCATCCGACAAAAATTCTGATATTTTATACTCGGGGGGCTAACTTCACAACGCCGGCCCCCCGAAATTTCGAAATTCGATATTTTTGAAATAAAAACGGGGCATTCAAAAACGAAAACACGGCAATCATTGGCAAACCGAGGACAATCGATGGCATTTTTTCCAAAAATTTTCCGTAAAATCGGGGGGCCAACTTCACCGAGGTGTAAAATGCAAAAAGCCAGCGCTTATCTCCGTTGTGAAATCAACAATTAGCGCCAAGTATTAGAATTCAATCAAACGTATGGGGTGTTGAGTCAGTTTTAGAATTTTTGACGGTCAAACAAAAAAATCCAGCGCTAATCTCGGTCGTGAAATCAAAAATTAGCGTCAAGTATTCGCAACTCATTTGAGGGTATCGATTGTGAGGTCGGTCTCCGATTCCTGTTCCTTCATCATTCATGTCACAGGTCATTCGACAATGGTATTTTCGCCGTCGGAGTGCAGCCCGAAGAATGCTCGAACCTGCCCTGGTTGATGGTTCTTATACTTGGCGGGCACTCTGCTCATACTCTGCGATCATAACCTACCGGGTGTTCGAATGGCGAACGATACTTTCCTATTTACATCCAATGAAAATCGTCGCGAAAACGCAACAATTTGTTATGAATTCAACAAATTTCATACGCTTCTGACAAACCTTATTCAAAAAAAGTGAAAAGAACGATAGTACGTACGTTGATCGATGTGATAAGTTGTCACCATCCTTATTATTCCGATCATTCCAATTGCGATTTTCATGACCAAATGTACAGGAATTTCTTGGAACCAGCATAACTATCTTTAGTCATGTTTGTCAAATTAAATTATTTTTTGCAGCAATGAAACAATGTAAACCTTCAGATGTTTCAAACGAGAGTTTTTTTCGCGCAAATTATAATTATCAATTTGCAGAGCATGACTACCCATGCACATCATACTCTGCCTTTTTCCCCCACTCACTGATTTTGAGATCGTTTGCCAATAATGTAGCAGTTCGAGAATATTAGAAGATTATCACAAAGAAAACGATGATTTGGTAGGTGTTGCACTTTAATCAATTAATATTGATACATTAGCAACTCGCCCTATTTATTCTGGGCGCCATACTCTTACTCTCTTTTGTTACAGGTCCAGGGACGTGTTACCACAATAATTATTAGCGAATAACATCAAAATTCGCATTCTTAAGAGATGCTCGCTCTGGAAAGGCGATCCGTAGTTTTCTCAAAACGAAGTTTTTGATGTACACGAAACTTGAGTGAACGACACATTAGCGAGGAAGTGCCTGAGTATTTGATTTTCACGAAATTTTGAAATAATTCTCACAAAATTTTCTTACTACGGTAGCAATTATTAAATTATTCCTAAATTCGTAGTTATTCGGTTGTTTTCCCCCCAAATAAGATGAGTCAAATTGCAAAATAACAGAGCGTAGTTTTCTTAAGACGAGGTTTTTGATGAATGCGAAAATTTAATGAGTGACACATTAGCCAGAAAGTGCCTCAGTATTTAATTTTCATAAAATTTCAAAATAATCGCTACAAAATTTTCTTTCTACGCTGACAATTATCATATTATTTCCAAATTCGTAGTTATTCGGTTATTTCTTTCCCAAATGAGATGAGTCAGATTGTAAAATGCGTGGTTTTTGCAGCACCGAGTAGTTGAGTATTTCAAAATCGCTATGCCGCACCCTCTTGATAAACTTTCAGAATACCCGGGCATGTTTTCACATAAGTCCGGTACGATGACAATCCTCGCAGTTTTGTATACTCTGGACGTCTGTGTTTTCACAGAAAACTGGTGGGATGACGATCATCGCAGTTTTCTATGCGAAGTAATTATTTCAACGATCAGAGTGGAAGGAAGGAGTGTGCCCGCCAAGTATAAGAACCATCAACCAGGGCAGGTTCGGGCATTCTTCGGGCTGCACTCCGACGGCGAAAATACCGTTGTCGAATGACCTGTGACATGAATGATGAAGGAACAGGAATCGAAAACCGACTACACAATCGATACCCTCAAAATCGATTTCACGACCGAGATTAGCGCTGGATTTTTTCGTTTTACCGTCGAAAATTCTAAAACTGACTCAACACCCCATACGTTCGATTGCATTCTAATACTTGGCGCTAATTGTTGATTTCACAACGGAGATGAGCGCTGGCTTTTTGCATTTTACTGTCGGAAATTCGGAAACCGACTCAACACTCCATACGTTTGATTGAGTTCTAGTACTTGGCGCTAATTTTTGATTTCACAACGGAGATTAGCGCTATGTTTTCGGTTTTGTCATGGGATAGCTGATCTCACTTTTTGTAGAATCAGTTTGAACTTGTGTGATTCACTATCCGGTAAATTACCGTTGACACTTCCTTAATGCGAGCCCGATTTCTGTCAGAGAAAACAATTTCGTACTTGGCGGTTTCTTTTACACATTTATAATGTTTTTGTGGGGGATTTCACTCCTCTTTGTACGTGCAAACGTCGAACGATATAGTGATATGACACGTGGATTACGTAGGACACGATAAATTTTCAGCGGTACGCAATAGGCACACAAAAGTTCGAATCAATTCCATAGGTGCAACATGCTACCTCTTGATTATCTCAGATACGGCAGAGAATAAGAGATCGCAGTACTTCAGCACACACTCTTGCCTATTCAAGACATGCGTCGCTATGTTTAATCATTTAACAACAAATGGCTATGGTTATGGTACAGTCAGGGTTGGATTCACTCAGAATCAGTCGGTTTGATTCATTTTTCTTGACAACAACGTATGATATCCAATACAATGTATGTAAAGCAAACTGAACCAGTATTCTGTTTAATATTATGATAAACTCACGTGAATATCGCTAGTCAAGACTTAATAACTGATGACATCTTAAATTAATCATTCTCATGGCTGAAGCCAAACGTTAGAGGCAACTGGCTTATAATTGGACGCAGCCGGTTGAGGTAGGTGTACAACTATATGGAGTACAAAAAAAGTCTGTATAACATCACCAATCAGTTTGCCTCTAATTGTCGATGAACTTGATTCTCATAATGATTCTCGTGTAAAATTACCTGCACATAATATTACCGTCAAGTATGTGTTATTAAACGAATTCAAGCAAAGATGCAGCTAATATAGTGTGACAATGTTAATAAATAAATGAAGAATTCAAGGCAAACATCGCTTTCGATAGTCGTGAGATGATTTAATTTTTCATACGGCGACACAATACTATTGATGAACTGATAATTGAAAAACTATTGATGGAGTATAAAAGTGAGATTGCCAATATCATACGGCTACTTAAATCGTCCCACTGCATAGGATATATGCAAAAGTCAGAGAGTGATACGATCTAGGTAGCATCTCAATGTTGGCAACCTTACCCTTGCTATACGACAACCACATCTCGACAGCGAACTGTGTGCTATTGCAGTTTAGACTTCTTTTCCATTCAAAGCAACAATTACTATAAAATATTATATTTCCACACCACACCTGTGTGAGCGAGAAGTCCGAGAAAATACACATTACTGATGATAGCAAGAGCATACATTAAACCGTCGTTGAGTGAAGATCATGCTCAAGCGATGATGTTAAAAATTACAATCATAAATATTAACGATAAAAGCAGTAATATTTGAGTAAAGGTCAGAAATATCAACGGAACCAGCTACAAAATGATTCTCCTCGATTCAACAAATTGAGAGTTCTCTTCAAGCGGAACCACGAATGGTTAGATTAGCTACTTATTCGTCACTCTGTAATCGAACACAAACGCGAATGCGCACCTCTGTTTGATACAAAGAGCACCAGGGTTGTATATGTTCAACTCAAAGCTTGGAAACAAACCCAATGAATGCATTCTGTGGCTTTACAAAATAACGCTTAGCTTCCTTCAACAGGATATAAAAGTGTAAAACAAAGATTCCGTGAGCAAGATGAAAACTTTAAGGGGTCGTGAACAAAGCATAAAGAAAATGAGAAGTGTAAATAGAACTGCACTGTGGCTGGAGTTAGTCGGCAAAGTCCAGTCGAATCTTTCAAACATGCGTCATTGTTGAAAGACGGCATAAGAAGCATCAGACGAAGACCCCAGAAGCTATTCGGAATTGTGGAGATCGAGCCATATATTCGCCGTATTGACTACTAATGATGCGCTCGTGTACTTGATACTTGCTTGGCGGTCCAGAAAGTCTGCTGTAAAAGACAAACGGAATTTTAATAATTTTGTGTGAAGCGAAAGAAAACACGGATGATTCAGTTTGGTACAACCACCTATATTGGATTTTTAGCATTGCCTATGGGCACCCAGTCCAGCCCGGTACGATAAAGTGCGTCCTCACGTAAAATAACTTTCCATTGTCAATTGGAGGTAGTATTTCAAGCGTTTAGGCCTGCTTAACCAACAAGACGGACTCACAAGGGTGTGGACGCCCAGACACCTGATTCACCGAATCTACTCTCAAATCTTTTTACAAGCAGAGTATCTCGATTTGTATAAGGTGAAATCCGTTAGCCTATCCTGAATCACGATACCAGCGATTCAATAGACGAAACCGGAGGTATATTGTATTGTAGTTTACGTGTAAAGTATGAGCTCGGAGATCACTGGAAATCCATCGTGAAACACCTGCACTGTTCAACCCTGTCCCAAATGGTCCATAGGCATCTGGATACAGATTGCCGCCACGAGTTGTGATGCTTTCGAACCAGGCAACGAATTTACAGCTGAGCATCAATGGTCAGTCTCTGTCTCTCCATACAAGTGTTCAGTGTTATCAGATCAGTTTGTCAATTGATTTGTGACCTTAGCCGTAAGTTTCTATTACATATGTTGTTGAGTACCACAGTGTCAGTTGTACAGTGAAGAGAGATAAAAACGCACAAATAAGACGAGAAATCCGAGACTATTAGCGAAATGAAATTTCACCAAGCTCCAGTCTAATTGAGAATGTGAATCATTACTTAGTGCTCGACCTAACCTAACCAAACCATTTACGTGCAATAATCATCTATTTTCGTTTACAATTCTAGGCAAGCACGACATACGATATCATGTAATATGGTTACACTCAGTTCTCTGAATAAAAATGATTTGATCAATGGACATTGGGTAGATGCTATAAGTATGGTAACTATGAACGTGGTCGTTGAATTTTCATTACGTTTGTTCACCACATTTGGCCTAAAAATATCAGGCCTTTTTTTGAACTGATATGGCATTGCGATTCGATCGAAGAGTGCTCCAGCATAAGCTATCACTTATGTCGTGCCCTGCATTGTTATTACTCTGTACAATGACGCTTACAACTATTTGGAAACTAACTTTTGGTACAATGTTGTTTTCTACCAAAAGACTACTCCAGCATAAGCTATACTTATGCCGTGCCCTACATTGTGGTTACTTTGTACGATCACGATCGAAACCATTCCAAAACTAACTTTCGTTGTAACGTTATTTTTTTACTCAGAAGATACGTTTCGTATTTCATTGCCATGAACGAAAATTGACCATATTTGTCCAAAACAATGTACGCCAGGGTATAGTAGCACTCAAATAACCTGAAATAATATTGCTCACGCTCGAATAAATCATCCATTAAACGCGGATAAACGCTTGAAGAATCATACCGGTAAAAAATGTTATTAATGAGTATATCATCAACCTCTAAATGCACATCATCCGGATAAGATTGTAATTGCGTTTCTGAAGTTCGAACATTACCAATGGGATTTAGCACTAAGTTCAGATAACAACGGCTGCATTTCATGATAGCATCCCGATGAATTTTTCTTTACATGCGATGATATGATATACTATCAAACCCTATAAGATATGCATGAAAAGGTTGACGAATATATCAACAATGATAGAAAATAATGATATGATGATACGACGCACGTGGCATCGATTTTTTTTGGCCACAACGAAATTAGCATTATCAAGTAACTTAACTAGCAACGTTATACTTTCGGCTTTGTTTGTCATTTGTTAGCAACATCGTCACTTGGATCATAATCCGAGTTGACAGTGAGAGAACAGAATGTGTACTGCATTGGCCAATAGCTGCATCACAGCATGAACTTGTTGAGATTCGGAAAGCGAACTTGAATGTGCTTATATCATTACTATGACTCTGAAGTACGATTGTTTTTGCAATGTTCTGTCGGTTAAATTTTATGATCTTACGAAATTTTCATTATTCATGAACATTGCTGGATATCTTTTAGTTGCCTCCCTTTTTCAAACAGTTTCCAGATGGACTGTTTCACTGGAAGTTTGTATTTTCATAATTCTTAGATCAGGTATATGAAATTGTTGCTATATCTCATATTTCGTTTATTCATAATTTCCGTTTGTTACTCAGCTCAATTGTTTATGAGCTTTTTTTCATCAATACATACGTGTTAAAGCACAGTAAGTCTCTCCATTTTACGTTTGAATGATCACATATTGAGTTGACGTATAAACAAACATGTAACTGTAAAAATTACTTATTTCCACATTTCTATGCGTATTTGACTTGTATTCAAATGACAAGTCACACTGTGATACAGCTATTCGCCAGAACGGTACACTCTGTTCTCTCACTCGTGTCGAAATTAATATGTGTTTGCAATTTTTACATGTTATTAATTACAAAGATGCAATGAGACTGTGATTTGAAACGTATGCTTGACAAATACATGCTCTTCATGATTCGTTATTTTACACTTAAATTATCACAATTTGCATCCACGAGCGTCGATCATCGGATTGATGACAGATGATATGCAGCTAATGTAGTCTCCATATATGTAGTTCAAATGTCACAAGTTAGCTTCTTTATCTGACAGCGACACCTCTCCCATTCAGTCAACTATGCACTGCAAGCTACAATACCTCCTCAGCGTTCATCATAATTTACTTATTCGTATTGTTGTTCAGCGCAAGCAAAAATCGCCGGTCATGATGGTATAATAATTTTGCGGCCACTAACATCCGATAATTATGAATCATCGGACCGATTGAAATTGACAATATTTTTCGTGTCATTTACACGAAATATTGGGTCTAGGATACTTTGTTCAATACAAATATGTAGGCATCTTTTGCACCGCGTGGCCAACTGGACTTGCGAACTTACGTATCGTTCACTCTCAGCCAGCATTTATTGATATCGTCTCTTGACATCGCAGTATAATGACCGCTGGAAGTATTATCACCGTGATGAAATATTGCACTGCTCACTTGAAATGTGCTGCCGTCGATTATGACTTTAGACGTTGGGATGGAATTAATTCTGAAATCGGTTATTTCAGTTGCTCGATCAACCTTATAACTGAATAACATCAACTGCATAACAATAATTTCTTTCACAGAACTGATACTGATTTTCTGCAATTGACTCGTATGATCACAACCTACACACGAACTTTCAAGTGATGTTGATTTCGAAAACGATCTGTCCAACAACTCCTGCAGGTTCTTTGGACTCTTCACATTGGATGCAATGTAGATAGGTAGAGTGGCGATATAATTCGTTTGTATCTTTTGCGAGTTAAGCCCACAGTTATTGCACCTTGTTGCTATGATTAATTCATGTCGGATAGCATTACCGATGACATGCGATTTGTCACAAAGGGCCATCAAAAACTCAGCTGCGTCGTGCTGAACTGTTTCTAGGAATTGCTGACCAGCAAATGCTCTAACCGCGAGCGAATTAAGATTCGGACTCAACATGCTATAAGAACGAGCTAAGATTACTAATGGAGCTTTTTCATCAATTTTTTTGAGACGTTGCATTATGTATTTACAGTGAAACAAACATTGTATAACGGAGTTGGCGTAGCACGAGACGTTGTCATTATTGTTGATACCGACGATTTTTGTTACTGCATTGTTATTGCTATCCTTCCTATCCGTTGTATTATCTATGCAGGTCTGTATGGCTTGCAGGTGTTTAGTATTATTGATTGACCACACGGTATCTTTGACTCTTGACCTTCTGTTGTGTGAAACGTCTACCGCAGTTAAATCAGGCCTATACAACAGCCTGAGCCGATTGTACTCTAACAGGGCCGCCTCCTGAACTTTAATCATATGTGGATCTAAGTCGATTACATGCAATCCCTCTAAAGATGTCAGTCTAGATAAAGCAACGTACGCTTGACCAGAAGTGAACACGGTATTGCCAATGTCCATTACCGCACTCTTCAAACTCAGGCCTTGACACTTATGTATAGTAATACCATAACTCAAACTCAGAGGGAATTGTTTTCGGAAGACGAACGCTCCGTTCATTATTTCAAATTTGGTAGAAACTCTTTCAATTGTATACTCCTTACCCGACGACAGAACAATTGTCAATGACTAGACTTTACCAGTATCGATAGCCCTAGACACCGAGGTTACATGACCTATTGTCCCATTAACGATACCTAAAGTCACATCTATATTTCGTCTAACCATGACTTTCGCCCCAATTTTGATGATTATAGTTTTCGAGAGACCTGCTGTGCGAGAAGTATCTTCGCTTTTTTCACTGCTTAGAAGTTTGAGAATCTTCTTCTTCATATACGGCACACAATCAACAGTATCTTCGGACTTAAGTTCTATCTCATCTTTCTGAATTTTACCAAGCATTGCTGTATTTAAAACGGCGCATTGATTCCGTGTAGAAAATAGACAGACTGTGTCCACCGGTAACTCATTAATGTATTCGCTTAATTCCTCTAATCTGTCAGTCGCATCGTCTTTGACAAATTTTAATTTTTTTGATTCCAGAACTTTCATGTCCTCACTTGTGAAGATCCCAAAGCGAATTCTATCCAAAATTGTTTTATACAAGGAATCACTTTGTTGACGCATATTAATAGTAAGCTCATCATACGAAAATAATTGAGACCACAAATTAATCATTCCCAGAGAGCCGAAATATTTGTGAGTTGCATCTTTTGATAATTTGCTAAACGCTGAGTCATCGTTGACCGGAGGTAGCTGTAACAAATCGCCCAAAAGTAGGATATGTTTCCCACCGAACCATCCTTCAGAAGTATTTTTAGTATCGAATATTTCGGACAATCTCAAGTGAATGTATGCTAATGTGACATTAGAAATCATGGAAACCTCGTCAATTACGAGGCTTTGTTGAGTATTTGCTTCGTCCAGCATCTGAAAGTTTTTATAAGGAAACTTTTTCGCGTATCACCTGCACCGCTCACAAACAAACGTACATTCGTTATGAATATTCGATTTTAATACATTTGTCACATGATCGAAGACTTTTTTCTGATCCGTATTTAACTGAGAAATCATTACACTAATGTCAACAACCTCAAGTTGTTCCTCAACGCAATTGAACTCCTGCATAGCTATGCCAGCTTCCACTGGATGAAAACCCAGCGGATTATCCTCATTGCCCTCATCCTCCTCGGAAGGGTTGCGCACTTTGTTAGCGGGGTTGTCTGGATTATTTGTGATCACTTCTTTTATAAACTCCAGCCCCTTTTGAATATCAGGTAAGCGTTCGTGATACCGTAGAGCTTCCATTAGATCTGTTTTTGACTTATCAAACGATTCAGCGTAAGAATCACTATAGATATCACGTGAATATTCGCGTAAAATCGACTTGTCCATGAACAAAAACCTTGATAAAAAAAAAACGAAGTTGGACACCCTCATGGAAATTTCGGGGGGTCTTGGGTATGGTCCATCCTCATTTGTGATGATTTTTTCATCTAAAAATATGATGCCCTTCCGGTTCAAAAAGAGCAATTTCGACTGCAGAAGTGAATTTTCACTTGAAATCGATGTTTTTATGAACAAAAACATAGAAAAAAAGAAAACGAAGTTGGACACCCTTATGAAAATTCTCGAGGTTATTGGGTGTACCGAACTCCATTGCGTGATAATTTTTTAATCTGAAAATGTGATGCCCTTCTGATTGAAAAACAGCAATTTCGTCTGCAGAAGTGAATTTTTACTTAAAATCGATTTTTTATGAACAAAAACCTTAATAAAAAAAAAACGAAGCCGAACACCCTCCTGAAAATTCCAGGGATTCTCCGTTATGTTAAACTCTAAATTTTAAGATTTTTTTGATCGAAAAATTTTATGCCCTTTTGGTCGAGAATCAAAAAACGGCCTAGATCCAAAATGGCGGATTCGAAAATTTTGGAATTTTTTTTTTCACACTACAGTTTGAAAGGTGACTCTCTGACGATCAAGAATCACTATAGAAAAATTAATTTCTGGCCAAAGGAACCGATGATCCATGTGCATTAAGATGGCTCCGCGCGCCTCAGAGCGGTTTTGATGAAATTTTGAAAATCCGATATCTTCCGAATCATTCCGAATTTGGGCATATCCTTCTGGATTCGTTGTCAGGGGTCGGTAGAGAATAAGAAATCCGAAGGACATCAAAATCGGTGACCTACGCGCAGAAAGGTGGCCCGCTTGAGAGAGAACCCCCCATATCCATATTCCCTTCCCAAGCTGTGAGAATGACTGGATTGTAATCATTGATACAAGCTTCCATCTCTGTCCTCGGTAGATCGTGAAGTCGGCTCTTCGCCTTCAGCTGTTTGCGTCCAGCGATTGAAATACCTACGTCTCTCATTATCAACGATTCCGTGATGGGTCTTGGAAAGCCGAACCTGCACACTTTAGAATAACCATGTTCATTTTTCTTATCACGCAAACAGTAAGAATTGTGCTTGTGCCTCTGATGTGTGTCCACTCGACGATACAGCATTGGCGACACACGTTTGCATGGTATTTTACATGTGACATATTTGGTAATGAATTGGGCCACCTCATCAGTCGCTGAGTCTCCGATAACCGGAGCATCCTTGATCCATATCAACATGTGAAAATGTTGCATACCTCTGCCTTGGTACTCACGTCTCCAAAAATAATGAGTTACCTCTCCGATGGGCTGATCGCTGGAACAAATGAAGCTGAGCATTGCGTGGAATTTGTTGTCAAGGTACCTGGAAGCAGACACCAGATCGGTAGCCACTAGTTCGCTTGTAGACATACGAGTCATTTAAGGGCCGTTAATTGTACGTATGTATTCAGCTAAATCGTTCCACATCCATTCACTCGGACTTAACGTCAAAAACCATGTCGCCGGGCCATAATTTTGAACCATGCAGCCTAAATTATTCCTTGGCCTACTCCAATACTGTTCCGTATTACGTAACCGAGCAAAGACGGTGGTTAGATTTCCTTCCAACTGCTCTTTCGACATCATTTCTGAATAAGCACCAGCACTCAATCTATCACGTGGATTGACGATATTCATTTTATGAAAGATGCCAGCCTTCAATTGGCGCGAATTACAATCGTGCAATAAGTAGAAGAGATACTGTTGATTCAATCTGAAAGCCGAATGTTTGGACATCAATCTACATTTGATAAAGTCACAATGTACACATACCTTAATCATAACCGAAATAGGTAGACACTACGCGGGGTGATATAGGTTGGCGCGCCTTATAAAGGAATACTACAGCAGCGCCACGGCAGAGGTGGTGAACCGGAGCGGCTCGACTCGCATCGATAGATCGATGTGAGCTGTCAACCTCACAAAACTGACATAGCTGTTTAACAATTAATGAAACGCATTAGAAATGTCTACCGAACATACTAAAATGATACACGTTGATAGTGTAGTGGAAAACACGACTGATGTTTTTATTTGTGTCAGAGAAATGATATGGTGGATTAAACAGGATAGGATGATCTTCGTCGATGACAGAGTAAACACTTGCCATTGATGCAATCGAAATGATTGTTGTACGAAAACGACAATAAACGAGACGCATTTAACAATTAACGAGACGCATTAGAAGTGTCTACCGACCATAATAAAATGATATACGTCGACAGTGTAGTGGAAAACACGACTGATGTTTTTTGTGTCAGAGAAATGAAATGGTGAATTAAATAGGATAGGATGATCTTCGTCGATGACAGAGTAAACACGTGCCATTGATGCAATCGGAATTATTGTTGTAAGAAAACGACAACAAACGAGACGCATTAGAAGTGTCCACCGACCATCATAAAATGATATACGTCGATAGTGTAGTGGAAAACACGACTGATGTTTTTATTTGTGTCAGAGGAATGAAATGGTGAAATAAATAGGATAGGATGATCTCTGTCGATGACAGAGTAAACACTTGCCATTGATGCAATCGAAATTATTGTTGTAAGAAAACGACAATAAACGAGACGCATTTAACAACTAACTAGACGCATTAGAAGTGTCTACCGACCATAATAAAATGAGTTCCTTCGATAGTGTAGTAGAAAACACGACTGATGTTTTTATTTGTGTCAAAGGAATGATAGAGTGAATCAAATAGGATAGGATGATCTCCGTCGATGACAGAGTAAACACGTGTTTTCTGTCCGAAAATGAAAAGCGCATATTAGTCATTATGAATGTCATTATGGAATGTCATGATAATGAGTTGTTCTATTTGTTGAAAAACAAGATTCTTCGTGGTTTGGTTATTATCTCTAGAGGTAGAGGTGGACCTGTGAGGGCTGATCTCCTGTCGATTCGATTGATATATTGATGGTGACGAAGTCCTAGGCAAATACGTGCAGATCAGCAGACTTCGATCATATCTCATTTTCATATGGAAACGAACCAAAATTTAAAATATAATGAAATTGTTATCACCGCAAATTTAGTGAATGTCCAATCATTGTCAGCTGTGATCAGTGATGGGTCTCCATTATACACCAATCACCGGCTTTGAACGTTACGACAGACTAGTTCAAAGTATTTAAAACTGGCAATCGAGACCCATTCATAATGCAACCACCCTCATCATCCCTCTCATCGAAAACTGGTGTCGAGTCAGATCATCTGTTATGAGTTCAAAGTTCGAAGTATTTAAAACTGGCGATCGACACCCATTCATAATGCAACCACCCTCATCATCCCTCTCATCGAAAACTGGTGTCGAGTCAGATCATCTGTTATGAGTTGTTGTTGCAACCATTCACCAGTTGCACGCTTCAGAAAATACTTCGAATTGACATCGCATCTGTCTTTGCTCCAAAAATTGGCAGCCGTTAGTAGTCATAATAGGTGATATCGCATTGTTATCACTAAATAGTTCAAATGTTACCAATTTGTCACTGTCTGCTTTGATGCACCTATAAGAATTATGGAATTCAGTTGGTAAGTAATTCAGTTGATTTCTGGTCTGCATGTTACCAGATTGTTATCATGATCCGATCCAAATATGTATTCTAACTGATTAATTCAGTTAGTAGTGAGTAAGTCAGTTGATTTCTAGTCTGCATTTTACCAATCAGTCACTGTCTGCTTTGACGCACCTATAAAAATTGAGGAATTCAGTTAGTGAGTAATTCAGTTGATTTCTAGTCTGCCTGTGAACAAATTGTTATCACAATCCGATCCAACTACGTATTCCAACTGATTAATTAAGTTAGTAAGTAAGTCAGTTAATTTTTAGTCTACATGTTACCAAATTGTTATGACAATCCGATCCAACTATGTATTCCGACTGATTAATTGAGTTAGTAAGTAAGTCAGTTGATTTCTAGTCTGCATTTTACCAATCAGTCACTTTCTGCTTTGACGCACCTATGAAAATTAGGGTATTCAGTTAGTGAGTAAGTCAGTTGATTCCTAGTCCGCACGCACACTTTGTTATTATTGCCTGTTCGGATATACCTATTAACATTACTCAATTGAGTTGATGAGTCTGTTTGTCATAGTAGTTTTAGTTGTAGTCATGCCATGTTCTGTCTAGTGTTAGTTTAAAGACCAATTTTATATTGTCATAATATTGAATGTGGATACCGCAATCACAGTATTAACAGCCAAAAGTTGATAATAAATGACATTTATCCGACCTACGTGTCTGTATATTTTGTATCAGCATTAGTTTTGTAATCTATTCTGAAAAGTTTTCGGTTTAGCCCAGTCATGATATTTCACAATGATGGTTTACTACGGAAGTTCCTCACCCGCGTGATCAGATAAGTATCTCGACTGCAACATATGTCCTCCTTTACTCTAAAAACTGTGGAGTCGCATCTTGTCCTCACAAACTATGAGTTATCGTTACCATCATTGACCAGTGACATCCTTCGCTGACAATAATTTTCCAACCTTACCTGATATCCATAATTTGAAAATCAGCCGACACTTTGCTGCTTCACTGGATCGTATTGAACTCGGTCGATCGGGCGCTCATGTTGATTAATGTGAGAGTTTGCTGCCATTCATACGTCAGCGACGAAATTTCTTTGGCAGTGTCATCCCACCCACTCGGAAATTTTCAGAGCCACCTACCCATCATACGTTGTGACATATTGCTCAATCTGAGAGCGCCATAAAATTAGCCATCATCAATGAATTTCCATATGCATGACAGACCGTTCACTTTGACGAGGTATTGTACGATGGAGGTGCGTCGCAGAAGACTACCCTCTGGTCTGTGATGGCTGGTAGAGCTGACTCCGCTACCTCTAGAGATAATAACCAAACCACGAAGAATCTTGTTTTTCAACAAATAGAACAACTCATTATCATGACATTCTATAATGACATTCATAATGACTAATATGCGCTTTTCATTTTCGGACAGTGAACACGTGTTTACTCTGTCATCGACGGAGATCATCCTATCCTATTTAATTCACCATTCCATTTCTCTGACACAAATAAAAACATCAGTCGTGTTTTCCACTACACTATCGACGTATATCATTTTATTATGGTCGGTAGACACTTCTAATGCGTCTCGTTAATTGTTCAATGCGTCTCGTTTATTGTCGTTTTCTTACAAAAATAATTTCGATTGCATCAATGGCAAGTGTTTACTCTGTCATCGACGAAGATCATCCTATCCTGTTTAATCCACCATATCATTTCTCTGACACAAATAAGAACATCAGTCGTGTTTTCCACTACACTATCGACGTATATCATTTTATGATGGTCGGTGGACACTTCTAATGCGTCTCGTTTATTGTCGTTTTCTGACAACAATAATTTCGATTGCATCAATGGCACGTGTTTACTCTGTCATCGACGAAGATCATCCTATCCTATTTAATTCACTATTTCATTTCTCTGACACAAAAAACATCAGTCGTGTTTTCCACTACACTGTCGACGTATATCATTTTATTATGGTCGGTAGACACTTCTAATGCGTCTCGTTAATTGTTAAATGCGTCTCGTTTATTGTCGTTTTCTTACAACAATCATTTCGATTGCATCAATGGCAAGTGTTTACTCTGTCATCGACGAAGATCATCCTATCCTGTTGAATCCACCATATCATTTCTCTGACACAAATAAAAACATCAGTCGTGTTTTCCACTACACTATCAACGTGTATCATTTTAGTATGTTCGGTAGACATTTCTAATGCGTTTCATTAATTGTTAAACAGCTATGTCAGTTTTGTGAGGTTGACAGCTCACATCGATCTATCGATGCGAGTCGAGTCGCTCCGGTTCACCACCTCTGCCGTGGCGCTGCTGTAGTATTCCTTTATAAGGCGCGCCAACCTATATCACCCCGCGTAGTGTCTAACTATTTCAGTTATGATTAAGGTATGTGTACAGTTCGGATTTGATGCTGACCATTGATTCTATAAGGATATAAATCCGGAAAACACATGACATCTAAACTTTGGTCCCAATCGCTCAGAGGCGCCTCTTTAACACTGAGTAACTGATACAGAGCTGGAGAAGTTTTATTTTCTCTACCTTCGTGTATAGGATAAATCGTATATTGTTCGCAATATGCCTCAGAATCTACAATCCGGGTCAACATAGCTGATTGTACAACAGACTCATTATTATCACATTCCGACTGCTCATCTACCTTGCCTTCTCGTCGTTCTTCCTCCGTTTCAATCTGAATTTCTACATTTTCAGTTTCTGTCAATGACTCGAGCAAAGATTCATGTTCGACTGGAAGTTTGATCTCTTTATAAAACGAATTATTATTTTTCAGCCATATAAGTGCATCGTGAACTTTCTTTACATCTACTAACTTACTCCATACAACCCTTGCCTTGTTCGGAATACCACAAACCAATATGAATAATTCGTGATTAAGATTCATCGCATCTGTCGCCGATGGCAATTTTTTCAATGTCTCCTCTAATGGTAGCGGTAAGTGAAATGTTCTACCTTCAACTTTTTGTACTTTATGCGTGTGAGGTATGTTCCTTTTCGTCACAGTTCCCATTCTCTGAACTGTCTGAAACGCCTTAGCTCTTTGAATTAGGATTTTCTCATATTCATTCATTGATGATATAACGACTGGTCTTTCCTTTACGGCCAGCCCATTGAGGACACAAGTCGCCGGCAAATTACCTTTTCTAAACTCATCTGCACGATAACTGCAAAGGAATTCAGCATGACATTCTGTTTCATTGAGGTGAGCTTTTAGCTCCGACCAATAAACCCCCTGCATAGGCTTCCGTAATTTATCAATTTGCACGACATCCCTCCGAAAACATAATTTATCACAGGATATGCAAGCTAACCTTGGCGTATCCATGGAACGTTTGGCAAGAGTTTCGAATGCATTTCTGAATTGCGCTGTTATTACATCCTCATCTAAGCATAACCCCTTGACGATACCCGGTTGATACTTTTTAGCTTTTTCCACTGCTTCGTTCGACATCACTCTTGAAAATGCTAAATCACATCGACCTAAAGCATGATCAATGGCGTTTATTTTTCCGACAGATTTAATGATCTCATATGCCTTTCGAATAAAATATCTAACGCGTGGATAATGAGCGCTCAAAATCTGCAGCGGAAGTAGCTTTGATTTACAAGTGGCCGGATCAGCATAACAAGTTTCAGAATGTCCAAGTTTTAATCCTGTACTGTTATTTTTTGTACAAGTATTCATTTCCTTGATAATCTTTCTCACGTTACCAAGGTTGATGCAACTGAAAACTTGCAATAAAGATTCGAGTCCATCAATGATATATGAATCGGGCTTAGCACACATCAGGGAATCGCAACCCCATGACTTCTTAACATGTCGACTAGCACACACCGGTAAAATATTAGCTACTTGCCCAGTCATAGTTATCTCAAGTGGCCTATGAAAATCTGATGGTATGTTATACGCAGTACCTGCAAAATAACATTCGGACGAGCCTGTATGTTTTGAATCACCGCACAGTGCTGCAACTTTATCCAATGTTTTTGAGGATTCTGATGCACGTATCAGACATAGTTCAGCATTTCGTCTTGAATTGGGTATCAATTTTTTCGATTTTGAAACAAAGCCCCTTCTAACACTCATGCACCACTTCACGATCTTCTCAGCCTCTATTCTAGCCTGCGCAGTTGACATTGGATTGATTTTGAAAGTCAGTGCAACGATAGATTTTTCTAACGATCCGAACAATAACTCGATATTGTTTCGTTAGTTTCCTATGCGTCTATATTTTTTTGAGATTGTATTCGATGCTTTCAATTTTCGAATTTTTAATTCTGTTCTTCTGTTTACCTGATAATACTGACTATTCATAATTTCTTTTCTATTGGGATCAAAATAATACTTTCTTCTCACCTGAGTCTTTTTTATGTCAGGGTGGCACATGTACCTCTTTTTCTCATGCGTTTTCTTTCCCTCGGGATCTGCAGAATATTTTTCCCTCTCGTGCGTTTTCTTTGCTTCGGGATCAGCCGAATATTTGGCTCTTTCGTTAGTTTTCTTCTTCTCTGGATTAGCGGCATAGTTTTGTCTCTCCTTTTTACATTTGGTCATCGCATTCTTAGAATAATCGGCACGCCTTTTCTGGTTTATCGCGTCTTTGTGAGCGAAATTTGCTTTTTCACTAGTTTTTACCTTGCTGCCATTGTTCACGGTCAATGTTTCGGTACTTTTCGTTGGGAAAGGTGACAATGTTTGTTGCTCCAAGACTTTGAGCAAATGACGTCTCAGTGTGTACGTAGATCTCGTGAGCCCATTATTATCTACACAATATTGTTCTCTACTTGGATCTCTCTTGAACGCAAGCGACGTTGCAATAGCAATGGCGTAAATTCCACAAGATACTCCGTCGGGTTGTCTTGGAGTATTTTCGTATTTCACATGATATCTGGAATACAGCCTATTCAATATCACATGATGCTCTGGTGATAATTGCTTATTTAATGAATCGTACACATGTACTACTGATCCATCGTAATACACACAGGTCCAATGTCCGATTACGTTAAATCCTATTCCACCTCCATACAAAATCTGAATATCTTCGACGGTTGTAACGCGCTGATATAAATGTGGGACCTGAAAGTATATAGTATCTTGGGGCTGAAACGATGTGTTTTTCGTTAGGACATTGAGAAAGGCATTAATGCATCTATCATCTAGTTCACACAACGAATCTGTAATTATTTTCAATACGCCTGCATCGACCGTATGTGCACCTTCGACAATTTGACACAAATTTGCAGCGATCCTAGCATTCTGTACTACATCGTCTTCAGTATTAATCTGAATTACGTTATCGTGAACTTTTATAAGATTTTTCATCGATTCGGACTGCTGTTTGAGTTTATTTCTATTATCCCTTCTACGCTTAGCGCAGCTAATTTTCTTGCTCTTAGGCATTTTTGAATGTTGCAACCAATATCAAATTATTCAAAAGTTCTGCTGAATGTCAGTCCTTTACAAAGTTAGAGATTATCTTTCTCTCATACGTATATATAATTACATATGTATATATGTATGTTTTATACTAGACCTTTTGGAATTATTTTCCGGTGGAAAAATGTTTTTGTACTCACAGGACGAATTCTATCGCGACCATGTATATAATAATCAATCAACTTGTGATCACTCCCGATGTTCAAATCAATGACGGCACTGACTTATCCAGGTAATAATGAAACACAAAACTGATCGAATGAATAATAACACTCTCAAAATTAAGCGATCATTTATAATGGATATTTGATTATTTGAAACAAAAAAATTGTACGTGCGCGTAATACCACAAAACAACAAAAAAATTTGAAAACTAAGGTTTAAATAATATTCCTGGCGGTTATCTTTTGTTGATAATATATCTAGCTCCGTCAACGCCTGAATAACATTCGCTTGTCACATCGGTTGAACTTGATCGCCGAACTGAATGTTCTGCTATGCTCATTATATTCGAGGACATCTGTAGAACAACTTAGGGAATCGGTCTATTCAGGAGATTCGAAAATCAAAATTCATCTTTTCGTCTTAGAAGTTCATGGTCGAGCGATAGATGGCGTTGGGGTATGATAGGTAATTTAAAATGAATTATCGATAATCAATGTTTATAGATTTTCGTGGAGTTCATATTAATGAAAATTCACTTTATTCATACACGCATCATCATATACGTGTATATCAGGGTGTCCGTTATTTCCCCTATTGGATTTGTTTGAGCGATTACCACCCGAATTTTTAATTCATGGCCAAAAAAAAAAATATCAAACATGAGAAAGCCCTTAATCTTCACTTCAAACCGTGCCGAGATCGTGAAACGTTTTCCGCTTAAATAACATGGGAGTTGGCAACATTTTGCCTCAAAGTTTTTAAACCTGAACTGAATCGCAGTGCGACAGTAAGAGCCACTTATTTTCATCGAAAATTTGATGCTCTACAAAGAGGGTCCCTTCAGATTTTTCGATATAATCACTCCTTCAAGAGTTATTCAACGTTGAACTTGTGCTCACGGTCAATTTTATAACATTTTCATTTTCATTTTCAATATTATTTTTATTTTCATTTTCCCTAACTGTAAAATCGTCGAATAAAAATACAAAATCGCACCCTCTAATTTTTCACAGGTTGACCTTCTGTTCTTGGTCTGGCGACTGAACTATATCGTTATTTATCGTTAATACACTTTCTGCATTCTTGTCATCCTAATTATTGCTATTATTGTGATCACTCACATCAATAATCTTATACCTTGGACAGAAAAATTTCAATAAATCGTTTAAAACTTTTGAATGCGTTATTCAAATTAATTAAAATTTGAATGGTATTACTGAGAATTTTGGTTTTTTCAACTGATATTTTATATTTATGGGGAGAATGATTTCATGGTTGGTATGGTAATGAGATGCTACGACGCAAATGAATTGTTTAATTAAATTACTTTTATTATTGTTTGATCAATGAAAGCGGCCTACATCAATCCCTGGATTGCCACCACGGCGAGGATTGCATCCTATTCGTCCCCTGAAACATGAAATTTGAACGTTACATCGGTGGAATATAAATGCCCGCAACAGTTATGTCAATTGTTTATGCACCCTGTGCCCTAGCTCACAGTCTTGGGCTTTCGACGTGCGGCGCCAAGCTATCAGCGCACAGCTCCAGCTGTTTCCACGGGAGACGCATATTTGTTGTTTTCGGTCCACCAGAAAATATGTTCATACATCATTATTATAATTCGCTTTAAGATAAACCATTGCAAAGGATTTCGAGAAAAGATTATATGCAATTGTACAAGATTTGATATTTTTGGTATAATCCCATGCCAGCCCCTCTCTCTCTCCTCTCGCTTCCTCTCTCGCTCATTCATCATCATTCATCCATAACGCTGATGTTGGTCAACTCTAAGCCATAATGTCAAACAGGTACACACCTTTTTTGAAGGCGGCAATCGCCGCCTTGACAACCGCCTCGGTCAGCTCTACATGTTCTGTAACACACAAAATAATTCAGAGATTAATTCGATATTATTGGACGATTCGAACATGAGTGCATAACAGACAAACAATTCTCGAACACACTCACTTTTTTCCACACCGCGTGCCGGACCTCCACCGCGGCCGCCCCGTTTTCCTCGTTTATCTGCAAGTTGATGATATGGTATATTTTGATTCAAGCGTTATATGTTACGGGGGGATTCAGGTGTGCATGCTTCAAAAAATTTCTTTTCTGTTTATTATAAATCGATCGTAGAACTATTCAAGAATTAACTCTGAACATTTCGAAGCGAAATCCAAGCCGTTCAAAAGTAATTGGGTAATTGATTCATAACTGCCTTGAATTTACCTTAATTCACCGCCAGTCTTATTTTCAAACGCGTTTGTCGCGAAATTACTTTTTTCGAATTTGTGTAAACTCTAGCTCGTAGGGTTTCTGATCAATCAATCGTTTTCGAACTTGGCACATATTTTCTTCGCATATATATATGCTCTGTGTGAACCTCAATTCTAAACAATATCTGCATTCTAACTATTTTTTCATTGCAAGAAAAATTCCAAATAATGGTCAAAAATCGTACTCAATGTACGCATTGCTCAAAAAAACATAAATTTCCGATTTCTTCGGTGAAGATTGAGGTTTACATAGAAGAGACACTTACGAGAAAAGTTTATTACGGGCTTCAATCAGCCTCTGTATGTTGCGAAAAACAGCAAAAATTTAAACTTAATCGAGCCCATAATTTTTTCTGAAAAACTTGAAAAAAATCCGACCGGAAGGTATCATGACTGCAAACAGTTATTGCAAGTTTCAGATTTTTTAGCTGATAATTGGACCGACGGTGAAGAAACGTTTAAAAACCACGAAAAAGCAATGCTATTTCTTATGAGAAAAAGTGGGGGGAGTTTAAGGGGTGCGTAATTATGGAGGGAAAAAATCGACAAAAATTGGGCATCATTTTTATATTATTTCGAACCAATTTGAGGGGTGAGACCATAAAAATTCGATTTTATCCTTTTAAAGGACAGGTCTAGTATATATTGATATTATTTTAGTACCTGACGTGGCTTATACAACATTCGATATACTACTTTTCTCAGAAATATCATATTTAATTTTGTTTCTCGCGGTACTATAGAACTTGATAAGAAGTTTGTCTATTTGACAGTCGAAATGAAAAAGCTGATTTTCCGGAAAACATCAACTTCGATACACTTTGGCCTTAAAAAACGTGACAGTGTACAAGAATAATAATTGGTATTCACTCAAAATTAATGTGGGCTTCAGAGATTTAATAAGAATGAACATCCCGATGAGAAAAACTGATCAGGAAGTTCGAATAAGAAATTCACTCACCGTTGTTCTTTGCAAATTTTCCCATGTCTCTTGTCGAATACAAACAATACACACTGACGGTGCGAGAAGGAATAATGAATTTCGGCAACAGACCATAGATTCATTATCCCTCACTTTCTTCACCCCGCACGATCCCCCCGACGTAAAGTCCAAAGGTTATCCATCTCATATTCATATCACTGGTGCGTATAATTACAATACAACTCACCATTGCTCTCGTTCTTGGACACGCTTGGTAATAAGGACGCTCTTTGTTTATCTCACACGATGGATTTTCTCATATTTTCATGGTATTAAACAGACACTCGAGCGTCAAAGCGTTCATTCACGCATACCTAATCCATGGACGCAGATTTACCGCCACAATTGGAAAGGATTTGCAAACCTGTCTATTATTAAGTGATCAATAGACAGGACAGGACAGGTTTGGACTTCCAAAACAAAATGAATATAATAATCATGCGTGTGGTTGTTCGAAAAATTCGAAAATCAAAACACTACAGCTTCCTTGTTGATTGGTCGGCCCTTTTGCAATTCTTTGGCTGGTTGGCCGAAAGTCTCGGGATTCTTCGATTGGTTGGTTGAATTGAACATTTGTCAACTGCTGATCCGCGCGCAGATATTGGCTTCGCCACCGATTTGAATAACATCAGTGGTCAGTGGTATTCGCACAGCCGTACTGACATGGAACGTAAGTACAAACAAACACTTATTATTTAATCGTATGATATATCTGCGTTTATGTGAATTCGAATCATGAAAACTATGAAATAATGTGATATATAAGGGGCATTTCATGCGAAATCACCGAGTTTTCGACAAAAAATTTTTTGATTTTGCAATTTTTTTTCGTACGTTTGAGTACGTTTCGGAAACAACTTGAACAACAATTTGTAGCTTTTTGTCTCAAACCGTTATTGAGTTATTGATTCTTGAAATTTTCAGGTGAAAAATTTTCAATGAACGATAGATTGGTGATAAATATCGACATTCATGAAAAGATGGGTATTGTTTTTTTCGTCTTCGAATGTAGTTTTCGGAAAAAATGAACAAAGATTATCCGAAGTCATGCTCATTCATTTATTCACGTTTCAAACTCAAAATCGACATTATGAAGCGAAAACATGACACTTCCGAATTTTTCATCAACTGCATCAATGTTGACACAGTGGGGCTTGAAATTGTTACCGATTTTTCGGCTATAATGCTCGAATCGAACTAAACTAAGTATGCCATTTCATGCTTCGAAGATAGTTAGTATAATAATATGAAACACGTTATGGTTTGGTCTGCAGGATATCCTTGTTTTGCCGTAATTTCACATTCCAGGTCCGCAAGCCTTTCTCAATTGTAGAGTTAATCTGTATCAATGATTGTAGTTGTATGAATCAATCAGTTCACGCTTAAGTATCTGTTCATTACCATAACCCAGAATGTATGCGAAAATGTAAGAGATGGGAGATTCTTGGTCTACATATTTGTGTATGAGATAGCCAAGCAAGGCAGACGAGTTTTTTTCGTCACGACAAAAAACATGTCATTTTTGAACATGATTTTGAATTCTTCTCGCTTTGAAATCTTTCCTCCTAATTCGCGGCAGAATATATTTTGAAAAAAAGTAAAACTATGTTCAAGCAAAGAAAAAAAATTCAGAATAATCTGCGAGAAAAAATAAAATGTTTGGGTGCAAAATTTCTTCAGCCGAACTTCGGTCGACCAACATGATTTGCTATCGACTTCAAAATACGTTCGCTTACCGTAATTATATCCGGTCCATACTTAACGATATACATGTATTCGTTTATTCTGTCTTTTAGAGGATCGCAATGCTGATACCAATAGGGCCATGGAGGTGGTGGACGTGGATCCACCACCTCAAAACACCGTAGCGGTGGTGGATCAGCATCCACCACCTCCGGAAAATGCGGTGGCCGTGCCCAACCCCCAAAATATTGTACGTATATTTCATGAAGTGTGCACTGCAACGGGAATCAGGATTCCTATCCCGGGCGGGTTGTTCCCAGGATCCTGTCCGGCACTTCGGCGTGACCTAAGGGAAACCGGACGCACACAAATACTCACCCAAGTTACTTGTTGGGCGCCAGACGTAATACGTCGTTTCTCAAAAAAACAAATTTCTATTCAAGCTTATTCCATAAAGCAAACCCCAAAATACGCAACAGAAATTCAACAAGCTTAGCCCACACAACAAAATGCGGTACCCATAACGTCCCCGGGAGGTCTGTCAGGGATATGGCGGATCTCCCAGGTATATTCTGAAATGTCCCCCAGACAAGCATAGGATGTTCAGTGGAATCCCAAATGTCCGCAAATACAAGTCAGTAGGACGTCAGAGTGAAATGTTATAAGGATATCCCCTGGATATGCCCAGGAGTTTATCAGTATGTTTTTGGGACGTAATGATTTTCCGCAAAATAATTGCTGTAGAGCAAAATGTCCATTAGTCATCTCATGGATGTCCTTAGAATAGCTCTCGGTTGTTGCGAGATGTTCTTTGGACGTCTTTAAAATCGGGAGAAAGGATATCCTTCGAATATCGACGGAATACCTGGATGACATAAAAATGGGTCGACTAAGGCTTTGAGAAACAAATAATACTCTTTATTTCATAATATAGCACTAATCACATGAATTTCGCTCATGTATGTATGCATATCAGTGTTCATAGAATATATACCTACATAACGACGAACGAAATAAGAATTATAGTTAACAGTTACATAGCTCACTTTTTGATCAAATCCAGCAGGAAAATACGGCAAGTGCATTATGACCTTGCACAGTATACATAAATTGAAAAAATGATAATAACAGAAACGTAATAAATGTCTGAAGAAAGCAACCGTTACAAAAAAGTATGACAAAAATGAAAAACTTGTCCAGGCAATTCAGGAAAGCTCAGGTCTAGTCTTCTAACTTACACTTAGAGTCAAATATTTTGAATTATGAACGAACGCTGAATCTGAATAGTAAGTTGAATAATGTGAATGAAAATAAACGAGAAAAAACGTGTGTGAATATATGCTATACATTGAGGAGGTAGCATGCATGTCATTCTAATGAATCGTAGTCCTGAGACCAAAAATAAAACCAAGGCACACTAGCAGTATATGCATCAAGAATATATGACCGAGCAATCGATATTGCATGGACGTTTACATAAAATAAATGAACAAATAAAATTAAAAAAAAATGCTCAACTCGTTCAATACGAATTTCAAAAAACACCAAAAACTATATAGGCTACGAATATACATTATGAAATGAACAATATATTGAGAGGCTACTTCAGTCATCTGGACGTTCAAAATTTCTTCGAGCAGCAGCCTTGGCCTCCGACAGTGATTGTCGTTCAGTAGCATGACGAAGCCAAGAAGATACCGGTTGTGAAATTTCGTTGTTAGTGGCATCGGGGTAATGACTACGTGCAGTCTCTAAAATTGGAAAAATAAACATTACAGGTAAGTTTGCACATCTTAAAACTGGAAGACTTTAGATTTCATTAATTCAACTAGCATAACATGAGTAAACGACGGACAATTGAAATGGAGCTGTTCCAATAAAGTAAGTATCGTATTTCACATAGCGTAGAATAGTACATTGTGCCCCTTGGGAGAATATACTATTTTTTCTTCTACCGACGCCTTAAGTTTGATTTTAGACCCGTAAACAAGGGACAAAAGTTCCACTCTATCCCCTCACAGTTGACAAGTGCGCATGCGCGCTGTGTGCAACTGTGTGGGAATAAAAGTGGAACTTTTGCATTGCGTTTGCGGGTCTAAAATCGAACTTTCGGCGCCGGTAGGAGAAAAAGATGTTTTTCTGGTACGAGATTAAAATAATTACTCCTAGACTGATAGACATAAGCAAATATTGTTACCTAGAATAATTTTGCAAATTTTCAGATCCGAAAATATCTTGTTATTCTTCTGACCATGCCAACTGTATTTTCGTGCTAAGCTGTTTGAAAATATTCTTCTCATCAGATGCAGGATGACAGACTTCAGATCATTACCTCCGATTTTGTGCAATTCTCGAACCTATGAAAACGTTAAACATTATGCCTGGTCGAACAAATGTAATAACAGAGCAGACAAATTTCACTTGAAAAATTGGAGGGCTGACCTAAGACCAGATTATGATACACGGCAAGGGTAGAAGCGGGAATGACTTGGATTGAAGAACAGGATGTGTGTGATTATGAAACAAGAAACGAAAGACAAATTCAGTAGAGCAAGGGTGCCGAGGGAATTGGTCGTGAAAGAAAGTTTCAGGATCGTCAAGGTAGAAAAAAAATATTGAATGCTCTTATGAGAAATCATGTAATGTAAGGAACAGAAATCTACTGATGAAGTTGACACAAGATCACACAACGATTTCAGGAAAAGAACGTGGAATCAACGCGAGAAACGGACAAGAGTGGACTGTGGCAAAGATGACCAGAAGGAAGATATCTTGAAGAAGTGTCGGGGGCCATGAAGAGGGATGGAGGGTGATGGACTAATGGAATAATCGACGGGAAAAAGGAGGTAAGACATTTCATATTATAATTAGTTTGTAAATGGTCAGCTACTACGTTTCCACCTGTGTGAAATTTAATAGAATTAACACAGCTGGTAATGCAGTTGATAATAAACATGTTTAGCAGGTTTGGTTAAATAGCAGGGAAGTCAAGATTACACAATTAAGTGCTTACCATCTGCAGTTGGCAATCTTCATAGCTCAGGGTTTCTTCTAACAATTGTAATTCATTTTCTTCTTTCAAGGGGAAAAGGTTCATAACTGTACGAATCTCTTCTATAGTATCACTGTTGGCGCGTGTTTCGTTAGTTGTAGCATGTTCCGTTAGTGCTGACACCTTGTTGGTCAGAATGGTAAAATCTTGTATCAACATGTTGAGTTTAACTTTGATCTCCGTAATACCCCTTATGATAAAGTTCTGGAATTTAGTTAATTCTGCAACACAGGGAAAAAAGGTGTTCAATTCTGTAGGAACAAACCTGGGTGTTAGAGATGTAGTCAGCCATACATTAATGGTATAAATTTTAACTTTACCATTATCAATTCTCTCAGGTTGATTTGAGTTTTGTCTTGAATGAAACCGGCACTGCGTACAGTCATCCTTGCAATCTAGTTGAGAATTTTCATTGATACTAATCGGCTGAATGGGCTCATTAGGTTTTTTAATTGTTTCAGTGTCTTTTGTAATTCTTTGGCTCTCAGATTCGTAAAAGGTTTCACTATCACTTGAGGATGAGCAAACTATTGCCCGTGCCTGATTAGGTTCTATTAGATCTGTATTTATGATATATGTGTAAGTTTGGACGTTACCGCCACACTTCGGTGTAATGACCATGTGACCAGAGAGAGAAACGCGAGGGTAACGACAGAAGGCGTAGAAGCGATAGAGGCTCCGGGCAGTAAGCCTCGTGAATAGCCACGCTAACATCTAAGACATTAGAAGAGATAAAAGGCGTATCATCGGCAATTATATCGATTCAGGTTAGACTTAATTATATAATTGTAACAACACTCTCGGCATGTGTAGCATGTAAATACCCTTATAATTACAGTATTATCAACTGCATCATATTTGTCGTGTCATTTATCCTCGAACCCCGCGTATCTGAGGCGGAAGCTTACAAATCGATATAATGGAGATGAGAGCTAAATTTCAATTCGTTTCGGAGGCTGGAGACGATTCGAAGACTACAGTGGTCAAGGTAAAAACCATTCAGCTGGTAGGAGAGGCCGAAATCTTTGAGTTCCCTAGAGACAAACGTACAGCTACCCATCATGGCCGACTTTTCGACACTGCCGTGGCGAAAAACGTCGTGAAAAGCTTGAAGGTACGCAACAAATTTCGTAAGGTTACTATCACCTTGGACGATAAGCTCCGAGACATATACCTCGACGAAGAAGACAATGTGGCCTTTAACAACGAATACTTAGAGGAGGTAAATAGTATTACGGATAACCCAGATGTAAACACAGCGCCCGATACCTCCATAAAACCAAGTCGCACATTAGCCAAAGACATAGTGTTAGATAAGTTCAACGGCGATGATCTCAATGCAAACACATGGCTGCAATTGTTCGTCCGAGAATGCAATAGAGTTAATATTAAACAAGAAAAATACGCAGAGACATTAAGATTATTTTTAGAAAAATCTGCTTTACAATGGTTTAACGTATTCATGAAAGATAACCCTCTGGACAATAACTGGGAAGCGTGGAATAACTCTTTTTTAGACACCTTTTCTGCGCAATCATGGACAGACATCGCATACGCTTATAACTTTAAATTTTTGAACGGCTCCTTTCTGGACTATGGCTTAAAAAAAAGAAGTCTACTCTATGAAACAGATGAAAATATAACTATAAATACACAAATAAACTTAATTGTCATAGGATTACCACAATGGGTACAAAATAAGTTAGAAAAAAAATCCCTGGTAACCATAGAAACCCTGATGTCAAAATTAAAACAATTAGGTACAATAAGCGATAGAAAAAAAGAAACTACAATACCAGAAAAAAAACCATGCCCAAACTGTGAAAAGCTGGGTTACAAGAATAGGTACCACCCGGAACAGTTGTGCAGACTAAAAAACAAACAGGTAGTTAAACAAAGAAATGAAAATATAAAAGTAATAAATAATATTGACCTAGAAAATGCCATAAATAATACAGAAGAAGCAAAAAACGAGTGACAACCCCACTTATTAAGTTAAATATACAAGCTAATGGTAAATCTGCAACCGGTCTATACGACTCAGGATCCAACGTATCATTAGTAAATTCGGAGTTTGTAAACAAGAACAGAAACTTTAAACGCATAATAAGTGGGGAGAAAAACCTTAGAGGAGTAGCAGGAATAGCAAAATCGCAAGGCACAATAACCTTAAAAATTAAAATAGGCAACATAGAAAAAAATGTAAACCTCTTTATAATGAAAAGCAATAATTTTAACGAAGATCTATTACTAGGTTTAGATATTATACAAAACTTCAAATTATGCCAAGATGAAAATTTGAATATTACACAAAAGCATAATAAATCGCAGAGTCGAGAAGAAGTAATTAAAATAAATAACATATTGGAAACAGATGAAAACATAGAAACGGTCTTAAAATAAAATAACAAAGTATTCGCCGGCACAAAGTTCGATATAGGAACTATAAAAAATTATGAGGCAGCGGTAAAATTAACAGAAAATAAATATATATCAAGAAAACCGTATAAATGCTCGTATCAGGACAAAGAGGAAATTGAAAATCAAATTAATGAATTATTAAAAGCAGGTTTGATTGAAGAGTCGTGCAGTCCTTTTGCAGCTCCAGTCACCATGGTGTTCAAAAAAGAAGAAGGAAAGAGATCACGCCTATGTATAGACTTTAAAGAACTAAATAAAATAATAGTTCCAGAAAGTCAACCATTTCCAAGAATAGACGATCTTACACTAAGAGCCAGAAACTGTAAATACTTCTCAAAATTAGATGTGAATTCAGCGTTCTGGTCGATACCCATAAAAAATAAAGATAGGTACAAACTAGCTTTCGTAACACACCATGGACACTGGCAATGGAATTGCCTACCATACGGTTTAAAAACAGCACCCGCTATATTCCAAAGAGTCATGTCAAGTATACTTAGGAAAAATGGACTAAATTCATTTGCAGTAAATTACATTGACGACATATTGATATACTCGAAAAATTATAACGACCATATTAAACACCTAGAATTAGTATTAAAAGTATTATATAGTGAAGGTATCAAGCTAAACTTCAATAAATGTGAATTCGCAAAACACAAAGTAACATACTTAGGTCATGAAGTTGGGGACAACAACATCAAGCCGACAAATGACAACCTAGAAGCAATAAAAAAATTTCCAACCCCACAAACGAGAAAACAGATTAGACAATTCCTAGGAAAAATAAACTTTTACTTAGAATACATTCCGCAAAGTACAATATTACTAGATCCATTAAGAAATTTATTAAGAAAAAATGTAGAATTCCACTGGTCCGAAAGATGCAGTCTCAGTTTTGAAAAAACAAAAAAATACCTATACTCAGCTCCGATCCTAGCAATTTTCGATCCAAAAGCGCCGATATATATACATACAGATGCAAGCATCGAAGGAGTAGGAGCTATACTAAAACAACCACAGGAAGACAAATCAATAAGACCAGTGTTCTACTTTTCAAAAAAGCTAACTAAGTCACAAAAAACAAAAAAAGCAGTATACATAGAATGCTTAGCAATAAAGGAGGCCATCCAATATTGGCAATATTATCTGATAGGGAACAAATTTGTAATATTCACCGATCACAGACCAATAGAGAACCTCAACATAAAAAAAACAGATGATCCAGAATTACTGCAAATGTTAAACTATATATCACAATTTGACTTAGACATTGTATACAACCCAGGAAAAGATAACCTGGAGGCAGACTGCCTGTCCAGAAACCCAGTACTAGATCCAACTGAAATTAACGAAGAAAATTCGATAATTAAAACAACAAACTTTATAAAACTAGAAGAAATAACAGAAAACCAAAAACAACTAAAGCTAGGAAAAAAATGTAATATAGAAAATGATATAATATACAAAACACTAAATAAAAAGAAAAAAATCTGGATAACAGAAGAATTTGGTCTTTCTCTGGTTAAAAGAATCCATACATACCAAGGTCATATTGGTACAAAACAGCTAAATCTAATGATAGGAAAAAAATTCTATTTTAAAAATATGTATAAACACACGAAAATAATATGTCGCTCATGCGGAACATGCATCAAAAACAAGTCAAGAATAGGGTGCTTCAAAGCACCACTCTCACATCTAGGGCCAGCAAAAGAGCCACTAGAAATCATGTCCTTAGACACAATAGGAGGTTTCAAAAAGAATAAAAGCACAAAAAAATATATACACTTCATGATAGATCACTTTACAAGATTCGCATACATCACTTCATCAAAAACACAAACGGCCAAAGATTTTATAAACCTAATTAAAAAAGTAGAAAAAGATGGAAAAATTAAAACATTATTGACAGATCAATACCCAGGCATGAACTCAACACAGTTTAAACAGCATGTAAATAAACAAAACATAAACTTGATCTTCACAGCAGTTGACTGCGCATTCTCAAACGGGCTTAACGAAAGAACTAACCAAACTCTCGTCAACAGGATAAGGTGTAAAATATATGAAAACAGGGAAAAATCATGGCCAACTATAGCAAACGAATGCATAAAAGAATACAATGATACAGTACATAGCTCAACAGGATTCACCCCAAAATACTTACTGACAGGATCAGACTTCTCATTTCTACCAAACCAACTAAAAGATTCAAACAAAACCAATATGGAAGAAAATAAAAAAATAGCATACGAAAAATCAAAGAAAATCCACAACCAAAACAAAATGTACTATGATAAAAATACAAATCCAATAGAGTATAAAGTAGGAGACTTAGTATTTATTCAAAACGGTAATAAACTAAATAGAGATAAACTAGATGTGATTAGAACAGGACCATTTAAAATAAAAGAAAAAATCTCAAATGTAATTTATAAGATAGACAGTAGACTAAGGAAAAATGAATCAAATCTGTTTCATGCAAGCAAACTGGTCCCCTATGTCGGAACCGGGTTCCCTTCTTTGAAGGGGGGGATGTAAGTTTGGACGTTACCGCCACACTTCGGTGTAATGACCATGTGACCAGAGAGAGAAACGCGAGGGTAACGACAGAAGGCGTAGAAGCGATAGAGGCTCCGGGCAGTAAGCCTCGTGAATAGCCACGCTAACATCTAAGACAGTAGAAGAGATAAAAGGCGTATCATCGGCAATTATATCGATTCAGGTTAGACTTAATTATATAATTGTAACAACACTCTCGGCATATGTAGCATGTAAATACCCTTATAATTACAGTATTATCAACTGCATCATATTTGTCGTGTCATTTATCCTCGAACCCCGCGTATCTGAGGCGGAAGCTTACATATGTATCTTTACTCATAGCGTCAAGTTCATATGATGATTCTCGAGGAATTGAATTTTCTTTTGAAGAGCCCAGCTTTGCAATTTTATGAGGTACAGATGCCTTATTTGACGATTTGATATTTCTTTTTGTCATAGTTTTTGGTAAAACTGAAGTTGATATTTTAATATGTTTATTAGACTGTGATAGAATTTTTTTCGTACTTTTGGAAATTGAAGAGTTACCCGATGAGTGATGATTGGACTGACTTTGTGGCAAGTGTTTTGTTGGTGGAGTTGGAAACTTTGGTACCCGAGAAATCATGGATGGCGATGAAGGAGAATCTTTGTCAACGTAAGTGTGGACTCGTGCAGCTCGTACCCGACGAACTTTTTTCAGAACCGAGAGTTCTTCATCTGAATTTACATCCGTTATCAGCTCCGCTTTTTTCAATTTGCTTTTTGCCTTTTGGAATGAATCTATAGAAAATCAAGGTATAACTTTCATCAGTCCATAAACAATAATATCTGTGAAGACATTCAGCACAGTGTGTATATCCAATTGAAATCATAGACTCACCTGAGCAGAATAAAATATTGATAATTGAAACTTGCGTCCACATATCATAATCGATTTTGTCCATGTTTTCCACTGCTCGATCATATTTCTTGAAATTCGTAAGGTTTGGCCGGTATGCTTTGGTTTTATCAGGATCACAGAACTAATTCAACGGAATGACTTGAACACCATCCTCAAATTCGACCACCCAATATTTATTTGTCGGATTTAGATTAGTCATTTTGAATCAGAAAGTCCTGTAACCAAATTTGGACACACAAAAATTGTAGTGTAACCAAAGTTCTAGCTACTATGTAATAGTGGTAAAGCTGCATGTTTATTATTTGAGAAAGGTAGAATAACGAATTTAATGCATACTGCAGATAGAGGAAAAACTTGAAGGTTTGCAGATAATTTTCCAACTACATAGGTATGAACCAAAGAAGAAGCGCAAGGAGTCGTAAATAATTCGTCTTTTTCTTCGTACTCTCTCCCGATAAGGACTAACTGTTTACTAGCTGTATGAAAAGCTATATTTTTGATACGTAGAATACTACCATTAGCGAGCCCACAACAGTTATCACTGTTGTTAGTTCGGAGTCTATACCCACAAAATTTTACTTCCCGATATTGGGGATTGGAACAATCATCAGGTAACGGACCTTCAAAATGAATTAAATGTGGTTGTGGATCATGTTGTAAATTTGATTCCATACCTGGCTGAATCAGACTATTAGACATTTCGGAGTATCGATGACTGAGTTGTTGTAGAGGTTTGTCTGATTTACGTATCAATTTTTTTAGTACTTGCATGAAGTTTTTAAATTTGAAGGCACTGAAACTATCTAATGGCCCAAAGTTTGCTACATCTTTAGGTAAGTGGATGAGGCCATGCACATTATGTGAAATATGATGCTTGCCATACAAGATTTTGAAGGAGGTTACGAAATGACTGAGTAATTCTTGAGCATAGTGTAGGTATTTTTTCGAAAGAATCTGGCAGCAAAGAATTTTTATAGCTACGTGTAGGGACAAAAAATGGTTGTACAGTTCATCGGGAATTACTTTTCTCAGAACCACTTGGCCTGTGTATAGGAGGAATTGACGGTATTCGGTAGCTTTCCATTGTTTAAGATATCGAAGTGATCGAGGCTTTCTAGCAAATTCTATTGGAACACAGTGCTTGATTTTGGATTCTAAGCAAAATGACATTGCTGCAACCTTAGCATATCCAAGACGGACATTTAACTCGCCACTAACTAGCATATACAGGATTTTCCTAACTACACTCAAGCATACTAAGTGCATGTAATCCAATGGAATGTTCGTCACCATCCCAAAGTTAGGAAGTTGCTCTAGAGCGCTATTCCCCAAATGATAGTCTTCATCTCTATGACTACGGACACTTTCGTCAGTTCTTTCAGGTGCATTAATATTGCTAAAACAGACTCTTCTTTCACGGTACTCGCCTTCGACTATACACTTCGTACAACTGGAATAACCAGTATGACTCTTCACATTCAGAATAAAAGACTTGGCAGGAGCATCACAAATAACTTGATGGATGAGAATTTTATACAATTGACCATTGACATTCAGACCATTTTTTATGAGATCGACAGCTTCTGTAATAAAAGGTTGCAGAAAAGCGTAGGCGTCATTTGGCTTGCTATAACCATGGTATGCTCCTATAATGAACACAAAGTTATGTGAAATAACTGAACCTAGAATCGGCCATATTGCACTTGTAGAAGATCTTGATAATGGCAGTCCGTCAATTCCGATACCTAATTTGATGGGATAGCGTGAGCTAACACCTGTTTGATTGACAAAATCAAACAGGTTACAAGCAATACCACGATGCCAATACAACCCTTGCTCTAGTTCAACAATTTCTACGGTTCGTGGTGTTTTCAGAAGCGTTCTAGGATCCATAGGAAGGTCAGAATAGCATGGATGCGTACGAAGCACTTTAAGTAATTTGGACATTGAGCAATGGCTAATATTTTCTGTGAAGGCCCACTCAGTCAGGAGAGATCTGAAGTCCGGAGCTTTGTTACTGTGATCGACATTGAATGATTTTATTGGTGGTATCTCTGAAATCTGGTCATTATTGTTAATAGCTATCTCATCGATTTGCAACAATTGACTGGTAGAATCACTCTCATATGACACATTTTCACACAACGAAGATGGTTCTATACTATTACTAATGTCGCTACTTGAATAACAATTCTCAGATGTATCCGAACTGTCAAGAATAGCAGATCTACTTCCTAAACTTTGTGAAGAAACTGTTTCTGAATCGTTCAACCCTATACATTCCTGAAGAGTACTCTGAATTATGGAAGCGTCTCGAGCTATAATCCTGCGAATTTGTCGATTGGATATTTTCCTCGTATTCTGATAGTTAGCTTGCATTTTAGGCATTTTAAAGTTACCCGGATACAGCAAGTTTCCCAGAGTGAGAAGTGTAACTGTAGAGTAAATTTTATGGTTGAAAAAAGTTTAGCATCTGAGCGACAGAGATAGATATAAGTCAAGGGTTTCAAACGTGAGAGAAAGGAGTTGCAGTGAACAAAACTTTGTATTCTGAGGATAGATTTCCGAATTCTCGTCTGACCTTATTAATTTTTGATGTAAATTTACTCTAAAGAAGAATTTTTTAATACCTATCATTGCCTGATGAAATTTTTTTCACGTGTATCAGATTGAATTGGAAGCTCAAAATGGCTGTTCGAGATTAATATGAATGGTGGCACGAGGTCCTTTACTGCAAAAGTGAACTTACAATATATGCATATGATACAAAGTTATCTCACTAGACATGGACCCTAATTTGATCTACAAAAAAAACTCTTCAAATTAGCAATAATAGTGATGAACGTGACTTACCGCTTTCGTGTGGAATGTGTATTTTTCTTCTTCAGACGCCAATCGGGATACCACGCACGAACCGGCTGATGGCGGAAAGGATAGAGGAAACGGAAAGGAACGACACGTCGGCGATCGATCATCACATCGATTAGGATGTGTTTAGCGCACATGCGCCATTATGACGTCACATTCTAGATTGACCCGGACGTTTGATATTCAACGCGGTCTTTTTAAAAAAAAATACAAGGAGAGATGAAAGAAGAAAATTCTACTCATATTTGCAATAGAGGAGTGACGCATACGGGTTGTTGATTGATTTTACACTGCGACAATGTAGTTCTCGTTCTACGATATACTGTAGTGTTCGTAGAAAAAAACAACGATTCACACTTCACGATGCAAACAGACGCTACTTTCAGACGCGTGAGCGGCCATATTGCACAAATCCTACAGTTCCAAAACATGGCGACATGGCAGCTTCCGGTCACACGAAATACCGCCAGTGACTAAACATGGAGGAAGCATCGTATATTCCATCCTAAGTGGGAAACGCGCGTGAGACAGACTGTGTGGAAGTACATCCTTTTTCTGTCTCGCGACCGCCGTAGATAGAGAGGGCATATACTTCTACTGTCTGCCTCTATCTCATTCGCTCACCTCGGTTTACCAGCCGCTATTCCACTCCTTAAATTGTGCCATAATTGACCGTTCTTTTTAGCAGAAAATACCTACATTTTCTCAGGGTAAAATTAACCAAAAACCCTTATGTGTCACTCTTTTGCTGCAAATATGGTTAAAATTCTATATAACTCTTCTCTCCGTGTACGCAACCAGCAGTCAACGGCAACGATGACATGATACGATGGTTGACTGAAGATTATTCAGTTAACGATACGATGATTAATTTTCATGGAATCGGGTCGGGCTATCTGCCAAAAGGGCGTATCAACAACAATTTTGAACTGGAAATTTCGTGCAAAAAAACCCTTATTCCAGGAAATAATGCATTGAAAGTCTAAAAAGTGAGGGTTACGCCTTCTGCTTATTGTTAGTCGACGCTATATCGACTGTAGTAACTGTGCAGTATTCAACAAAATTCAATTAATGAGTTTCAAAACAAACAGCAGGAAATAAAAACTCCTGGAAATTAAAAACTCACTTCCTTCCTGAAAGATGAATTATCAATGCCTAAAAGACACAATCGAGTGTATAAATGTCTACTCTATATGTAGGTATATACAAATGTAGGTATGATCGTACACCTACGTCACTGAACATCCTATCTACATCCTATGAATAGTTCCGAAAAGTATATCCTAAGTACATCGAACGTACGTCTAACGGATAAACCGTGAAAACATCGAGACGTCGATTGGATTTCATACATGTCCCGGGACAATATGAACATCCAGGGGATAACTATTATGTCCTGGATATAATTCGACCCGCATGGGATCATCCTGGGGATGACTTGTGTTGTGTGGGAGATGACCCAGCGGTGGCTTCCCCCGGGTCCGGCGGGTAGCTGGCTAGGCTCAGGCAACAGCAACCGGTAGAGTGGCGAAGGTCCAAGCAACAATTAAATAAAACTCAAAGAGGAGCGGGAAATACGGTAGCACACAGAAAGATATATTTTCTAAAGCCAGCGGCAGGTTTTACAAGTTTAAACTTAGCGATAGAAGTCGTACAGCGAAAGACTATACAATATAAGGGTGGTTATTAATAGTGTTATGGCTCCACGATAGGTGCAAGAGTGACAGCCGTTGCACTAAGCCTACTGCCATGCGGTAGAAGGAACAACAATAGCGGATTGAAACCAGTGCTCCGCGGGAGAGCGATAGAGAGGAAAAAAAACTCCCGAAAGTCGGGAGAGAAACAGGGAAATAAATGTAAATCAGCTGTCACTTTTGACACTCCCGAGAGATTACAAACTAGATCGCGGTCAATAGACGAATTGGCGATAGACGGGAGTTACCGACGCCGGTAACTCGCTAAATTAGGGCGGTTCTTTTACGCGGCCGCGCTGCCGCGGCTATTCTGTATCTTACTTGAATGTCATACAATAATTACTAAAGCGTTTGACCAGATCAGATTCTACGGAAGAAAAATAGGGAGCCAACACTGGCCCATAAATTGTTAGCGGTAGAGAATAAAGCTACGGTATACAAAATAACAATCGGGGGAACAGCTCAGTGATGGCGTACTACGCAGGCAAAATCATAAAATACTACACAGTAAAGAATGATACAGAGTCAAGAATGTAAAGATCGAAAATAAAGCGTACAAATAATAAACAAGCGAAAATAAAGCAAGGTGCAGCATATTAATTAGTAAGCGGGGAGGAAACCAAATGCCAAGTGATTAGTGACCAATATAATCTTAGACTAACATATAATGTTCGCAACCTATTATTTTATTTCAACTCAGTACTCTAAAGCCAACTGACCAACGGCCTCCAAGACGAAAGGCTTATCTACCGATAGTGACCGCTCGCGGGAGCTAAATCCTCGCGAGAGGTATCAAAGATGGCTGAAGACCAGATTCAAAATTAACGACACTGATTCCTCAGTCACGAGGTCACTGCTTGAATTTCCCTAAAAAGACTCGACAGATTGACAAAATAACCCCAAATACAGGTGAGCCCGGCCGCACTAGGGCCAAATTCCGGGCTACACACAATCAAAACGTAATTCCAAAAGCTAAGTTAGAAATTGCACAGCTTCGTGACGTTACCACGATGGTTGAACACCTTACCTTGACGCTGCGGCCTAATCCCACAGGTCCTGGTAGCACCGACGGGTTACTGGCACAGAAAAACTCCTCACGAGAGGTAGACACTAAGGTTCTCACGAGAGACGGAAGAAAAAGAATGCCTTGGCGAAAAATCTAAGGTTTACAAAAAGGTTTTACGAAAGAATTTAGCGAAGACTAGGAAAAAATGGCTACACTCGGCAGCGATTCGACACAGAATAGACAGAGGAAATCGTCTTCTTCTTCGATGTCCTCTTCTTGTAGCCTCCTGATTGGCGATACGTTCCCTCGTGACGAAATCATCCTATCATCGATAGTGTTACTGTGGTTCAACGACCCCATAGGTTTAGGGCGCCCACGTGGTACCTGAATACGGATCTAACTCGCCGGTGTCGCCCCTCTGACGTCACGACGCTGATGCCTGGTTCCTCGCCACTTGCTCCCATCCTTACTCGTCCGGCCGGCTACCTACCGTTAGGCACCATCCAGTGAGGACCTCATTGCCTCGCGGGAGGATTTATCGAGAGAACGCCGGTACCTCATTGACCCAAATTCGTACCTCCACGATAAAATACGGGGCCCGTAGGTCCAGGTAGACCTACGCAGCTCCGTGTACCCTCGGCAGGAACATCCATCGGGAGGTCTAGAGCACTCCCGAGACGATAACAGCTTCCGGAACGGCAGATATTCGAATGGTCCAGCTCGAGTCCGGTAAGTCACGGGACGGGAGGTGACGCTACTCAATTCACGCCACCCTATACGCCTGCTCCCGTGACATCCATGGCGTTGTCGGGAGTCTTCTTTTCTGTCAGCCTGGCGGGAGGATCTGGTGTGCGAAAGTAGAGTCGCACCCTCGTCCCTGTACGCCGCTCAGGGGACAATCGGTAGCGAGGCGGTAGATGTTGCGATGCTGGCCCTCGGCAGTTTTCGACGCTACTTCGGGATGCACATCGGTAGTGGTGCAATAATTTTCGCTGACGTCAGGGTTTGACCCGTTGAGCAGACCGCATCAGAGGTGTGGTTTTCGGTCGTCAGTAGAATCCGTGGTCGTATCGTCCGTAAGGGTAAATGCGAGAGATGTTAACAAAAAGGAATTAACTTAATGGCAAACTTATTCGTACTAAATGGCCTTGGAGCTGGTCGGTTGGCGGTAACTTTGGCATTTTGGTTTTCTTCTTAATACTATGGAGACTTGTAACGCGGGATTCTAAGATGCCACGTTACAGCCCATATATACGTATATGTCTACTGTGTATACCGAGACCAATCTATGCCACAATATGTTTTAAAATAATATAAAAAATTATTTCGTTTGTTACATAGGTAGAGATAATCGAGCGCTGTGTCCGACGATTGCTTGCCGAGCAAAACGTGCTGGCTCGGGGGCAGCACGGTGGAGGCCGGGGCGGCGGAGGCCGATATCGTCGGGGTGCCCGAGGCCGGCCGTATGGACGCCGGGGCTCGGGCATCCAGGTGTATTTTAATTATAAATAAAAAAAAAAAAAAGAACAATATCAACTTTTGTGCGTCTCGTCATTTCCGTCCGTAGTTTAGGTTGAAACCTTGAAAAATCCGTACGTACA
This sequence comes from Athalia circularis, assembly GCA_963978495.1. NCBI lineage: Eukaryota > Metazoa > Arthropoda > Insecta > Hymenoptera > Athaliidae > Athalia > Athalia circularis. Next base: position 25,995,516 of record OZ021697.1, on the reverse strand, counting down.
TTTTGGAAATTAATTTCTTTCTCAATTAATATATTCAATAACTAACCGAATATTGTTGATTCTGCTTCTATTGTGATCCCTTGGGATCGAAAAATGTTGATATCAACGTAAAAAATTCATTTCATAAGTTTTGAGAAGGTCCAAATTTATTTCCACAGTTTCTTCCAATAATTTTGTTTGATTTACCGATGACTCAATATTTCTTCGGTATTCAATGTTGATAATTGTTCAGAAAATTGGTAAAAATTCTAAAACAGAAATCAATATTCATTCTATGCTAATTGCAATGTTGATAATTGTTCAGGAAATTGGTCAAAATTCTAAAACAGAAATCAATATTCATTCTATGCTAATAACGGTTGCAATTATCAAGAACATAGAAAAGTCTGATATTTTTTTGAATCGATTGGATACTTATAGAGCACACATAGTGTAATCATTAAACTTTCATTTTTCCGGTCGGGAATTTATTGGTTGCACTTGGAAATTCGTTTTTGGATTCCTTTACCACCTGGAGAAGTTACTGCGTTTGATTCTTATCTTTAGCTAGCACGTTGATATAATTCCTAATCAATTGTACAGCTCAATCCGCTACATCATAGACCACATCTATATTTTCAACAATTTCCGAACCTTTCGAATAATCATTACTTCCGCGCAATGTTTCTACATCAAGTTCCGAAAAGTTGTCATTGATATTGAATCTCTTGAAAAAGTCTAAAGTATCGTAAATCATAAAGTGATCAAAGTCTTTAGTTTCTGAATTTTGAAGATCATTTCTTGGTGTAGCTATAACTTAAATTGGTATAGTCACTGTGTGACTCAAAACACTTGACTTAAGTAATTCATCTTTTCCTCTTAGAAGTTCATTGTCGAGCGATAGATGACGTTGGGGTATGATAGGTAATTTGAAATGAATTATCGATAATCAATGTTTACAGATCTTCGTGGAGTTCAGATTAATTAAGAAAATTCCTAACCTAACCTAACCCAACCTAACCTGAACTGAATCGCAGTGCGACAGTAAGAGCCACATATTTTCATCGAAAATTTGATGCTCTACAAAGAGGGTCCCTTGAGATTTTTCGATATAATCACTCCTTCAAGAGTTATTTAACGTTAAGGTTGAAGTTCACAGGGTATCTCCGTATCATCACCATTCTCCGTTTGCCGTTTAAATTTCAATAAAATCGGTGTTTGCGTTCAAAAGTTATGATAAACAATATTAAACATTTTTGGTTCACGGTATTTGAAAAAATACTTACAGATGCATGTGCATGTATGTGTAGGTGTATATGTTGTAACGTACGATTTTCCCACGGAGAAAATTAACGGCAGGGATGACCGACTCGTAGTTACCCTACGGGGCGTTTCTCTTTTTATTCAGCGGTAAACTCAAAATTTTACTTACTTGCTCGGTTTTGGGCGCCAGACGCTGGTGCGTCACGTAATGGTCGTCAAAGCGGAACGCAAAGCGGAAATGCGATTTTTAAAGAGATCTGCGACGGGCGGCAACTCAACTAGCTCAGATGCGATAAGGAAGGTGGAGGGGCTGGGTTTGCCTTAAATTACGATACGGTAATTTCCTTCACTGAGCCGTGGCCCTGATATTCAGTTAACAATGAATCTGTTCGGTATTACAACACAATCTCGATCAGTCAGATCAGTACAAGAGGTGGCGGTAAGGGCTTTGATACAATGCTACGGTTATTAAGTACGGGAATTATGCGGCGTTACGGCCTTTAGCCGGACTTCAAAATAAGATTGGCCTAGCCAATAATTAACTTTACGAATGGTCGATACGGAACACAAGCGCTTCTTAAAAAGCGGTCATAAAATTGGTACCACGAGGGACCAGTCAGAATTATGTCACTCTGGACAGGCAAAACAAATGCGGCTTCAAAAATACCAGAATCGGAAATTAATTGTCGAATAATACGAAATACGAAGTAATACGACAGCCGGACAATTAATACGCTGCGTAAGACAGCGGGCGTAGACGATAAGCGGATTAACGTGGGTTCTGCAGCACACAACGGTAACGGCGAGAGATTTAAATTACAATATTAAGATAAAACTGACAGTTTTCCCACGGCTACAACTACGGCGCAATTCTCCAAGGAAGGTGGCGGAATTAATAAGCGATACTGAGCGATAATTAGTCGCAAACCAAATGAGCAGGCAAATAAGCGCCAGCAATATGATAAGAAAATAATACGAAATTACACATAAGCAACCAAATCATAAGCGGGACGTTACGGAAAAGTGCAAGCGGGCGATAGCGATAAGCGAGAATAATACCAAATACGCGTAATTTCCCAACTATTGGAGAGTCGGCCCTCGGATAATTCAGATCAGCACGATACGATACGAAAATCCGGAGAGAGATCCCTTGATCCAACACTCCGGGCGATAAACCAAATACCTTTTGCCTCACTGAAGTATCGTTGGCTTCACATGAAATAGGAAGTCTCTTACCTTAACTGCAACAAAAAGAGTTCGCACTCCCTCACAACACTTACGAAAATCTCAACAGCACTACTGGGCACTTGCCGGTACGTGAACGACAACTCGATACGGTTCAATAGCAAACTGCACTGGCACACTAGGGAGACTGGTTCCGTGAAGGGTCGGCGTCGAAGTAGGCCGAGATCCTCGCTGGTTCCGGGGATCAAGCGGTGATTTCGGTGTCCGATAATGGGGGTTTGACCTCGTGATCCTGAATTTCGATAATCATTGGATATTGCCCTCCCACCCTCAGTAGATCCTTGCCGGCGTGCGCGGGACGCGTGCCGCGGTGACGGATGGCTGGCGGGGCAATCAGTAATGTGTAGTGTCACCTGTGGTTCCCTGTGGGCGGTATGACGTGTGATGCGGGTCAGCATTTGACTGGCGTATTGCTGGCTTTAGTACTCCTCTGCTGTTGCCATCTCCAAAGACTTCTCCGGGTCCCTCCGCGGGCAAACAATGCACCGGAGGAGCGGGATCATGATGCGCCACACCGGGACTTGCATCCATGTCCTTTCTTGCAGTCCTTGTTGATGGATCCTCGTAGGGCTTTTTTGGCCAACCACGAAGATGCTTCAGCAGCTAAGACAGTAGATGTTTTGGGGGTTGGTCCAGCTCCTGGCTGGTAAGTCTGGGCAACGGGAGGCTTAGTCGTGCGCTTTTTGGCTAACGCACAGCCCTGTACGCCGTTGCAGAGGCATCCAACTGCAGTTGCATGAGTCTGGTTCAGCTCCAGGCTGATAAGTCTCGCGGTAACGGGAGATCTCAGCAGATCGGCGTTGACCCTGTACGCCGTTAGCGTGGCATCCAGGCACAGTTTTCATACTTTTCTCTCATCAGAGCGTCGAATTCGGTATTAGGGCGGTACATCTACAGGTAACAGGTCACGAAGGCCTTGATGGTCTCGATGGGTCCAGGCGAGAGGGGTTACGAAATAATACGAAATAATACAGGAATTAATGCGAAATAATACGGGGAATGATGCGAAAAATTACGATGAACAATGCGACAAATTGCGGTAAACTTGACTCACTAAACATACCTAATATAGACCGTTCCTTGGAGTTGGCGATAGAGCGGATTTTATCCGGTCGATATGGGGCGTAATCGGGATTTTCGGGACCCAGTGACGGCGGCCGAAATGCAACGTCACAATGTATATATATATGCACGTTTGTAATGCGTTTGCATTCCTGATTTTGAATGAATCTTGTTGCATTGAAAAGTTATAAACAATTGTAAACAAAATTTTTGATCACGGTATTATTATCATTCAGTTTGTTTTGGAAGTCGTATTGATCACTTGATGGACAGGTTCGCAAATTCTTTCCAATTGTGATAGTAAATTCGTGTCAATGTATGATCTAGATGGATGGATGTATATTCCTTCGTCTATGCAAATATCCACACTCATTTAACCAACCAAAAAAGAAATCTTCAGATTTTCGAGTTTCGGAATCCACACATTATTATCAGATAAAAGAGAGGCAGCATGTTGCACCTTTGAAATTGATGAAGATTTTCGTTTGTCTATCGAGTGTCGCTGAGGATTCATCGTGTAATGAGAAATGATTGTACTTACTTCACGTGTCATATCGTTCGACGTTTGCACGTACAAAAAGGAGTGAAATCTACCACAAAAACATTACAAATGTGTAAAAAAACCGCCGAGTACGGAATTGTTTTCTCTGACAGAATTCGGGCTCGCATTAAGGAAGGGTCAACGGTAATTTATTGTACGGTGAAAAACATAAGTTCAAACTGATCCTGCAGAAAATGAAATCAACTATCTCATGACAAAACTAAAAACATAGCGCTAATCTCCGTTGTGAAATCAAAAATTAGCGCCAAGTATTAGAACTCGTTCAACCATATCAATTGCGTAGTAGGTGCCCGATTCCTATCCCTTCATAATTCATGTCACAGGTCATTCGACACTTGTTGTTCCACCGTCGAAGTGCAGCCCAAAGAATGCCCGAACCTGCCCTGGTTGATGGTTCTTATACTTGGCGGGCACATTCCTTTTTCCAACTCTGATCGTTTCATTGATGAGATTAAGTGAAAAACTAAGATGATGATCATCCTAGTAGTTTTCTGCGAAAATCGAAACGTCAGAAGATAACGTTCATTAGTCCGAACTTCTGAAATCACCTACCATTGCAATTGTTCAACAATATCAAATGTTTGAGTCTACGAAACCGCAAGGAGTGTCATCCTACTGGACTCATGTAATACGAAAACATGCCTGTTCATTCTGAAAAATTATCAAGAGGGTACGGCATTGCGATTTCGAAATATTCAACTACTCAGTGATGAAAAAAAACACGCCTTTTTGCGCTCTGACTCATCTCATTTAGAGAAAAAATAACCGAATAACTACGATTTTAGAAAATAATTCAATAATTTCTTCCGTGGTGAAACAATTTTGCAGAGATTACTTCAAAATTTCAGGAAAGTAGGATACCTCGATACTTTCTAGCATGCTAATGTGTCATTCACCAAAGTTTCGTATACATCCAATACCTCGTTCCGAGGAATCTACAAATCGCCTTTCCAGAATGAGCATCTTTTAAGGATGCAAATCCGCAAGAATCGGCATTTTACTAAATTCATGCGAAAAGAGGAAGGTTGAGACATGAAACTCAATCATCTGAACTTTCGTTAATTCAGGTTCTGCTCATTCAATAAATAGATCTGTCATTTCATCAACTAACTGCGTGATAATAGAAAATGACAGAGATAACGATATGGCCTCTTTTTGGCTGTAGAGGGATGCCAGTATCTTTTAATGCATTTCCGACATGTCTTGTGCCCCTTAGCAATTGCGGAAAGCGATGATGTGACCGAAAATATGCTTTGGCGCTGTGTCGATTCGTGGCGGTATGTAATATATTCTTGCTATTTTGATATTCTTTTGTCACCTACGCATTTGTCAACATTACTGCAGTGCTACACTGCAATAGTAATTCGAAATCGGATAGTGTATTTATTGTTGAACGTTGAATCACGATGAATGCATACCTCTAATTTCGATATCATTCGATAATAATTATTGGCATGTATCCTCTCAAAATCAGTGCGCGGGGAACAATAGGTGGGCCGTTATGTGCAGGTAGTAGGTACATTGTTCAAGTACTCTAGAAGACAATACAACAAACATGACTAAATGTACTGGTTTCCAGAATTTCATCGACATTTGGTTGATGATAATACTTGGAGTACCCGTCATGCCCTGACTTCTTCGAGATCATGAGCAGGCTCTAAACCCAGAACATGCAATAACAATGGAAATGAGAACAATGCTCAAGATTGGTATGACAATAACGATCAGAGAAGGAATTATGACCAAAATGCGGTGATAGTCATGAGAATATCGAGGTGATAATGATAATGATGTGAGTAATCACCATGATAGTAATAATGAGGATTACAAAAATGCAGGTAGTATGATAACGATGATGACATGACAATAATGATGGAAGCTTCGATGATGAAAATGATCTCACGCATGCAAGAGATTTGAACAATGAAAATCGCAGTCGGAATGATCGTCATGATATGGATAGTGACAAATCATCCTATTGATCAACGTATGTACAATCGTATTTTACACTTTTTCCAATAACGTTCATCAGAAGTGTATGAAATTTGTTGAAATTATAACAAATTTTTGCGTTTTTACGACGATTTTTATGAAATGTGAAGGCTATTTTAACACTTGGTAGGTTATGGTAGCAAAGTATAAGCAAAGTGCCCGTCAAGTATAAGAACCATCAACGAGGGCAGGTTCGGGCATTCTTCGTGCTGCACTTCGGCGGTGAAACAACCAGTGTCGAATGACCTGTGACATGAATTATGAAGGGATAGGGATCGAGCACCTACTACGCAATTGATATGGTTGAATGAGTTTTAATACTTGGCGCTAATTTTTGATTTCACGACCGAGATTAGCGCTAAATTTTTTTGTTTTACTGTAAAAAATTCGGAAACTGACTCAACAATCTGTACGTTTCATTGAGTTCTAGTCCTTGGCGCTAATTTTTGATTTCACAATGGAGATTAGCGCTATGTTTCCAGTTTTTTCATGAGATAGTTGATTTTAATTTCTGCAGGATCAGTTTGAACTTGTGTTTTTTACCGTCTAATAAATTACCGTTGACACTTCCTCAATGCGAGCCCGAATTCTGTCAGAGAGAACAATTCCGTACTTGGCGGTTTTTTTACACATCCATAATGTTTTTGTGGTAGATATTATAATCAAATATTATAATCTAGACTCTGAAATAATATTCGTGGCGCTACCTATTTACGTTCTCATAAAGGTATAGGCTCACATTGTACTTGCCTTATCAGTTATTTTGTACACACTGTGATCAGTCATGCTTCCTTGCCTTGTTAGAGAAACACGCGACTGTGCAGTGTGATATACTGAAATGTATTACTTCGTAACTCTTTAATGAACTATTATTGCTAATAAGTTGAGATACAAATAATAAGAAAATAAAACTTATTGATGGACCTTAGCTCCCTAACATGGTAGCTGAGCGTCGTTCTCAAAAAAACAAAGCCTCAAAAACTTCATATATGCATAGAAATGTAAATTCTAACGTGAACACGTGGAAAGTCCGAAGCTCTCAACTAAAGCTAGTTCTAAATTAAAAACAATAAATAATACAAGTTAAAGAATAATAGTGGAATGATAATTTATGAACATATTAGTAAAAGTTTGTACTAAAATTTCAAGACACAGTGTTGGAAACACACGTGATGCAAACAGATTAAAAATTCAAAACGTGTGCGCAGTGAAAGCGTGTATGTGGCAAACTACTTTTATATACGACACATGGCAAATGATCTAACGAAAAGTGATGAGGAAAAATTGATCAGTGAATACTATGAGTTGAAATTAGAAGATAAAAATTATTTACTGGAAAAGTTTAATTAAGTCACAAGAGGGTTCGAATATTAAAACACGAAATCGAATGTAGAATAAAAACAAAAGAAGAAAAGGAAATAAAAATGGCTACTCAAGCAAAAATTGAAGATATAATAATTCCAAGTTTTACTGGTGCCAACTTTACAAGCTGGAAATAAGGGTAATGCTGTTAGTTGAATACAAAGATACAGAAGCTGACTGGAATAAAAAGTATTTGAAAGCAAGAATGATAATCATGAGCACAGTCTCGGACAAGCAATTAGAATACATAGGAGAATGTACAACTTCATATGATATGATGACAAAATTCGACGGTATTTATACATCAAAATCGACGGCACTTCAGATACTACAAAGAGGAAAAATAGAAGAAATAAAACTAAATAATTATACAGAAGTAAATGAATTTTTCGTAAATTTCGAAAAAGCAATTAACGGTTTTCGAGCAGCTGGTGGAGCACTGGATGAAGCTAAAGAAATGAGATATTTAATTAAAGCTTTGCCACCAAGCTACAGCTACATTGGTGACTGTATAGATGTGGTGCCAGAAGAACAAAGGACAGTAGACTACGTGAAAACTGAAATAAAAGAAAAAAACATGAACAAAAGTGAAGTGTATAAAAGGTTAAGTGTAAGCACCTTTAATACAAAAACGAAAGGACAGTGTTTCGTGTGTGGTAAATACGGACACCAAAAAAAGGACTGTTGTCACAATCAAAACCATCAAGAAGCAATACATGCTGGTCAAGGCAGAGGAACTCAATATACTCAAGGAAGAGGGCAACGAGGTCACCCCAGCGGCAGATCATCAAGAGGCTACGGCAGAGGTAGAGGATCACAGAGAGGTGATGGAAAAGGAAGAGGATCCTACCAACAAAATGACGAGTTTCCAAGTCGAGTTCTAGGAAACGAATCGAGCGCAGCATGGTCAACTCAAGTGCACCACCCTGAGGTAAACCAAGTAAATAGATACGAATATGAAAACTCAAGCGATAATGATAATGTAATAAATTGGATTTCAGACAGTGATTGTACAGACCACATAATTAAAACCGATAAATACTATGTGAGCTATGTAAATTTAAAAAATCCTGTGGATGTCAAATTACCAAACGGAAAAACGTTGAAAGCTACTAAATTAGCAAATGTAAAGGTAATCTTTAAAAATTACTATAATGAAAAAAACATAGAGCTAACAAATGTTTACTATGTAAATGGAATAAAAGAGAATTTATTAAGTCTTTCAAAAATAACCAAAAATAGTACCATTGTGGCGAAAAATGATAATGCCAAAGTTAATGATCAAAATAGAGAATTAGTAGCAGTAGCGAACAAAGTTGATAATCTATATTTGATGAAAAGCTTTTTAACTGAAATAAATAATACAAAAGAAATTTATTCAAACGCAGTAAAACTAACTGCTAAAGAAAAATGGCATAGGGCACTGGGTCACGTAAATTTCAAATATTTGAATAAATTAATGAATGAAAACTTACTTGAAGGTTTGCCAGAAAAAATCGGAAACACCGAAATGAAGTGTGCAAACTGCATACAAAACAAAATGTCGAATGTACCATTTGATAATAATAGATGAAAAACAAAAGAAACTTTAGAATTAGTACACACAGATTTAAACGGCACGCATACTATAGGTTATGCCGGTGAAAAATATTTTCTAACGTTTGTCGACGACTATAGCAAGTGTACTAGGTTATACTGTTTAAAAAATGAATCGGACACAGCAAATTGCGTTGAAGATTATGTTAACTTTGTAGAAAACAAATTTAATAAACGTGTAAAGAAATTACAGTGCGATAACGGTAAAGAGTACCGAAATCGAGAAATTTATGTTTTTATCCGCGATAAGGGGATAGAAATGTTAACTTGTCCTCCGTATGTTCACGAATCGAACGGTGTAGCTGAAAGATACAATAGATCGGCTATGGACATGGGTAGATGTCTCATGCGCGAGGCTAAAGTAAATAGGCGATATTGGCTCGAAATTATGAAAGCGGTAGCGTACTTAAAAAGTCGAACACTAGCTAACACTCAAGAAAATAAAACACCGTACGAAATATTCTTCGGTATCAAACCAAACGTTGAACATTTGAAAATTCACAGAAGCAGAGTCTTTGCCAGTATAGCGGAAGTTTTCCGTAAAAGTAAATGGGACGACAAAGCTAAGGTCGGAGTGCTTATCGGTTACACTGAAAACGCTTATCCAGTACTGATAAACGATAGAGTAATGAGTGTTAGACACGTGGAAATTGTCGAGGATGGAACCGAGTTAATTTGTTTAGAAAAAAACGATGACGTAAATAACTACGAACGCGAGAATAATGATTCTATAAATGATAACCTTGAAAATGAATCCATTCAGTCCGAAATCTGCGAGAGTGAGGACTCTGAAAATGAAACAACCTGAGAGAAACAAAATTTTTTGTCTGTACCACTCCAACAGTGTGCAGATATCAATCAAAGTCTGAATGACTTAGAATACAAAAATAAAGAAAATGTACAGACACTAAGACAATCTAGTAGAAAGAAAAGCCCAGTAGATCGATACGGTAACCCAATATCACATTTTATATTGTAACGTACGATTTTCCCCCAGAGAAAATTAATGGCAGGGATGACCGACTCGTAGTTACCCTACGGCGCGTTTCTCTTTTTACTTAGCGGTAAACTCCAAATTTTACTTACTTGCTCGGTTTGGGCGCCAGACGCTGGTGCGTCACGTAATAGTCGTCAAAGCGGGAATGCAATTTTGAAAGAGATCTGCGACGGGCGGCAACTCGACTAGCCCAGATGCGATAAGGAAGGTAGAGGGGCTGGGTTTGCCTTAAAGTACGAGACGGTAATTTCCTTCACTGGGCCGTGGCCCTTATATTCAATTGACAATGAATCCGTTCGGTAGTACAACAAAATCTTGATCAGTCAGATCAGTACAAGATGTGACGGTACGGGCGTTGATACAATGCTACTGTTATCAAGTACAGGAATGATGCGGCGTTACGGCCTTTAGCCGGACTTCAAAAGAAGATTGGCCTAGCCAATAATTAACCTTACGGATGGTCGATACGGAACACAAGCGCTTCTTAAAAAGCGGTCATAAAATTGGTACCACGCTGGACCAGTCAGAATTATGTCACTCTGGACAGGCAAAGCAAATGCGGCGTCAAAAATACGAGAATCGGAAATTAATTGTCGAATAATACGAAATATGAAGTAATACGACAGCCGGACAATGAATACGCTGCGTAAGACAGCGGGCGTAGACGATAAGCGGATTAACGTGGGTTCTGCAGCACACAACGGTAATGGCGAGAGAGTTAAATTACAATATTAAAATAAGACTGGCAGTTTTCCCACGGCTACAACTACGGCGAAATTCTCCAAGGAAGGTGGCGGGATTAATAAGCGATACTAAGCGATACTTAGTCGCAAACCAAATGAGCAGGCGAATAAGCGCAAGCCAATTAATCAGAAAATAATACGAAATTCCACATAAGCAACCAAATCATAAGCGGGACGTTACGGAAAAGTGCAAGCGGGCGATAGCGATAAGCGAGAATAATACCAATTAAGCGTAATCTCTCAACTATTAGAGAGTCGGCCCTCGGATAATTCAGATCAGCACGATACGATACGAAAATCCGGAGAGAGATCTCTTGACCCAACACTCCGGGCGGTAAACCAAAGAAAGTTTGCCTCACTGAATTATCGTTGGGTTCACATAAAATAGGGAGTCTCTTACCTTAACTGCAAAAAAGAAGAACTCGCGCTCACAACACTTGTAACAAAAATCCAAAACTGCTAACACACGGTACTGGTTGATTATCGCGGGCACCACTAGGTAGGACTAGATCCGTTAGGAGTCGGCGTCGAAGTAGGCCGAGATCCTCGCTGGTTCCGGGGATCAAGCGATGATTTCGGTGTCCGATAATGGGGGTTTGACCTCGTGATCCTGAATTTCGATAATCATTAGATATTGCTCTCCCACCCTCGGTAGATCCTTGCCGGCGTGCGCGGGACGCGTGCCGCGGTGATTGATGGCTGGCGGGGCAATTAGTAATGTGTGGTGTCACCTGTGGTTCCCTGTTAGCGGTAGGACGTGTGATGCGGGTCAGCATCTGACTGGCGTATTGCTGGCTTCAGTACTCCTCCGCTGTTGCCATCTCCAAAGACTTCTCCGGGTCCCTCCGCGGGCAAACAATGCACCGGAGGAGCGGGATCATGATGCGCCACACCGGGACTTGCATCCATGTCCTTTCTTGCAGTCCTTGGTGATGGATCCTCGTAGGGCTTTCTTGGCCAACCACGATGATGCTTCAGCAGCCGAGACAGTAGATGTTTTGGGGGTTGGTCCAGCTCCTGGCTGGTAAGTCTGGGCAACGGGAGGCTCACTCGTGCGCTTTTTGGTTAACGCACAGCCCTGTACGCCGTTGCCGAGGTATCCAACTGCAGTTGCATGAGTCTGGTTCAGCTCCAGGCTGATAAGTCTTGCGGTAACGGGAGATCTCAGCAGATTGGCGTTGACCCTGTACGCCGTTAGCGTGGCATCCAGGCACAGTCTTACTACTTTTCTCTCATCAGAGCGTCGAATTCGATATTAGGGCGGTACTTCTCCAGGTAACAGATCACGAAGGTCTTGATGGTCTCGATGGTCTCGATGAGTCCAGGCGAAAGGGGTTACGAAATAATACGAAATAATACAGAAAATAATGCGAAATAATACGGGGAATGATGCGAAAAATTACGATAAATAATGCGACAAATTGCGGTAACCTTGACTCACTAAACATACCTCATATCTACCGTTCCTTGGAGTTGGCGATAAAGCGGATTTTATCCGGTCGATATGGGACGTAATCGGGATTTTCGGGACTCAGTGACGGCGGCAGAAATGCAACGTCACAATATATATAAATCACATTCATGCAAATGTACCGAATACATTCGAGGGAGCGATAAATTGTAAAGATCACAAAGAATGGAAAAAGGCAATAGATCTAGAAATAACAAGTTGAAATAAAAATAATACTTGGAAAATTGTTGATAAACCTCAAAATAAAAAACTTATTGATGTTAAATAGGTGTATAGAAGGAAAAGCGATGGCACTCATGAAGCTAGGTCAGTTACCAGGGGCTTCCAACAAAAGGATCATATTGAAAATGTTTATTCACCAGTAGGCAAAATGCAAACTTTAAAAACTTTACTATCTTATAGCTGCGCAAATAATATATGTATATATCGAACAAATGAATGTAGAAACCGCCTTTTTAAATAGCCAGGTAAAAACTGAAGTATGCATTGATATGCCAGAAGGTTACGAAACAAGTGTGAATAAAGTTTATCCCCCCAAAAGGCACCTACGGTGCAAAAAAATTCGCCAAGTACATCAAATGTCTAGGAATAACTACTATTACCTGAATATCTCTGATAAAAAAGAAAACAAAAATTCATTATTATTTAGAAAAAAATGATCCAAATCAATTAACGTGCCAAGTACATGTAACCTCGCATCATGCATAGAAGTTCTAGAGAAGACTGGAATAAACATAGAACGAACAATATTACCAATTTTAATAAAGATAGAATCGGAAAATAAATCATTGAAAATCAATTCAAAAAATCAAAAAAAATCAAACAAATAAATTACATTGAATTGAAAAAAAAAAAAGAAAAAAATTGGAGTACGTGGTTCTTGGCGAGCTAATGTTATATTGCCGTACGAGAATTCTAATTCTTCCCCGAAAAAGCTCGCCAAGCCCCACTACCTCCAATTTTTTTTTTTTTTTTTTTTAATTCGATGTAATTTATTTGTTTGATTTTTTTTGATTCTTTGAATTGATTTTCAATGATTTATTTTCCGATTCTATCTTTATTAAAATTGGTAATATCGTTCGTTCTATGTTTATTCCAGTCTTCTCTAGAACTTCTATGCATGATGCGAGGTTACATGTACTTGGCACGTTAATTGATTTGGATCATTTTTTTCTAAATAATAATGAATTTTTGTTTTCTTTTTTATCAGAGATATTCAGGTAATAGTAGTTATTCCTAGACATTTGATGTACTTGGCGAATTTTTTTGCACCGTAGGTGCCTTTTGGGGGGATTTCATAACTTTTTGTATGTTGTTAGAAAATATTGTAGTATTGATTATGCTATCTTTCTTCAGTATACTATTGTTGTGAGATGTTAGACGGGTTAGAAAAATGTAGTTACTATCACGACTAAGTGTTGCAGATATCAAGAGATTTGTTATGGTACTACGCGTTTGCAATCCAATGATTAATTACTTCGCTGGTCGGTTTCAGATGCCTCGGACGATGTATTTCCGAATTTTTCTAACATTCAAGTGCTGCGGTAATATCGGAATGTCGACGCAGCGGTGCTCCCGCAACGAATGAAGGCCGAGTTGTACTTTAGATTGACATTTCTTAGGCCACCACGAAAATTTTACGTGCGTGAGCTTCGCTGGCCGGCATCCACTAGTCCTCTCTGTGTATGGCACGAAGCGCAGTGTTCTCCGATTATTATTTCGCTCTAATGGATCTTTAGTTCGAAGCTGAAACTCGGAAGAGGCGGTCCATTATCAATGTTATTAAAACTGCCTCCTGCTGAAAATCGTGTCCGAAAAATATAAGAAAATCGAGGTTTTGGATCTTCATAGGAGAGCTGAATAATTTCAGTTGTTTTGAAGATCTGTAAATTGCTGATTTAATAAGGTGGGCATGACTTCAGGTATAACAGTTGCAACCTGTATGTAAGGGTCCCTCATCTCCCCCCGAGCAACTATGCCTCTTCATGCGGCACTTCTCATTTCTCAGCTTGGAACCGGCATAATGGCGGAGTTATTGAAGTGCAAGGATCATATAGTTGTACTCGTATCGCATCGCTTTTCCTCTTTCATAAACCGATTCTATCGTGACTTACATTGGACTCTTTATTATAATCTCATATTACGTGAAAAAATGTAATGTTTCAACAAACAATTATATTTCAATTGTTGAGTTATCGATCGTCTTATCTACTATTAAGTGGCAATTTTACAGTCGTTGATTTCCTAGGTCGATCTAGGGTGCCCTGCGCGTCTTTGAGGGATAGAATAGGAATATCTAATTCAGTTCAAGCATTGCACTTTGTTCTGCCGGATATATTTGTGTAACTATAAACCCTGCACGCAGCCCTCCTCCTTTCTCATCCGGGCTTGGGACCGGCAATGGCGAAGTTACTGACGTGCAGGGCTTATAGTCGCGATTGCGTTGCATCTGTATAGTTCGCTTTTTGTATTTATCTTCATATTCTTACAATATTTCTGGCACTGCCTTTAGATTTGCCGCAAAAAGAATATGTACGCGTCCTTAGCATTTCTTGGCCAGGGTTGTTTTCTGATGTTCGCGTCATTAGCGTTCACCCAGGCAGACGTCCCTTCTCGAATCATGCTTGTATAATGCCCTTCGGTTATGTTGCGGCCATGGTGGAATATCGCAATATCAACCTTGTACATTTTAGTGCAGATCATGATTTTCTCTGTAGGTACTGCTTTTATCCCGTAACCATTAATTTTCGTGACGTTTCCACTATCTACTGAAAATAGCATTAGCTGAATAATTGAACACCTGTTTGCTGATGATATGTCGGTTTTTACGCTCATTTCTTTCGATTTACAATTACCGCACGATCCTTCAACTGGTTTCCAGTGCGAGAGATTATCATTGATTAGGTCAGATAAGCTCGGTGTTCTTTTGCAAGCTTTGGGCAGTGCCAGTAACAATATGTTACTCCGTTCGATTGAGGTATTAGTGTAACCGCAATCTTTGCAGTGCAGTTTTATTGCCAGCTGGTGCTCAACAATTATGCTGAGATTATTGCAATGAGAAAATAGACCAGTTCAAAATTCTGACGCGTCTTGCTGCTCATTCGCAGTGAACTGTTTACCTGCGAGTGCCCTGGCGGGAAATACATTTACCGGGGCTTCTGAGTTAGCATAACCATCGATTAACATTTTTAAAATATCGTCTATTTGATTCTGACGTGATAAATGGTCCCTGAATGTTCTACAGTTAAATATGCACTGGATTGTTGCGTTAGCGTAACAAGAAACGTGATCGAAGTTTTGCAGGCCTTTTATTTGCCACAATTCAGCTGCAGTTTTTTCTTCAGCTGTTATCTGACATGTGACAACATCCCTCGGAACCGATCATCTGCAGTCAGCCACCTTCTGTGCTCTTACCGACGTGAGAGGCATCGGTATGAGATCTGGACGATCCTTTTTCCTCAATCTATTGTATTCCAAAATGGCTGCTCTATTTGCTAATACGGAGTGAGGATCGTAATTGATTGAATGCAGACCTTCTAGTGAAGTTACTCGCGAAAGAGCAACGTACACTTGATCAGAAGCAAATACGGAATTACCTGCATCGATCACGGCATTCTTTAAACTCAGGCCCTGACTTTTATGAATTGTAATACCGTAACTGAGGCAAATAGGGAATTGTCTTCGGATAACAAAGGCGCCTTCCATTACCTCAAATTTCACATCAACGCGCTCCAAAACATGTACGACACCTGTAGCTAAAGCAATCTGCACTGTTTCTACGTCGCCGGTATCAGCAGCTCGGGATATTGACGTTATTGTGCCTATAGTGCCGTTTACGAGGCCTAACGTAACATCAATGTTCCGTCTAATCATCATATTCGAACCAATTTTTACAATAATCGTTCTTGCAAGACCTGCGGTTCGAGAACTGTCTTCGTCATCCGTGTTCAACATTTTCTGAACTTTTTTTTGAAGCACGGTGGACAATCAACTGTATCATGAGCCAATAATTGTGTCTCGTCAGTATGAATTCCGCTCAACATGGCTTCGTTCAGAACATCACACATGCGACACGTAGGAAGTAAACAGACTGTATCGATGGGTAAATTATTTATATAGTTGCATAGTTCTCGTATTCTGTCTTTGAACTCAGTTGCTTTGAATGTAATTTTTCTTGATGACAATATTTTCGTGTCCGAATCAGTAACAATCCCAAGGCGTATTCTTGAGAGTATCTCGCGATACGTTTGATCATCCTTTTGTCTCATATTGATCGTTAGTTCGTCGTATGTGAACAAATTACACCACAGATCTACACTACCCATTGCACCTATGAGTTTTTCAACATCGGTGTTCGATAATTTTGTGAACGAGGGTCCCTCGTGAACAGGTGGGAGCTGTAGCAAATCGCCGAAAAGGAGAATATGCTTATTACCAAACCAACCATCTTCACAGTCTGAGGTATTGAAGATTTCGACTAATCGAAAATGTATGTACATAAACGTTACGTTCGAAATCATCGAAACTTCGTCTATCACTATCAGGGCAACATTTCTTAGTTGGTCCCGTATGGTTTTGAGGACCGCGTCTGACAGCTGTTTGTATTTTGGAGTGCGGCCGTGTTCAACTGGCGATTGAAAAAGCCTATGAACAGTCAAGCCGTCAACATTGAACGCTGCTATTCCGGTTGGGGCGGTTATTGCAGTATCTTTACTAGCATGCTGCTTGATCCAGCATCTGATAGTTTTTATGAGGAAGCTCTTACCAGTTCCTCCCTCTCCACTGACGTAAAGTCGGAGGATTTGTTTTGAACTCACTGCTTCGATAACATGATCAAAAACTCGTTTCTGATCCATGTTTAACCTGCTTATCATTTCTGAAACGTCTACGGTTTCGACTTTCTCAGCAGCATCTTTGAATTCTTTCATGGCACCTTCGGCCTCGATAGGTACGCAGCCGAGTGGTACAGTATCGCTATTTTGTGACTTATCATAGTCTTTCGCATTATCTGCGATTTCTTTTTCAATCATTTCCTTCGCATATTCCATACCTTTTTGTATTTTGGTTATGCGTTCGTGATATTCCAGTGCTTGTGCATGTTCTGATTGCATCGACTGAAATGACTCGGTATAGGTATCACACCCGTTGCGGAGTTCATCTACATCTCTCCATGGTTAAAAGAGTAGCAACAAGGCGTAGAAATAACGTTCGGGTTGAATATTGACGTTATTTTTGTAGTGATTTACGAGGCATGGACGCTTACGCTTCTTTGAGTACAGCGACTTGCCCATCGTATAATATTCTACATCTTGACCTGTAGGCTCAACTTTTGTTACGTCGTACCATTGTACGAAATCATAGAGGTTGGTAGCTTCTAATTCTTCTGGTCGTGCGGGATAATGCGTATCGACTAACGAATCGCAAGATATTTTAGTGGAATCGGCCTCCAAGGCTTCGATTTTCTCACGAGATTTTACTTTTCGATTTCTGATTATGTTCACGTCAACCCACCTGATGGTAGTTTCCGGATCTGTGCCATACAAAGCGATTCCTCATAGAGTATCTGCGGCTTCAAGAGCTCCACATTCTCTATGATTCAACATGCGCAAACCAAAATTCCATAGACGACTACACAACGATTTCGTGGAATTTATATCTTCGAAAGTCGTGTCTGAGTTGCTTTTTTCGGGCTTAGCAACGTATTTAGTGACATACCGATTCAAGAGTGTAGATTTTTCTCCAATGAACTGAATGTCCATATTCCCTTCCCAGGCCGTAAGAATTGCCGGGTTGTAGTCGTTAATATTGGCTTCCTTTTCGGAGCGGGGCAGGTCGTACAATCTGCTTTTAGACTTCAGCGTCCGTCTACCAGCAATCGAAATGGCCACTTCTAGCATAACGAAATTATTCGTGATTGGTCGAGAAAACCCGAAACGACACTTTTTTCCAGATTTGCAGTTTTTATTTGCTTTACTTCGCAAACAATAGGAATTATGTGTATGCCGTTGATGTGTATTAACACGACGATAGAGGTTTGGTGAAACATCTTTAGATGGCATTCTGCAAGTAGCATATTCAAAAATAAAGTTTGCTACTTCTTGGTTGGAAGACGTTCCAAGAATCGGAGCGTCTATAATCCAGATCATTAAATGGAAACGCTGCGTTCCTTTGCTTTGGTATTCTCGCCTCCAGAAGAAATGCGTTACTTCCCCAATGGGATTATCTGGAGAACATATGAAATCGAGCATGGCCTTGAACTTATTGTCGATAAATCTGGATGCGAACACTGGATCAGAGGCCACCAACTGACTAGGTGACATCTTTGCAGCGGAGGAACCACCGACTTCGCGTAGATATTCCGTCATATCAGACCACAACCATTCGCTTGGACTCAATGTGAGGAACCATGTGGCCGGGCCGTAATTATGTATCATGCAGGATACGTCATTTCTTGGCCGACTCCAATATTGCTCCGTATTACGCAGTCTTGCAAATATAGAATTGAGATTTCCTTCCAACTCTTCCTTGGAAAGCTTACTCAAATAACTTTCTGCGGTAAATCGCTCCCTTGGATTAATGATATTCAATTTGTGACAAATACCACCGCTTAGTTGTCTGTTGTTAGCATCGTTCAACAGATAGAAAAGGTATTGTTGATCGGTTCTGAATTGTTGATGCTTTGACATAAGTCTCGATTTGATAAATTCGAAATGAGTAAGACGTTTGGGTCTATCTTCGTAATGTCCGTTACAACCGTAAGGATATAAGTGCGGGAAACATTGCAAATCTAGTGCTTTTTCACGGTTATCTAATGGTACGTCGTGAATTTTCAACATTTGATAGAGGTTGGTCGCCGTTTCATTTTCTTTTTTTTCGTACATCGGATATATAGTAAACTGTTCGTACAGCGCATCCGATGCCGAAGCCTGAGTGAGTAATGCTGTACGCTCGTTAGCTTCTATTTCATCGTGAATCTCGTTTTGTTTGACTAAAAGATCGTCTTCATGATCGGAAACTATTTCTGTATCTTGATTGTCTTGTATTTGAAATTTTACGTCTTTTATATGAGCCAGCAGAAAATGGGCTGATGCTGGTAGCTCGATCTTCGAATACTGGGGATTATTGGTTTTGAGCCAGACTAACGCTTCTCACACTTTATTAATATCGACTAGTTGTTCCCAAACCAATTTCGATTTTGTTGGGATACCACGAACCAGGATGTAAAATTCGTGGTCGAGATTAATTGGATCTGTTTGACGGCAAACTTTTTTCAAAGTTTCCTCAAGGGGCAGGGGTAAATGAAATGTTCTGCCTTTGACTTTTTGCACCGTCTTTCTGTGGGGTAAATTTTTTTTTGCAACGGTGCCTATTCTTTGGATAGTTTGGAATGCCTTGGCTCTTTAAATTAGAATTCGCTCGTAATCATTTAAGCACGATATAACTTCAGGTACCGACTCGGTAGTGAGTTTATTCAATACGCACTTCGGTGGCATGATATCTTGACGAAGCTTTGGAAGACAGTAATTGCAAACATGATCGCAATCGTTACCTTGGGCTGCGACGTGTTGCATCAATTCTGCCCATAATAGACTAGTCATAGGCTTCCTGAATTTCTGAACGTTCGTGACCTCTCTTTGGAAACAAAGTTTTTCGCAAGATGCACATACGTATCGCGGAGTATCCATAGATCGCTTTGTTAATATATTAAACGCAATCATGTACTTGGATATTATATTTTCTTCGTTGAGTTCTAATTCTTGTGTAACATTACTCGCGATAGTATTAGCTTTGTGTCGGGCAAGCTCTGAGATTTTTTCCAGTTTCTCTATGTCGCCGTCATTTAGAGCTTCGTCTATCGAAATTATTTTCTCAAAACAGTTTAATGATTTGCATATTAACCGCTGTATGTACCGCACCGATGGGAAATGTGGTGCTAATACCTGAACAGGTAGGGAAATTGATTTGCAGATGGCAGTATCCATGTAACACACTTGTGAATGACCTAGCTTACCGTCCGTATGTTTTACAGTGCAATCCATTCGCATGATGAATTTATTAAGATTTTTCAACGTGCACGTCGATATGATTTGCAGAAAGCTAACATACTTATCCAGTTGATGGATATCTTTGGTTTTACACGTGTTACCGCAAAGCCAACTTTTTTTCAGGCTTTTTACTTTTCTCTTTGTATCAACCAATGGCAAGATGTTTACTGCTTGCCCCGTTCGATTCATTATAATCGGATCTGATAATTGAACATACTTATATGCAGCTTCCACAAAATAGGGTTCACCAGAGGCAATATGTTTTGATGAACCGCATAGAGCACCTAGTTTATCCTCGATTCTGTGATCGGGACATTCGGCAGCCTTTGTTAAAAATAATTGCGCCTGCTTCTGACCGATTTGTAATTTCTTTTTCAATGTAATGACTTCACGTTTCCGCTCATGAAGACACCAGTTCATGATAGATTCCGCTTTCAGTCGGTTTTCAGTTTTGCATTCTTTGTCACTCATCTTTGACAAGATCTTTGCTGCATATTTTTCTCTCGATTGCCTCACCGCCATGTTGTTTGCCGCACGGAAAAGTCGGTATTTTGTGAGGATTCGGCTAGCAGCACTTATTTTTTGCCTCACAATATTATTTCTCTGGGGTTTTGTATAATAAAATTCATCGTACTGCAACTTCAGATCACGACGGCGTAAATAACTTGCTCGCTAACGTGCCCGTTCTCTTTCCACTCGGGCAGCATACCGCTTACGGAACTGTTCACGTGATTTTTCTAGATTCAACGAATAAAGTTTGCGTCTTTGAGTTCGCTGTCTTTCTATATCCAAGCGGTAAAGTTTTCGCTTTCGTGCTCGCTGTTTTTCATTATTCATATGATACCATTTTCTATTCTGTTCTCGATGTCTTTCAACGTCTGACACACGCTCATGAAGGATGATTTGTTCATGACGATCATGAGACCGATCGTCCACAAACGACAACATATGCCCAACTTTATTATTTTCGTGTGGTTCCGCTAGTGGCTTGTCTGCGGGTATTATATTTTTCTGAATTGATAGCCTTAACTTGTCATCATCATAGTCATGAATATTAGTTGGCTTTGGAATATTTTCGACCTGTGCTACCTCGCCTAGCATAGCTTTCTTTTGATTAGGTTCTGAACATTGTTCCGCAATAGATTTGCTAGGTACTTGCCGTTTCTTAGAGAAACCAGTATTTTTCGACGCGGTAATCTTTTTCATATTGACGCATGGAAAGTTTACTATAACGTTGCTTTCGAATATTTCTAGCAGATGTGTTCGCATCTTAGAGATATCATAGTTTTTTAGTGATGGGTTGTGACCATTAATGAGCGATATGGCAAATGCAATCGCAAAGACTCCACAGTCGGATCCGTTACTTTGCTGTTGGACTTTAGGGAATTTGATACGTTGCCTCTGAAACTGATAGAAAGGAAACAGTCTTCTCAAATACGTCTCATGGTGCTCATGTAGAGCTTTCCTGTCCAATGAATCGTATATATAGAGTGATTTACCGTCAAAATAACTACATACCCAGTGCCCGTCTAATCCTGTATTACCGCTATGCAGTATTTGCACATGCTTTTCCTTCGATAAAACCGGCTTAATTGTGTCCGGCATCTGAACTCGCTACGTTTCTTGAGGCGAATACGATGAGTATTTTCCGATCAAGTGATTGAAATGATCCATATGTACGTCAGTCAACCACCCACCAGATGTTATTATATCCTTGGATGTAGCATCCAAATTTGGTGTAGGTCAAAACGCGTTCTTTCGATTTTGAAGAGATATCTTCCCTCTACTTTTATGAACAGGAGAAACTTGTGTTTTAAGACAAGTCTTATCATTAACTACCTGATCGTCATCACAATTAGAAACGGAAAGAACAGTTACCGACACCGATTCAGTCTGTTTATTGACTTCTTTTGCTGATTGTTTGGGAACTTCAGCACGTCCTTTATTGGCGCCATTTTGCAAATTTTTCCGCAGGTTTTTATTTTGGCTGACCTCATTTGTCAGTTGGTTACAAGTTGAGGTGCGATGCTTCTTGGTTTGCGGGGGTGAATTTTCATTTTGTATTCTTTCACGTCGCCTTTGAGGCTTAGGAGAAGAAACGCTTTTGACTGTAGGAGCGCTATTTATTTCTTCCATGCATGGAAACTGTTCGATTGCATTATGTTTGAATATTTTCGACAAATGTGCCCGCATGAGGGTTGCGTGATACCTTACCTGGTCAGGTTTTTTTCCATTTATAAGCGAAATAGCAAAAGCAATCGCAAATACTCCACAATCAGACCCATTGGGCTGCCGCTGAACTGTAGGAAATTGTACAGGATTCTGTGAGAAGTTGTAAAAAGGAAACAATGCCCTTAGATATGTTTCGTGGTCCTTATGGAGCACCTTCGAATTCAAAGAATCGTATATGAATATCGATTTTGTATCATAGTAACTACAAACCCAGTGTTGCCCTCCGTGCGTGCCACTGTGCAATATTTGAACATGCTTGACAGTAGGCGAAACAGGTTCTATCGTATCTGGCATCTGTACCCGCCACGTCTCCTAAGGTGCATATTCTGAAAATTTGTTCAGAAGCAATGAGAAATGATCTATATGATCATCGTATAGCCATTCGCCAGATTGGATGACATTCAATAACCTGTCATTAACAATTGGTATCTGCATACTGTTCATGATTGCAAGTTAGCTAATCGTATAATTTGTTTAAAGTCCTCTATCTCTTGGTATTGCGCTTAAGCAGCAAAGTTGTGTGCAAAGCAACAACTAATCTGATTGCGTAAAGCAGCAGATTATGGCGCTCAGAGCAGCATTTTGGAATCGTAAGATTTCTGGAGATAGAGGACGTTCTAACCTAACTAACCTATCTATCCTACCACACCTAATTACTAACAGACCCACACGACCTAGCCTAGCTATGTCCTTACTAATGCAGATGCACCTGTCACAATTGAAAGCTGGTGGGTTATACTGTTACAACTGTTACTCTGAAAAGTATTAAAACTTTATTGAAAACAACGTAATCTAAAAGTGCACGCTGCAACCTCAGCTACGAAATTAGATCTGTCATCGAGTCAACCATGATATATTGAATTCCGATAGAGCGGGATCTAATTCCTAACTGAACGCTGAGTGTACCCGCAATCAACCACTTGTCATTGGTCGGGAAATAGGGAATTTATGCTCAGTGCACAGTGCTGCCACCAAAAATTTCAAACAAAATTGCTTCGTACTCCCGCGCTCCGCTATGTTTGCGAACGCGGCCACCTACATTTGACGCTTTCGGAAAATTAGAAAAATTCTGTAACCAGTGCGAACAATGGAATTTTATTAAGGATTGTCATCAAACCCTTTGGCAAAAACTGTATGACAATAAGGTAGGAAGAGTCGTTTCTTCGACAGCATTGTTTTTTGCTGTTCTTGGTTGTGGTGAGCTTTTTTCCATTGCTCTTCACTTTTTGTTTAGGGTAAGTTACATTTGTTTTATAATATTACTATGATTATAATTATAATTATGGTTATCATTATAATTACAGAACTTAGTCTTACAAATTACAGTCACTGGAATGACATTACGACACAGGCTGTACAGCTGATTCCATCTACAGTGGCTTCAAAGATGAGCCTACGAAGGAATTGCACCAAGTCTCAACACAACATTGTAAGACAGGCAAACTTTCGATGACAGTAATTCGTTTTCAATAAAGAAAAAAAGAATTTATAAAAATAATAATGATAATGTACGGAGGATTGCTGCATCCTTTTTCTTTTCTTCTTCCTCCGTTTTTTAAGACTATTTTTAGCTGTGATTGTTATCGGTCATAACAGGAAGGGCAAAAACTGAAATCAACTGTCGCTAGACTTCGCGTTTGCTTTGCACTGACAGAATAGGCATCAGGTAATGATATATCGATACAAAGTGTATGGCTAACTATATCCTGATAGGTTTTATTTTCTCGCCGGATTCGCGGCAGCCTGAAAGTGGATGTCCTTTGATGCAACACGAACCCCACTCCGCTTTTGGGCTCCGTTCGCAATCACGAAACTCGGTAGTGTACCCATTCTTTTGAATGTACTCGGGGCAAAACTCTATCGATTCTCTTTATATATCTAAGAAAGGTGCTTCCGTGACTGTTATCTAAGATCCTAGGTAATAGCAGGACAGCAAGTAGCCATCGGTGAAAAATTGATGTTTTCGTGAATCTTTCACCATTTCATCCAGCCACAGCTTTGATCGGCGCGGACGTTTGTGGAGGAGTGCCAGGGAAAGGACTGTCTTCTTCCAGGTAACTTTGTTTGAAGGTGCAGGAACTTTTGGTAAGCAGGTATCGGAACGGGAACCAATTTTTTCATCGTTATCGGTATGCTGGTAGGAGAGAGGATGGTGTTAGTCATTACGGATTGGTATAATGGGTTCAGAAAGTGATATAACATTGTACTAGAGTCACAAGGAATCGTTGGTCTGGTGGCCAGAACTGGATTAAACTATCAAACTAATATTCATCCGTAGAAGTCCTACGTTTTGTAAAGTCGTTTACCTTTTAATTCGTTGCAGCTCTCATCTTCGAGTAGGATTGCGTTTGGAAAGAAGTTTTTTGTTAATGATGTGCCCGGAGAAAGACTGGTTTTTTTCAGATAACATGGAAGGAAGCTCCGAATTTTTCAGCGTCAATTTGCTCAATGGTGGTCTTTGGAAAGAAGCTTTTGGTCTGTAGCAATGGAATAGGTTCTCTAATGCATCCACCAATGTCCGGTTGCTTCTAGGAAACAGGAAGATGTTGGGTATGAATATGATATAGTCAATAAGGAAAAGAGGTAAAAATCTGGTCAATTCATAAACAATTGCTGGACAGATGGCCCAAGAGCTGATGCAGTCATTGATATTGATCAATGAAAGGTCGATCGGTAGTTGTGATGATCGATGTTGTAAGTATCAATGGGGGGCAATGATCATAGTTGGCTTACCGACAACTGCCGGATGGCTGGCTGGGATTTGATTTGACTGCAGCTGACGACCCACCTCATCGGACGAAAACTTTTTTCGTTTCAAAAAGTCTTCCGCCGATTCAGTCATTCGGAATTTTTGTCAGTGGGTAGGATTGGAGAGGAGCTTTTTGTTCATGACGTCCCGGGAAAAGAACTGAATTCTTTCATGAGTTTACGTAAAAACAGCTGTAGCATTTCTTGATGTCAGTACACCTGTGCGAGTAGGATCCATTGGATTGTCGAATTGGAAAGAGAACTGCTGCATCCTTCGATATCGGTATGCTTGCGGTAGGAAGAAAGGTATTAATTGTAGTGATACAGTACAGCGGTTATTTCAGAGAGGCATGAATTATGGTTGACTTACGAGAAACTCCAGCGGGGATTGGGTCTCGTGGACTGCTATTTGCAACGACGAGAAGCATTAGCAGGAGACCTCCATGTTGGCGAGTCTTTCTCCTTCTGATTCTGTCACAGGTTTCATAGCCAAATAGGATTGGAAAGGAGCTCTCAATTTGCGGCATGCTAGGAGGGGAAACATCTTTTTGTGAAATCCACGTGATAAGGTTGGATCGTTTGACGTTGGTTTGCCTGTGGGAATAGGAACCCTCTATTTGTGTCGGTGGAACACAAACTGCTGTATTTTTCAATGTCGATGTGCTTGGGGGATGGGGGAAAATGTTGCTTGTTCAAATTTGATACAGTACTGTATGTACGTTGAAAATGCAAAGTTCATGCTTGTCTCACACCCATGCTGTCCGCTGCTCACGTGATTGCTTCGCGGATTCGACAAACTTAGACACCCTATCTATTGAATGCAATACATCTGTGTTATATGTTGAAAATTCTCACGCAATCATTGCCGGTAACGATTCCCGATGTTTCGACGAGCTTTGCCCTCATAACCTCGCAAACAGACATCGAGCTAGCGGGTGCACACCCGATGTTTCAACTATCGACAGGGTGAAAAAACGTGTGCGCTGATCTGAGTTTTATCTACGATTATTCGTGTTCATTTACATACTGACAGGGCTGTCTTCCGGCAATTACAAGCCTGCCACTTTTGCGTTGCCGCCACCATGATAGACTTGCTGGCGGAGATTTTTATCCTGCATGTTTTTGTTGAGTTCTGGCAAAGCGGGACTTAATTCCTAACTGTACTCGCTATGAACCACTTGTCATTGGTAGAGGACACAAGGATTAGGGACTGTACAGCCAGTGCAGAGTGCTAACCTAAAATTTTGAACAATATCGTTTCGTACTACCGCGTTTTGACGTTTCATTTTTGGTAAATTATCGAATAAATAACGAATCTGTTTATTTTATTAATTTTTTTTATTAGATTATCAAAAATTTGTGTGATCTTTATGTTTATGGGAGGGCGGCTCCTCGCCCTTCTCCGCCTCCTCGTCAGCCACCCCTTCTGCGACCCTGGCCACCCTTGTGATATGGGTGCTGCAGGTTCGCATACTTGAAGATCATCCGGGTGGCCAGGGCCTCTTGCCGACGGTATGCCGCACCCCTGCCCGCCCGTTCGCCTCTTCGTCTCTGGTTATCGGCTACAAAATATGTGATGAAATTACCTTAGGATATGATACTATCGAAGAAGAGATACGAATAACATGTGAGATGGAGTAACCGACCAGCTAAGACAATCAGAATCCTTTCGGATAGATCAACTCTAATATTATTTCACATACCGTTCTCTGCAGGCACGGGCACCTCCTCTACCACCGCCGGGGGGGCTGCTGGTACGCCCCCCCCCCCCCCCCCCCCGCTGCCACGTTCTGTTGTCCAGGCTCTGTTGAATTAAAATATTATTTTGCCATAATTATATAATTATCATAAATGGTTAGCCGTCGTTATTAACACACGAATAATTCAAAGTTCGATCACAGTCACAGTAACATGAAAGCGTCACACCAACGTAGGTACTAATTTTTTCTCGAATACAATCTTTCATGAATTAATGCAAGAACAAATGCAAATCGAGTGGATAACAATGAATTCCGACTGTTATACATATAGGTCATTGAATGGATCGTAACAAATGAAATGCATACCTTCGTCAGGGCGGTGTAAGTCTGGATATGGCCGGCCTACATCAACCTCGTGGTCGAGCTGTAGGCCAGCCAGAGCCATCAGCTCATCGTCCCTTGGCCATTCGTGTCGGGGCATATCTTCGTTTGACTGAAAATTAACAATACACCTTAACTTTTCGTCGAATTATTGACCTCAAAGTGATTGGATTTCTTCTGAAGGATAGAAAAATGTACTCACGCTATCGGGACTGCTTCCGCGTCTTTCAGCCATTGTTTAGTTATGAGTCGATTCCACCTTCTCCGTTTCCTCAGCATTCTGTTTGTCGCAAAAGCCGCGCACTTCCGGTTTGCTGGGACACAAACTGTTGCAGTTTGATCTCGATTTTGATCAAACCATAAGATGATGCTCGTTGTGAGATATCTTGTAAATGAAAACGAGTTCTTCTCTATCAGAAAGACATCACCGCGTTCAATAGATATTTTTGCAGAAGATGCAACTGGAATGATGTTGATTATCGGTGCATTTCGTTTGATTCTGCGGGCAGAGGTCGCTTTCTGATTGTTTTAATTTTCATGCTGAAATTCCACCTCTAGATCACATTCATTCTCTGGACAGATTGGTGAATTTAAATTTTCAGTTGCAGACCAATTTGCTTAGTCTACTCGCGCACTTTTCATTTCTCTTGTAAAAATATAGTGATAGGCTGTAGTTTTAAATACACCCTCACTTGGAGTGCATGTGTAGACTAGGCACATATGCTTTCGGAATTTGCAGCTGACTTTCTCTATGGATGCTGATCGAATCCAACGATCCATGGTGCGATTCAGAGCCAACTCCTTTGTTTACGTACTAAATGTACGAGCTCATGACCCTCCGATGAATCTTGAGGATCTATTTTGAGCGATTGGATATACTTCTGTGTTCTTCTACCCGCACTAAATTCTCAGATTGATGCTACGTCAAAAGCGACACCATCAACTTTTCACTGAGCTAGTATTCAGATGCAGCTGTACAAGGATCCAGTAATTAATACATGTTATAACATTGCTGGACGATGCTCTTTTGATTTGTATCCACATACTGAACCTACCCCCCAATGATATTCAATTGTTTGACACATGTTTATTTCACTTGACTATAGAACTTTGTTTTGTGAATAACGATAGTCAGTGGTAAGCGTGACTTCTAACTATAAACTGCATTCAGAAAAAATATAAAGCATTTTCCCCTTACATTTCATTTTACAGCATTTATTCGATTAGGCTCGGCATTTATTCCAATAGCAATGTCAATTGCTATTTACCAATTATTTTATCGTTGAAGTTTAATTTTCTACGGCTAAATCTTTGTGCCCCATCACTGTGTGGGAACCTGCTTTGATTTTTCTTCAACATTTAAATACCGCTCTAACCGTCTTCAACCTTGAGATTATTACAAGAACAGTTGTTACAATGCTATGCCAGAACTGAAACCAACATTAATGGTGTCTTTTATTACGAATACCATACATTGCGATCACTGTCACATCACATACATCAATTATTATGATACTTATTACGTACAGCAATGACTTAGGGACAAAGTACTTCACTCACATATCACACTTATATATCGTTGACACTAGCTGATGATAAATGTTGTACTGGTTGTTAACATAGATTACGTAAAAAAAACGCTGAAAGCCAATTTTTACACGAATTTCACACTTTTCATTTGATTCTCCTCTCTGTAACGTGAATCGATACACCATTTTCAGCGTAAAGTATCGGCGTATTTGCTAATTATCGTATCTCAACTCTACGACCGCCGATTTTACTGAAATTGGGCTCAAATGGAAGCTCGCCCCGATTCATAGCGCAGAAGTTATTCCACATTTGCTGTAATATTAAAAATAAATATGGGAGCTGTTTGATGCAACACGAACCCCATTCCGCTTTTGGGCTCCGTTCGCAATAACGAAACTCGGTAGTGCACCCATTCTCTTGAATGTACTTGGGGTAAAACTCTATCGATTCTCTTTATATATCTAAGAAAGGTGCTTCCGTGACTGTAATCTAAGATCCTAGGTAATAGCAGGACAGCAAGTAGCCATCGGTGAAAAATTGATGTTTTCGTGAATCTTTCACCATTTCGTTCAGCCACAGCTTTGATCGGCGCGTACGTTTGTGGAGGAGTGCCAGGGAAAGGACTGTCTTCTTTCAGGTAACTTTGTTTTAAGGTGCAGGAACTCTTGGTTAGCAGGTATCGGAACGGGAACTAATTTTTCCATCGTTATCGGTATGCTGGTAGGAGAGAGGATGGTGTTAGTCATTACGGATTGGTATAATGGGTTCAGAAAGTGATACAACATTGTACTAGAGTCACAAGGAATCGTTGGTCTGGTGGCCAGAACTGGATTAAACTATCAAACTAATATTCATCTGTAGAAGTCCTACGTTTTGTAAAGTCGTTTACCTTTTAATTCGTTACAGCTCTCATCTGCGAGTAGGATTGCGTTTGGAAAGAAGTTCTTTGTTAATGATGTGCCCGGAGAAAGACTGGTTTTTTTCAGATAACATGGAAGAAAGCTCCGAATTTTTCATCGTCAATTTGCTGAATGGTGGTCTTTGGAAAGAAGCTTTTGGTCTGTAGCAATGGAATAGGTTCTCTAATGCATCCACCAATATCAGGTTGCTTCTAGGAAACAGGAAGATGTTGGGTATGAATATGATATAGTCAATAAGGAAAAGAGGTAAAAATCTGGTCAATTCATAAACAATTGCTGGACAGATGGCCCAAGAGCTGATGCATTCATTGATATTGATCTACTGGTACAAAAAGGTCGAATAGTAGTTGTCATGATCGATGTTGTCAGTATCAATGGGGGGCAATGATCATAGTTGGCTTACCGACAACTGCCGGATGGCTGGCTGGGATTTGATTTGACTGCAGCTGACGACCCACCTCATCGGACGAAAACTTTTTTCGTTTCAAAAAGTCTTCCGCCGATTCAGTCATTCGGAATTTTTGTCAGTGGGTAGGATTGGAGAGGAGCTTTTCGTTCATGACGTCCCGGGAGAAGAACTGAATTCTTTCATGAATTTACGTAGGAAGAGCTGTAGCATTTCTTGATGTCAGTACACCTGTGGGAGTAGGATCCTTTGGATTGGCGAATTGGAACGAGAACTGCTGCATTCTTCGATATCGGTATGCTTGCGGTAGGAAGGAAGGTATTAATTGTAGTGATACAGTACAGCGGTTATGTCAGAGAGGCATGAATTATGGTTGACTTACGAGAAACTCCAGCAGGGATTGGGTCTCGTGGACTGCTATTTGTAACGACGAGAAGCATTAGCAGGAGACCTCCATGTTGGCGAGTCTTTCTCCTTCTGATTCTGTTACAGTTTTCATAGCCAAGTTGGATTGGAAAGGAACACTCAAGTTCGTGGCGTGCCGGGAGAACTGAATTCTCTCATCAATTTGCATAGGAAAAGCCAAACAACTTGTTGACGTCAGTTAGGATCCTTTGGTTTGTCGAATTGGAACAGGAACTGCTGCATTCTTCGATATCAATATGCTTGTTATGGAAAGGAAGGTGTCAATTGTTTTGATTCAGTACAGCAGAAACGTTGGAGAGGCATTGATTATGATTGACTTACAACAACTCTGAGGGAGATAGGTTCGATCTTGTCGACTGCATCTTGTAACGACAAGAAGTATCAGCGAGAGACCTCCATGTTACTGAGTCTTTCTCCGTCTGATTTCGTTACAGGTTATGTAGCCGAGTAGGATTGGAAAGGAACTCTAAAGTTTGTCTCATGCCAAAAAGGGAAGCGTGTTTTCGTGAAATCCAGGTGGTAGAGTTGGATCGGTCGGTGTTGTCATGCCTGTCGGAACAGGAACCCTCAATTTGTGTCATTGTAATACAAACTGCTGTATTTTTCGATATTGGTATGCTTGTGGGACAAGGGAAAATGTTGGTTCTTTGTATGCAATACAGTGGGTACGTTAGAAACGCAAAGTTTATGATTGACTTATGCTGATGCTGTTTGTTACTTACGTGATTGCTTCGCGGATTCAAGGTACGTGAAGAGCCTGCCTACCATCGTTCAATGCATCTATATCATGACATATCGAAAACTTCATTACGCAATCACTGCGGGTAACGATTACCGATGATTTGACGAGCTTGGGCTGTCACAAGGGCATGTAATATACAACCCACATTCCGGTAATGACGATCCGTAACAACCCGCCACTTGTATTCTGTGCCGCTATTATGTTTGCCGGTAGACACGAAGTGAACGAATTCAGACGCAGAGTTTAGGTCAGATGTGTACCGTGGAGCAGAGATAAGTAGGTAAAGGGTCTGTAGTGTACCGGCTACGCTGACGCCCTCTGCTAGACGTGCGGGAATCACAACTTTTTTCCCACTCGACAGAGATATAACGTGAGCCATGACAGTAACCACACCACGGCCTCCCGTCTATACTATTTATGTGAAAAGGTTTCTGTTTCCAGATGACATATAGCTATGATCCGACGACGGCGGTGAATAATCGTGATCGTGAAACGGGCCTACTGGTGATCAGAGATTATCATATCTCAGCTCTCCGACCACTGATGTTATTGAAATTACGCTTAAATGAACCCGCTACACTGATTTACATTGCAAAAGTGCATCCGAATTTCCCGAAATGCTTATGATTTTGGGGATACTTGATAGAACAGTTGATCGTGCAGCGCTTTCTCGCTCCCCTAGCAGTAAAGATACTCGGTAGTCCGCCCGTTCTTTTGAATGTACTTGGCGCGAGACTCTACCGAGTCTCTTGATAAGTTACAAAAAGCTCTTTATGGTCTCAGAGAAAGTCCAAGAGCCTGGTACGATTGTCTTAACGAATTCTTAAAAAGTTCGAATTTTGTAAGAAGTCTCTACGGCTATTAATTATATATAAACAACACAAACAAAGATCCAATATACATGTTAGTTTTTGTAGATGATTTATTAATTGGTTGTAAAGATCTAACCAAAACTAAAGAAATTAAAATTAGTTTAATGAAAAGATTTTCAATGAAAGATATGGGTAAAATCGGTAGTTACATTGGTATAGATATAGACCATAATGATGAACGAAATAAAATGACCTTAAGTCAAACGAAATAAATTGAATCATTGGCTAAAAAATACAATTTTGAAAGTGCGAAATTAAATGATACCCCGATGGAAGCAAATCTAAGATTAGAACAAGCGAGCGAATCAAGTGAAAAAATGAAGTATAGAAATTTTATAAGTGAACTATTATAGATCAGTACAGGCACTAGGCCAGACATAACTTACAGTGTTAATTATCTTAGCAGATTCCAAAACTGCTATAATGAAACCCATTTTAAATATGCATTGAGGATATTAAAATATTTGTATAAAACGAAAGATTCAAAATTAACTTATACTGATAATTTGAAAAGTGAAATTCTAGATTGTATGGTGGATTCTGACTTTGCAGGTGATAGTATAGATAGAAAATCAACTACAGGTTTTGTAATAAGATTATATGAAAACCCAATTTTCTGGAAAACACATAAACAAAATTCAGTTGTTAAATGTTCAACTTTTGCCGAATACACTGCAATGTCAGAAGCCGTAACAGAAATATTGTTTGTAAGAAATTTATTAATCGAATCATTTAAAGTAAATTTAAAAGAACCTATAAAAATGTATGAAGACAACACAGGTGCAATCGCGATAGGAAAATTTGGAAATCTTACAAAAAACTCAAAGCACATTGAAGTGCAGTATCTTTATATAAATGAAATTTATGAGAAAGGCTTAATTGATATTGTTGAAGTAGATACAGATAGAAATTTAGCAGATATACTAACGAAAGGTTTAAGTAAAATAAAATTCTTGAATAATAGACAAGCGCTAAGATTAATGTAAAACAAATGACGTAATCAAACAAAAATTCTTATTGTAATTGAGACAACATATGAAATATAAAATGAAATCCGAAATGTGAAATGCTCAAGATTATAAATTTGAGGAGGCGTGTTGGATATTATAATCAAATATTATAATCTGGACTCTGAAATAATATCCGTGGCGCTACCTATTTACGTTCTTATAGAGGTATAGGCTCACATTGTACTTGACTAATAAGTTATTTTGTACACACTATGATCAGTCATGCTTCCTTGCCTTGTTAGAGAAACACGCGACTGTGCAGTGTGATATACTGAAATGTATTACTTTGTAACTCTTTAATAAACCATTATTGTCAATGAGTTGAGATACAAATAATAAGAAAATAAAATCCATTTATGGACCCTAGCTCCCTAACAATAATAACAATAATAAGATTGATAATAATGATGATGATATTGATAGTAATGATAATGATAATAATAACAATAATAATATTAATAACAATAATAATAATAATAATAATACATGTGGAGGGGGGGGGGGGGGTACGGTGAACACGTGACCGTGTACTACCCTGTATAGTTGTAGTAGTGGTAATTGTGCACGGTACCTGTTTACCGTACACATTCCCCCCGGACATTGCTCGGCCCCTGCCGCCTCTGCCCTCGCCGCGTCCATGGTACAACCCCCTGCCTCTGCCCCCTTGCGGATGTCTGCACCCCGCTGATTCCGAGGGGTGGCAGGTGGAAGTGGTGGTGATGGTGGTGGTAGTGGTGATGGTAGTGGTGGTGGTGGTGGTGGTGGTGGGGGTGGGGGTGGTGGTAGTGGTGATGGTGGCGGTGGTGGTGGCGGCGGTGCCGGCGATGATGATGATGGTTGAGTAGGTGATGGGGCTGCCACCGACGCCGCTGCTGCTGCTGCTGCCGCTACGACCCTGCGGGCAGAGGCCTGTGACTCCAGCAGTCCGCGGGAAACGCGGCGGTAGCGCACTAGCCGGGCTTTTTTGGCGGCCCGGCCACCGCTCGCACTCCGCCGTGGCCTCTGCCCCCCCCCCCCCCCCCCCCCCCCAGGAACAGCAACCGAATTTGTATCACGGGGCTCCTACGAGACAAACAAAAAGTTGTATGAATAAAAAAAACATGGTCTCATCGAATCTGTTCATGAGGAATAGGGGAATGCGAAACACATCGGTAGTCGCGATCATATTTGAAGCAAAGCCTGAATTCTCGCGATAATTAGAACAACCTCGTACCACGTGTGTAACCAGGTATTGTAATGGAAACTGATCTTCCACTTTTAAGGTCAAAATCTAAATGGTCTTGAAGGTAAGTAGTTTACTCTACTCAAATATTCTTCTAGTTTTAATGACAATTTTTAGCAGGATCTTTTCTTCAACAAAACGAATTATTTTCGAGCTGGAATAGTGTTATTGTTTGTGTTTGATCTTCCGCAGATTGATAATTTAATCTTGTTGTTTTCCAGATCCGAAGACTCTGAATCAGCCAGTTGATAAAGGTAATTATAAGTTTTAGTATTTTTACCTTAACTTTTATATTTACTTGACCATATCTTGGTGCATTAATTAGTTTTTAGCGTTGCATGTTTAATTTTTGGAATAATTACAATTTTAAAATAAATATGTGTAATTATTTTGGTTTCTGTGAATTGCAGGGAATTCACGATTCCTAGAATCACCGGATTTTGAAGATTTAATTTTAAAACTGGTAATTTAGGAAAATCTCTTCGTTCTTTAATGATTAGCATGAGACTAAATTTATGAATCAAATAAACAACGAGACACAATTTGAATATAATAAAATTTTCAAGGAAAATTTATTCCGTTCTTCTCTCTCTGGTGTTTAAATTCTCAATACCCCTTTTTCCAAATAACAATTGTAACGATGACATAAAAACAATTTAACAACAAAAACTTTGAAACAAAATCGGCCGCCTCCTATTTCCAGCTTCTATTTCGCTTCTTCGGTTTTCCTTTTTGCATTTCTCTTTTCCAGGTGTTCTCTGCCTTATCGATTTAGATGATTTTCAATCCTTGTCTTGGGGCGCTAGAGTCGATTTCCTTCTACTATTTTTTGATAACAATTTAATTTTAACTAATTAATAAATTATATACATTTCCTATTTACTAGGTCCCGAAGCAAAACGAACTATAGAGAAGGTTCCTTCTCAGTATTATGTAGAATAATTTCTTTTTTTCAACAAAATTTATTTTTTCTAAGCTACGAATTCTACCCCCAAGCTTGGAAAAAAAAATTTGACCCACCCCACTCCATATCTTCTATTTAAATTATTCGTTCAAACTCACACTTTCTCTCAGTCTCCCGGACGCCACATGGCCGCCGTCCCTCCTCGCCGGTGGTGGCGCATTTTCTATATCTGTAATTTCATATCATAATCAATTAGTGTGATGTGACGTCACTTTCCAAAAAATTTCCAAAAAATGCTCTGTACTTACACATTCTTCATACATCTCATACTCTTTATAGGATTTTTATGTTTATTCAAGAAACACGAGTGAAAAATTTTGGGGGGCATCCATCGAATAAGATACAATTTCACGTGTCTCAGCATGCCGGAAGTAATACCGCGATGAGCCACAAGGATGCACAAATCATATCTCGTTTATATGGTACACTTTCTCTTCCAGTTTCAAACGAATGAAAATAAATAACTATTTCAGATTGTTCGGCTTGTACAAAGACAGATCGCGATACATTGTCGCGAGAATTGTGATGTGACCGCCCTCATAGTCGAAATTTCTTGTCGCATTAAGACTCAAAAATGAGAAATACAATTTCCCAAGCTACATTTTGAAGAGGACAAATTGACCTTTATTTTGTTGTTTTAGAAAATTTTCTACGATTTTTTTTTACCCCAGTATGAACTTTTGAACATGACCGCTCTTCGGCTATTTTTGAGACGTATGTGAACCTGACACACAACTCGTAAGAAAATTGAATTCAGACTATTGCATAATTAGCCGTTGATAAGCCGTAAATTAGTCGTGTGACTTTTTTTTTTGTCGCGTTCCATTTTTTTTAAAAAAAAGGTCGCGTACCAAGTTTACAAAAATTCAGCACGCTATCCCAGAAAAAGCGCAGAACGAGTCACGATACGTAATCGTGACTCTGCTCATAATTTGCCGCGGATAAGCCGTGAATTAGTCGTGTGACTTTTTTTTTGTCACGCTCGATTTTAGAAAAGATGAATAAATGAATAAAAATGTGGTAGAGAGTTTGTTCATTCGTTCATATATTCATTATCACATTCATTCACTTATTTCTTCCTTCATCAATTCATTCATTTAATTATTCGTGTATCTATCCACTCACTCACTCACTCATTCGCTTTTTCACTCAGTTATTCGTTCGTCCATTTATTTATTTGTTTATGTATTTGTTCATATATTCATTAATGCATTCATTTATTCAATTATTCATTCAATAGACATTGATCCATTAATTTTTTTATTCATTCATCCGTTCATTCATTGATTTATTCATGTATTTTTGATGATTTCTTGAGCATTTGAAAACGGAAAAAAAAGAATAATAATAACATCTTTCTCGCGAGGAATAGACTCGTTGAATTTTTAGTAGGTAACAGTATGCTATTGCCAGTTATTTGAAAACTGCTGTACAAGTGATTTATCGTACATGGTGTATTATCGAAGATTTTGCGGTTAAAGTTGGCTCGTTTCGACCAGTCGAAGAATTAGACCGCCCCTTCTTAGCATATTAAATTTTGTATGTGTCAGCGCATGCTGCCGTAAATGTAGCTAAATTAATTTGTTTTTTCTTCAATGTAGCACAAAATTTTTGGCTTGGTTTTGTACGTGTCCTTCAATACTTGCGGCTTAGATTCGTTGAATGGACAGTAGTTTTTCACAAAAAATTTGGAAAAAAATCGAAGGGTACATACTTTGTTAAAAATGTCAATTCATTTTTGAAAATCGAAAATCTCGAGATGATATCGTTTTGAAAAAATTGTAAATATTTTTTATCAAACATACGTTTAGAGACGAAGATTTAAAAAAAAAAAGTTAAATTTGGACCATTTTTGAAAGTTACGGACAAAAACGGGACTTTTGTAAGAATTCAATATCTTTCGAACGGGTAGTCAAAAAATTTTTGATACTAAAGATCTGTTCAATGTGATTTGGCTATTAACGATTTAGTCAACTACATGCTACAAGTCAACCATAAGCGTTGTATAAAAAATCACATGCGTAGACGGATGCGAGGAAATAAGTGAGTGAATAAATGAATAGATGAACGAATAATTGAATGAATAAATTGATGAAGGAAGAAATTAGTGAATGAATGTGATAATAAATATATGAACGAATGAATAAACTCTCTACCACATTTTTATTCATTTATTCATCTTTTCAAAAATCGAGCGCGACAAAAAAAAAGTCACGCGACTAATTCACGGCTTATCCGCGGCAAATTATGAGCAGAGTCACGATTACGTATCGTGACTAGTTCTGCGCTTTTTCTGGGATAGCGTGCTGAATTTTTGTAAAGTTGGTACGCCACCTTTTTTTAAAAAAAAATGGAACGCGACAAAAAAAAAGTCACACGACTAATTCCCGGCTTATCAACGGCTAATTAGGCAATAGTCTGAATTCAATTTTCTTACGAGTGGTGTGTCAGGTTCACATACGTATTTTTTAGCCGCCGAAAAAACGCATTGTTAGAAAAAATTCTCAAAAAATTATAATCAATAAAAAATGACAAATTGAACAAATTTTTTTACTTGATATATTGCCATAAGCCCCATAATCCACAAATAGAACCCCTTCACTTATCCGAGCCCCCACCAAAAATGGTAAAACGAAAAATTTTCAACAAAAAAATGAGAAACTATTTCAGCTACTTTAGTGTAAACCTATGCAACTTTTTACCCTTTTGAAATTTCAAAACTTTCTAAAAAACGAAAATGAAGGTTTTGATATTTTTACTATATAAAAAACTGATGAGCGAAGACTTCAAACAAACACCACATCCTAGATACAATCAGTAATTCGTAAATAAATCGAAAAGCAGAATAATGTACTTACCCGACATATTTTTCGCCTCCTTTTTTCCTTCTCTCTTTATCCTTCTTTCACAGAACTCCCCGACGCTCACCCGTCAAGCTCCGAACGGCAAATGACCGTGTGCGTCGCTGCGGCATGGAACCGCATGCGCAAAGGACGAACGCGGAGGTTCGCGGGTAAAATCACGATCCACGAGAGCAAAGCGCCATCAATGCATCTGTTTCAGCGTACCGTTCCAAAAACATCAAAGCGTGACAACACTGGACAATAACACGATCGGTAGACCCGATATTTTCAGTATGACTTACAAGCCGACGAACATCGCTGCGAGTCGAGGCGTGATCTACGATTTGTTCGTTCATTCACAACGTGGCGCATAGCAGACCCGTGAATAACAGAAAATCTTGTGATTGTTGGAACTTCGTAATTCGTAGATTCCACCTCATCATAGTAATACTGATTTGTTTGTGCACATCATGACAGTGGATAAGTAGCAGCTAAGCAACGGTCAGCTTATTACGAAGAAGTGTCGTCTCAGCTACCGTCGACGTTCGCGAGTGCAACTTGCACGCAACAGGCGCAGGATGGTATCGACTTGATGTATTCTCCGGCCCAGCAAGCTATGTACTTTGTCATTGTTGAATTTTAGATCAATTATGCGTTCATCATTTATACATTTATTTGTCGGGATAATAGGCGCGATGCTGTATTACTCTAACCGAAATATTCCACTGACAGCTTGAGAGGTTATTTTTTAAGTTGATGTTTGATTACTTAGGAGATATTCACTGCGCGTAGACCGACCGGGTTGAATATTTTCGGAAAGATAATCTGGGGGCGAGTGGGGCAAAGCGGTTTATTTGGCGAAAACATTTATTTCTCGCAAGAAAGTACAAAAAAATAATTCGAATCCGTTTGAATCTTATTTATTGCCCAAGAATATCCTTTTCCCCACATATGAACGAAAAGGCGTATTTTGCTACCTGTAGAGAGGGAGGAAGAAGTACTTTTGCCTCTCCTCAGGGAGGAAAGGCCGTGTGGAAAGTCCTTCCTCCATAGGGGGGAAAGACAAGGCGAGCCCTCGGCTCGGCTTGCGCTTCCGAGGTATATCATGCTGCCCGTGCCGGGAGGGGGAAGAGACGAGGCCAGCGGGGCTCGGCTCGGCTCCACTCGGCTCGCCTCATCTTTCCCCCCTGCCGGTTCGGGTAGTATGATACACCTCAAGAACGCAAAGCGGCCCGGACAGCAGACTCCGCGCTCGTAAGCAAAAACCTACTTTCCTCCCTGGACGCACAATATACTACCCTAAAATTTTGCCTGAATTATTTTCAGTTTTATCTCCTCTGATTTCAACCTCATTGTATTTGCCATTTTATTCGAAAAGCGATTCGTACCTTCATAGCAATATTGCCCAGGTTTGCACAGAATCAATCAATCACATCCGGCCGCTGGACTGCATGATTGTTGATGATTCCAAAATTTTTGCAAAATCATGACGATTCAACGAAAAAATATTCGAAAAATTATAAAAATATCCAACAACATCAAAGAACAGATTTTAGAGTGTTGAACAGAACAAAGTTCGGAAAAGATTTGTGGGTAACTAAGATTTTTGGGGAGAAAAAAAAATTCATCGCTCCGCAGAGGAGTAGATTTCCGAAAAAAATGTCGACTCCCCAAATTTCATGTGTGTTTTGCATTCAATGTTGAAAATAGGGCTCCTCGCAGTGAGCGCTGTGCGTTAATAAAAAATGTAGTTTCTGGTATCAAATGTTAATTGAAAAATTCGAAAAAGTTGTGGTATTACGTACACACTTGAAGGAAAAGAATTCCGCAGTAAAAAAAGTTTCTCTCAGATTTTTCATAAAATGAGCCCGTTGTTGATTGATCAATTTTTATACAGTTTTCGTTTACATTTCGAGTCGGATAATTGTAAAACAAAAGTTCCTAAAATTCATTCGCTCCGCAAGTACCTTTTGACAACTATACGTGATGATGATATCAACTTGCAGTATTGTTGATTGTTATAATCTACGAACTATGAATTCTGGGAACAACGAAATATTATAAAATCAAAAGAAGGGGTTTAAATTTTTTCATAACAGTTGATTGTTATTACTGTTTGAAGATACAAAAAAGCTGTGACAAAATATTTCATTAAAATTGTTGACGCTATCTGTTTGAACAAACTTTCAAAGCAAACGAAGTAATCACATATTTTTGCAGATTTGTTTTTTGTCATTTCATTTGTTATGAAGTATAATGATTTGTCGTAAAAAAAATTTGTCGATGAAACTTTTCAATTATTTATGAACGTATGCGGATATTTCGATCTTGAATAGTCCTCGCGTCTAATAACCTTCTTGCGGAGCCAACCAACGCCAAGCTTACATGATATGCAGGATGCCGCAACCGTCAACCTGTGCTGAACTGACAATGAGAAAGAAGATTATGGAAAAAAGAATTACGAATTTTTCCGGACATCCAAAATTACTTCATTCGAGGAATATACGTCCTTGAAAACAGAGTATTTGTTCAGGTGTGTTTGTACTTCTCCATTAAATTGGAATCGGGGAATTTCATTCAGCACCCATGACCGTAGACGTATACTTATGAATGTTTCTGTACTTTTCTCCCACATTATTTTCGGAAACCAGTAAATCGGTCTTCAAACTTTTCTCATTTTTTCTAGCTGTGCTGATTGTTCTGGTAATTGGTGTCAACAAGAGGAATCCTTATAAGATTACTCTCCTGTTTGCCTGTCCGTCTGTCTGTCCGTCTGTCGCAGCGAAATATTTTCCGAATCTACTGGCGCAAAAAGTTAGGATTTCGTACATATGTAGAGTAAAAAGACCCAATTTCGGGCGAATAGCGTAAAAAAGCGAATTCCGGTTCTGGGGTTAATTTTAGGGAGCAAATCGAAAACTGAAAATTTTTTCTTTACAAATGTGTCATGTGATGTATCGAATGAAAGGGGTCGTTATAATCAAATTCAATATATTTTTCAAAGAACTTTGAAAAGCATAGTTTCAAAGATATTGATGAAAACAAACTTAAATCAATCATCCCCCCTCATCACGGCAACTATTGAAACTAGAATTTTAGAGAAAAATCGGAAACATAGAGCCTCACTCACAGTTTAAAGGGAAATTGAAACGAAAATCTTGAATCATCAGGTTTTTACGGAAGAAGAAATGATACGAAAATCTCTCGACACAATTTTGGCTCGGACTCTGCCTGTTTTTTGGTATTATACACATACAATTACCTTCATTGACCAGACATACGGTGCCCGACGTATCTGAGATTTGCGACCTATCACAAATTACGTCTAGGTGGGCTTGTGCGAGCAGTAGATTCGGAAGTACAATTTTTTGGTATTGCGCAAAAATTTCTTGCCTGTTTGCTCTTTATTTTTCGTTGCATGTAGATACGATGTAATTTCGCACTAAATACGACAGAGCCTGACCTCTGGAATAATTATTTCAAAATTTGTTCGGGTTTCATAGGTATGATGGTTCTTCGTGTTTTGTAAATATTGTCAACGTATCGGTGATATTCTAGTCTAATGTCAACTATACTTGAATTGAGAAGGATAAGCGTGTAATTTTCTCGCATCACTGTGGTTCCACATGATAATAGTTCACTTGTCGCGGTTATTTCGACAGTAAGCAAAAACTTACGAAGGCCGGGCAAGCTGCAAGGTTGATTGAGAACGGAGCTGACGACGAGACCACCCTGCCATTTGTGGAGGTGAGTGATGCTGGCGCCAAAATGGACGTCGCTTCGCGGGACATCAACGAAAGAAATACGGCGTCAACCGTTAAAAAAATCCCGAAGATCGTTTGCGGTTCAATACATCAAGGCGATACTACATTCCCGCAAGGCACTCCGGGAAAGCAGTGCACTGCAAATGCCGCAGCCACACTAGCGATATGTGCGATCAAAGATCCGCATTTGTGGAATTCCGCAGATGTCGACACGGTCCTAATGACCGGAGATGATCTTTACGCTAGAAGCATAGAAGCCAGAAACGACGTGAATCCGAAAAAAAGACACACAGAGTTCTCGGCAGCTACGGAGCTGAGTACGAACGTGGAAATAAGTGGGGAAGAGTGCCTGTTAGAGTTTTCTAAGTCTTGGCTCTGTGGAAATTCAGAGCAGGACTTTTCTGAAGACGGCCTGCCGAATTTGAAAAATCAGTTGGTACAGTTCTTATCTGGAGAGAAATTCGGGATCCTCACCATAGATCTGATATCCATAGCCGTGTTCAGATAGAAAAATTCAGTGTGGACGTTCGACTCACATAGTAGGAGTCCGACAGGAGAAGTTACATGCGATGGTCGGGCGTGTCTGACAAACTTCCCGGATGCGGAATCGCTTTGCGACTTGCTGGTGAAAAACATCCCACCTGGTAGACTGGACGATCCGTACGGTAATCAGTACGACCTGACCGACGTCAGAGTAATTCGCCAGTGCGAGGACCAACAACCCTTCACGGAGACCATTGAGGAACCTCATCAACACGTCAAGGCTGAATCATTGACCTTTGTGATCCCAGAGAATCGTCTAAAGGAACAGCGCGAGACAGAACCACCGTTCGGCGGAAGCAAGTTCGATGAACAAATTTCGAATATAGTTAAAGAAGAACGACTTGCTGATGAACATGAACTGGTGGAAAGTCATGACAAGTCGAACGAAGACTTGGAAGATTTCGTCCCAACGGCAAGGGGGGTTTATTCCTTTCAAATGTTCGTTCCGAGATCTCTATCGCAACCGTCTGGCCTCAAAACAGTGCTGCACTTCCGCTGTTCGATGTGCCATTTTGAAAGATGCATATCGAGCGAGTCGGAAGGGGACAGCATCCTAGGCATCAACGAATCGGCTATATTAGGGAGTATATATTCTGGAATAGGGTATGCTCAGCTACAGCAGATTCTAGGTGCGATGGACTTGAAATGTATAGCTGAAACCACATTTCAACGGCATCATAATTCCGTTCACGCCAGTTCGATCAAAGCTGCGGAGTCGGAAATAAAACTAGCAGGCGAGGAAGAACGGAGACTAGCCATCGAAAGAAGCGATGTAATCAACGGCATTCCCCACATTCTTGTAGAGGCCGATGGCAGTTGGATGGAAAGATCTTACAAACTAGAGAAGTACGATTCATCTTCTGGCTTGGGAGCGTTCGTCGGATTTCACACGAAAAAAGTTCTGTATGTTGGAACACATAATAAGTCGTGCGCGATTCGTGACCCAGCATTTCAAAAAAGGGTCGCTCCCAGAGAACACACGTGCT
This sequence comes from Athalia circularis, assembly GCA_963978495.1. NCBI lineage: Eukaryota > Metazoa > Arthropoda > Insecta > Hymenoptera > Athaliidae > Athalia > Athalia circularis. The sequence continues at coordinate 25,951,910 of OZ021697.1, read as the reverse complement.
CCAAGAATTGGGTTGGGAACGATAGTTCTACAAGCATGGAATCTGATGCAATCCTTGAAAGATTCAAGAGCAGCATCGAACAGCATGGGCTGATCCACTTCACTCTGATAGCAGACGGGGATAGGAGCGTCTATAAGAAGATAACGGACAACGCACCGTATCGAGTGCACGGTGCGTACGTTGAAAAAATAGAATGGGCTAATCACCTTATAAGAAACGTGGAAACCAAACTGAAAGAATTCGAGAGAAGAAAAGGAGTTCCTGGCACGATACGCAACCTAATCAAGAAAGTCTGCATTCAGTATTTTAACATGAAAAGAGGAGATATTTTGTGAATACCGATTTTGGTATGCGATTGTGATTAGAGAAATAGAAAATGTAGTCCTGCACGAGTAGTAGTAGTAGAAAGTTTCAGTTGAGTGTACAATATCGGTAAATTACCGGGGAAAAAGTATTATAATTATAATGATAATAATAATAATAATGATAAAAATTGGAGGATTATGTTTTTATAGAAATTCTAATTCAACCCCCCTCAAGATTTGTCAAATGCAAACAATTCATTGATTTATTACATTGCGTCACGACTACTCGGTTCATCCCAAACAACCCACAGACAAAATATATTTTGAAATGTTCACTTGTATTAAATCAATGAATTTCGCCTCGCGATTTTTGATAGAGTTTATGTTTTTTCGAAGATCATACTCACTCTGAAAAGGAATTATCAACATGGAATATTTTCATTTCTAATATGATATAAGTATGCATGAATTTATGGAAACTCGATCAGATGGGTCATTCCTATTTTTCGCCGTTGATTTCCAAAAATACTTTGTTTCAAGACGACCATTTGAATCTGTATCCACAAGAGTAAATTAATTTTTTCATACATAGCCCGGTCAAGTTAGCCCACAAAATAGGGGTAAGGTTACAAAAATTCGCAGAGAGCTGAAAATTGGTACGAATGTTCGGAACACTATCACAAATAAATTGTGAAAAGTCTCTGTCGATCCCACATCTGCAAAAAAATTGTCATCAAGGTCAAAGTTCGCAAGTATGTGGGTTTTGGATTTTTCAGCCGAACGGTAAGTTTTATTATAAAAATAGATTCGACAGAAATTGAAGATCATACAATTATCTGTAAAAATTATCCTGACACTTTTTCTCCTAAGAGTCACCGTTTCTGAGATTCAAAAGGTTGGAAAGTTGTGTTTATATATTTTTTGTGTGTTGGAATTCCTTTCTCTTGATTCTTTTTTCACAAAAAAAATTGCAAATTTTTTTGTTTTTTAAAAATCAAAAATTCAAAACAGTCATAGTCAGCATTTTCATCCAGTTTTGGATCATGATAAAAAATGCGTTTTCGGGTCCCTGATTGTACACAGAAAATTCTGCGATTTTGAAAATGTCCATCTCGTGCCAAAGATATTTGAAAATGTCCATCTCGTGCCAAAGATATTTGAAGTCGCCAAGACCATATAAAATGTCGGAAGATTTTCGAAAAATTGGAACGCTGATGACCCGTTGGTTTCATGAAATGCCCCATGTATGAATATTATCCAGTCGTGGTGGATCATTGTTGAAATACTACAGACGAAATGCTTATTATGAAGACTATCTACGGCATATTGATAATTCTCATAATAATATTATATGAATGGAATGAGCGCCAGTGATATTATTACCCAGTGAGTATTGGGCGTACCGACGGTACCAAAATTAACGTGGTTCGCGTGGTAAACACCAGGTGGGCTGCGATCGTTTCGAAACTCGTTTCGGAGTTCAGGCTTGCCGCTGGGACACCCTTCAGCAGAGATGAGGGGGGAGATTGCTGATGCCCATGTTACAAGATATGTACGACTTTTGTGGGGCCGACGTCTGGTGGAGTGGACACCAACGACATGCCTCGACTTGCACGGTTGTAGATGTCATTACTTTTTTGCGGTAAATAGCCGACTTCAGTCGTTTCGTCGGTAAAGTCATTAGTAGCTGCACGGGAACAGAAAAACTCTTATAAATTGTGAATTCGTACAGATGAATTTCAACATGTAAATAAATATCCACGGTCGAACCAAATCAAGCGCTCAGTACATATACCAGTACACCCGGGATGAAAGTTTAAACAATCAAATCAAGGGCTTTTGGTGTAAATTGTTTGAAACTAAAGTTTTATTTATTTAGTTTCATAGAGCAGAACTTTGGAGCTCATTTCACATTGTTTCACAGTTCTATCTGGTTCTATGGTACTTAATAAAGCTAGTCAAGTTGATTGCTCAGATAGCACGACATTCAAGTTTGTAGCAGTCAAGCAGATCTTGCAGGTCATCCAAAGTTGTGTGTCCGTGAAGAACCAGACTCCAAGCGAAAGATTGTAAACGTCCTTAGAATCTGTAATTATTAATTATTTAGATTGAGTGATTTGCATACAATTTGTGATAAAATACACGGTCCAGCTGGTTGTTTAGCCAAATGCGCTCATGTATTACAATCAATCTCTTTATGTTTCTGAATTTTGGTGCTAACGGCGAGACATGAACGCATTTGTTATCAGAGGGCACCGCGAGAAGGCAACCAGCACCACCCCCCACCTGAAATAAAAAAATACTCGATTATACCAAATTACAAACTTATAAAGCTTATCTTACGTTCCAAGCCGTTGTTCTTGAAGGCAACCCCAAAATAGTATCTAAAACATTAATACTGGTATTATGAGATACTGATCTGTTTATACTCACATTGTTGAATCAAATTTCGTTAAATGGTTCTACGATGAATCGTCGACCAAATCACCTGTGGAAATCGGATAATACTGTATCAGCAAATTTCTAGAATTACGTATCTCAGAGTTGCAGTTGTTCAAATCCAACTATTCAGTACCTTGAGAGGTAGAAACTCGTAGACCATGCACAGGGCCCTCAATACTCGTTGGCTCGGGACCCTCCGCGGATTTGTTGAGTGCTGTGAACAAAAAGATAGGGTTGATGGCTCATTGAGCTCTAAAAGATGTGACGCGACATATTTTTACTGAATATACTTAAACATACATCAAAATGATTCGAGGGGGGACTCAAGGATAAGGCTATGCACGTCGGTACCTATACACCTTCTGCACTATCAGGCATATGACCTGTTTGAATTAGAACAAATGGTTAAGTAAAAAAAACAATTAGAAGCGAACAAATGGTTTTATAAGTGTTATCTTACACTGCGTAGCTCCATGCATAAATACCTTATATTTGGTGATATGCTGACCACGAAGACCCCGAATGGGAAAAGTTACCCCATTCAACATGGATACTGACTGCAACAGAAAGAGAAAAATTGTTGATGTAGGTCGATAAGCAGGTGACACGGATTCTCTCTGAATATTTTTTCTCATTACCTGTACGTGTAATCCATGTAGCTTGATACTTGAGTAAGGCTGCAGATGCAGCAATTCAACTTATTTATCCCAGGATTATCTGAGTAAGAAAATATCATCGTAGTTATTCAGCTTGAATGCAGAAGTTGCAATTATTTTATAGAGAACAGCATTGCTTCATATATTACTTGTAAAATCCGGGATGCGTTACACAAATGCCCACGAATCGCATTCGTTAGGATATGTGATATTCATTTAACTGCATATCTCATTTTTCCACATTTTCTTATTACCTCTAAATACGTTCCATGCGTCCCCAAAGGTTGCCTAGTCAATGTATTTCCACTTCTACGATATTACCTATAATTTTAAACTTTTGATTACAAACATTGAACACAACCAACGAATTTCTCGTTACAATGAATCTTCTTTATCTCCATTTCTGTAAATACCTTGAATACGGTAATATCTATGCAACGAAACAGCCTGCAGTTACGTCGAATTCATAACTTGCAGATAACATGGATCTTGGCTAAAAAGATAACAGAATAACGGTTACACTAAGCTACGATATTACATTTTTCAGATACATCTCTTAAAATATCATTCGTAGCTTAGTGTAACCGTTATTCTGTTATTTTTTAGCCAAGATCCATGTTATCTGCAAGTTATCTATGCAACGAAACAGCCTGCAGTCACGTCGAATTCATAACTTGCAGATAACATGGATCTTGGCTAAAAAGATAACAGAATAACGGTTACACTAAGCTACGAATGATATTTTAAGAGATGTATCTGAAAAATGTAATATCGTAAATTACATACGTGCGAAATATAATCCACGTAGCATAATCCGTGTGCCCTTTGGATGAAATTTGATGTTCCTGATGATATCTATAGGAAAAAATAACATGATCGAATGAAAAATTGGATATAAGGTCGAGGATGCTTGTTACTAATAATTGTAAGTAATTAAGCTACTGAACACACACAACAGTACATACCTGTCAACCGATATCATCTAGTATGAAGAATATGGAACCCTCCAGCCTCCTAATCAGCCGTGGATTCCTTATGGATGATGGCTGAAAAACGAGATCCATCTAATAACATCAAACTGTGAATTATGAGAAGCGAGTAATGTTTCGATACTTACCGCTTGATGACATCTATATTGTAGGAGAAGTTTGTGCCATGTCGATGCGTAGCGAACTCTACGGAATCACCTAGAAAACATACGAGAAAGTCATCAATAAAGTATTAAGAAAAATAGAATGCAGTAAAATTAATTGTAAAATGAAACGAAACCGTCATGAAAAATGTGAATTAATAATAGCAATAGCTTCTGCGTTTGAGGCATAAACTGGAGAAATTACCTTCGAATCGGCAACCCGCGATGTCATACACATAACCAGGTGCAGGGTACTAGTTATTAGCTCTGGAGAATTCGGAGCCTGTGACCGCTTCTCGACGTCTTTGCCGCCTTCGCTTGGCTTGCGGTACGCATCTTCGCTGCTCGATTGTTACACCTCGTACGAGCGTGTAACTTCACCTTGATGAGATGTTTCAAGGCAGCGATTCGGTGTTTGTAGCATGGTTGGTCTGCCTGGAGCCATGCTGGAAATTTGGCGTCAGTTGCAGAGATCAGCTCGCTCATCATGTCAGCCATAAGAGTAGTAGAGGTCCAATGCTGCGAACACGTTTCAGAAAATCACGACAATTGAGCGTCGATGATTTCCGTGAACGCCTCTATTGGGCGTGCCAGCTTCGTCACTCTGGGAGCATCCTCGTCAGGATTTTCCTATTCCCTGAACTCAATGTAGATCTCATCCGAGGTAGATCCTTCCATTGGTGTCTTCACCATTTGTTGCTAGCAGTTTTCACAGTACGTCCTCTTTATGATTTTGAAAGCGACGTATCCAGCGAAGAACGCAACTGCGTTTCGTTTGTACACCGAAGACTGGAAAGCTGTTTCATCGTCGTCGTCAATCCCTCCGTTCTGTCGTATGATTGTCAAATCTTCTTCGATCTCTCTAGATTCTTCGACTTCGACGAGGTCAACATATAGTACTGTGTCATTGACCGTTTCAGCTTCGTGAAACGCTCGAGAGACGCCATTCGACGGATTTATCAGTGATTGTACCTCAGTGCACTGTACGTTTCCTCCACCACCTGAGTGCACGTATCCGGTCGAGATGATGTGCCTAAGACCTAGTCGGCACATTCTTGCTGTAGGATTCGGATTATGCCCTCCACGTTGTCTCAATTTAGAGAATAAGTGTTCCACAGAGTCCTGGTTGCATAATCCTGCTGCTAATTCGAATCCTGGGAAGTCATTAGCGATGTCGTGGTAGGTTTTGAGTGATGGTCAATCGTTCGAGACAAGGCGAGCGTTGTATTTTGTTGGGTGCCATACTCCACGTGGAACTCCAATCTGCGAAGTCCAGAATCGTTCGCGCAATAGCCGGATTTCGAGGAGATAGTAGTCGTCGCATCGGGTTATAAAAAGTTAACCGGTATGCATTATGAGCGTCGATAACAGCATCCATGCGCTCTGCGAAGGCTGCACTGGCTTCCCACGTCGTGCTTTTCAATCCGTTGGGATCAGATCTCGCGAGCTTCATTGCACCCGCGAAAGTGTGGCTAAGTATTTGGAAGGCCCGTTTAACATTCATCGCTTCAAAGTTGTCTGAAAATAAGTGCGCTTCCAAAATATGTCCCAAGAGATTCGATGATGTCTGTGGACTATCGTATTGCCACGTTTCTACAAAGTCTTTGAACGAGACAATCACTTCGCCGTTAGAATAAATCGTCACGTGAGTCCTGAGTTGATACAGTAGCCGTTCGATCAAATGAGGAAAATCGAAGCTCGCGTTGTATGACGTGTTCTTATGTTTAAACGTTGGGTCTTGCTCCGATGCGTTAAAGAAACGAGGCGACGTTAAGACCGTTTGATTTGATGAGCCTTGATCGCAAGTGACCATTCTGACGTCAGCTCCGACATTCTTCAGTTTTCCCAGGCAGATTTTTACCAGGATTGAAATCTCTTCGGCTTTGACCACCGTGTCGGCTAGAAAGTAAGCTGTCCGTTAACGCCAGGGATTTTTAGCTTCAATGCTATCGATGCAAAAAACGAAGAGATTCTTCGCAGCTGTATCCGTTCTTCCGATAGGTCCAAGGTCGGCTAGGCCCTCTACAAGATCCAACATCTCTGAGTACTCTTCGTATCTCTTGATACTCATTTCGTCCCATTTCAAGCAACACACCCTTTCTTCAGGTGGTAGTTGAGCTAGTTTTTCTCCGAGGGCGTTGAAAACGAAATCGGTGAATCCAAAGCGGATGTCGAACTCGGCGATCCAACCCCTGACAGTGCTTTCACCCGGGAAATCGCAGCCGGCTTTTCTGAGGCGTGAAAAACATGCAGCTGAGTAGAAATACGTTTGCTTTGCAAGATCTTTTCCCTCGGGTGAATAGGGCTTGCGTGATTGATGCAACTGTAGTTTCACCATGGTGCGGGCTGCTGGTTGCGTGCAGTTGTTATTATCGAGGAACTCGTCGATTTGCGCCATTCGAGTACCTGCGTTTTTGGGACGGTGTTTGGTATCGCGCTCCAGTCGTTGCAACCTGTTACGTAGATTGCGTAGCTTGCGTTGAAGTCCAGCATTTTGGCGCTTCAGAATAATGTTGGCCTTCGTGAAGTCTTGCAACTTCTTCTGTACGCTGGCTTCGGCAGTTGGGGAGTTGGGGACTTTTTGTCCACTAGAAGCGGTGTTCTTGGCCTCTCAGGTTGTTTGGATGCGCCGTAAGTCCGTGTAACAAGTTGTTCAGGACTGTCTTTTAATGGAGTAAGCTCATGTGAAATATCTATGAGTTCAGCGGTCACTTCACTGGGGCAAGTCTCTGAAGATATAGATGGCATCTCTACCAGCTCTGACAAATCATTGGGATTACCGATCTGCACCTCTCCCTGTGTTTTTTCGCTAATGACATTAGCGTTAGCATCGATTTTTCTTCCATTCCAATGTATAGGTACAGCCGTGGGTTTCAGCCTTTTATCCTTGCCCGTAATGAACGAGTCTGCGGTGAAATGCTGGAAACAGAGTCCTTCTCGTCGCAGCGTGGAAGACTTCAGTCTAGCGACTCGTCCATTACCTTCGAAATAAAACATATCACGCAGCTCAGATTCCTTTCTAGTAGTGACCTGGGGTAGTGGAATAATTTTGGTAAATTCATGTGGCGATGAATCGGCCAAAATCATCTAACTTTAATATCTCGGACGAATTAAATAATATGACAATTCAAAGACCCCAATATCTCGAACAAATTAAATGCTATGAAGTTTATTCACAAAATTTGATGAATGATTCTTTAATTTTATTCCAGTTTACTCGATTTTATTTAATTTCATTTTATTGCCATTATTTTATCATATTATCGTTCCATATGCATTATAGGGTGACAGTTATTTTGACTTTTTTTCAGTTTTTCGAACTCACCCGAACATTTGATACTTCTTTGTTTTAAAATAAAGCTCATTAATTTAATTATGACCATTACAAATTTTCATTTTTTGGCCACAAGTCTCCCTTTATATATTCATTTTTCATCGTCTCAAATGAACGCAAAAAAATAAATTAGGTCAAAATATAAATATACCTCAAGGTCGCTCGACGAAATTTTAATCATGTTTTTAAAAATTTTATGAAACTTTGAGCAACCTCTGAATATCAATAACTTGGTCTGCAGTTTGTCAGGCTTTGATTATGAGTCAACAAAGATGTTTCAGACATACCATTAATTTTGTGAAATATGATGCGTGATGTTGGGAATTCTCTAAAAGAAAAAACAAAGATAACTTGAACAATTGTATGACGGATACTTCTTTTATCTGATAAAATTACTGGGTAATTTTCAACATTTCTAATTTTTTTTTTTTAATAATGGCCAAAAGTGGTACAATATCGCCTATGACCTTCAGTAATGAGTTCGCGTGATTTTATTCTTCAAAATTTTTATCAGAAGTTCGTGTATGCCAGTACATACTACCTTGTACTGCCTTATTCTTTAAACTGATGCATAATTTAATTCCAACGTTTGTCGACATATTTTCATGTTTACCGCGCAAATGAAACAAAAAAAATATTCAACGATTTTTGACTACAAAATATAAAAGGTCGTATGTTGCTCAGTTACGATCCCATTCCGTTAACAACGTGATATACTACTGAAATTATTTTTTCAAAACGATTTCCAGACATTCGTTCGACGAAGTTGAAAGTATATTACATCGGTAAATCTTCAAAGATTTCTTAAACCACTTTCAATAATTGAAAAAAATTTGTGGGCTCGAATTACACGATTTTTTGCCGGGGTCCATGTTGATATAATAGAAAAATTGAGTCCAGTTTTTCAGATAGTGAGGGTAGGGTTGAAAGTAAATGTTATATTATGTAGATTTGTTCGGCACGTGAGATTGGGCATGTGACTATGGTGGCATACAGCTGGGACGAGAATGAGATCTAGAAGCGTAGTATGAGAAAAAGGATTTTTCGTAAAGATTATTGGTGGCCATCACGCACAAAATTTTTCCATAAACATGTAATATCCGATGACCTTCCCGAAGATAATGAATATTGTGTCGCATGAGGGTGTGAACAATTTAGAAATATGTCTAAAAAAACGAAACAGCTGAGAGAAGGCCGACGGACGATTGCTGAATGTTCGCAGAAGAAATTTTATGTACTATCGCGTTAGAAAAAATTCAGTCGCAACAATAAAAATTTCGGTGAGCTTTTTGAAAACTATGGAACTCCAAGCGTCCCGCTTCCCTCAACCCCCTTACCTCTATCAACCAAGATTCACTTGAAAGAATAAAATAAGGACGGCGTGTTTATCCGACGATTGTCACTTAGCGGAAGCGAATCATATTTACTCTGATTACATAATTTTATATTTGATATTTTGTATTTGAACGGGTTTCTAGGTCTCCCTTTCAGGTCAGGTTTTGTTTTATCGCGTCGCAAACATCCTTCCGTCCTGAAATTTCACTACTCAATTATATAACGACCACGTAAAGAAAAAAAATTGAAAAAATCATAATGATAACAATACTAACAACAAAATAATAATAATAATTATAATGAAAATAAGATGAATAATGAGAATGATAAGGATATTAGGAATAACAATAACAACAATAAGGGGTTTTTATGAATCTGTAGACTGTATTTCGATCAGCAGTAGTTACAGCAGGCAACGGGTTCAATTTTTTTTCTAGATGCTTACGGGACAATCATACGTGAAAAGTGTGTCGATTCTCTGAACTGGCCGTATCTGAACAAAGCGACACAGAAAGTCCCATAAAAAATTATTAAAAAACAGCGACTCGATTTTCAAATGTGTAGGATAACAGAAAGGAGTTGTATAAATATCTATTTACGAATTGACTATTTATTAGCATACTTCAACGGCTACAAAGGAGGTTTTGAGAGGCAGGCGTGAGCAGAGTGCAACATTATATAACATTACATTTGTTACGGCTTTCGGATCCGAGCGTCTAATAGTATAGGGATCCGTTTGATTCCAAGCTTACAACCCCTAATGCACACGTGTTTCTCTGAACTTATATAACGCTCAAAAAACCTTTCATTAATTTGAACAAAATCAAAACCACATTGTATTGTCGAAGAATGCATATCATTTCTGCCTGCTTGAACTTTTTCGGAATAGTGAAAACTAGTGGGATTGAATGACTACAATGTTTGGTAGATAATAAGTGGTACTTGCCGGTATTGACTATCCAAGTTGGAAGGCGGGGGTCCTTAGGCGTTGGAAATCGGTGAAGATGATGTCCGACTAGCTTCCTATTTCCACATCCTTCGTAGGCGCACCGATCGTGAATCTTCTCTCCGGGATGATAGTCCATGATTTTGAGGTTGACTACAAAAATCAAAAACGTGCCCCCCCTCCCCCCCCCCCGAACCACTTCGCGGAGCCGAGCGAACGAGATCGCTTAACCCCGCGGAAAGCTCATGCCCAAAAACCACTGATCTCTATACAAAAACTAGAAATCAGTGCCAAAAACAGCTTACATGCAAGAAAAAAGATAGTATACGGCAAGCTCACGATAACAAAAAAGCCAAAAAAGTTCAAACCCACCACCTTCACTACCACAAAACACAAAAACAGTTTTAGCGATAGCGTGCACTGGAAAAAAAAAAAACACCCACCGCTGCTCGATGATTACTAAAAGCGCATGCAAAGAAGAATTTGCACACTGATACACAAACAATCGAACTGAAACACTTTTTTACAACTTTTTTACGCTACCGAATGGACGTTGTGAAGTCCTCAGAACAACTGCACAATTACAGGCATATCCCCCTACTTCGTGGCGACAATCTCGCGGAACCGATTTGCACGCAATCGTCGACGCAGGTTCGACCACGTTCAACTTTTTTTTCAGCGGTAAAAAAAGCTACTGAATCTTAGAAAAAAACCTTTTTTTTCCAAATTAAAAAATTTAACCGATATGAATATGCTCATGTCAGTTTTCAGGTATCGGTACTATGTCGACAATTCCACCTCGACTCGGCCGGATTTTGGCGTTTTTTTAACTTTCATTTTTTGAACTAATTAAATTTTTTTTTCGCATAATATATGGGGAATTCCATGCGAAATTACCGAATTTTTTACGCTACCCTTTTTGATTTTGCTGTTTTTTTTAAAGTCTCAGTACGCATTGAAAGCAACTTGAACGCCGATTTTTAGATTTTTATCTCAAACCGTTATTGAGTTATTGATTTTTTAAATTCTCGGGTGAAAAAATTATTGATTAACGATGTATTGGTGATAAATATCGATATTCATAGAAAATGGGGTTTCATTTTTTTTTCTTTGAATGTAGTTTCAGGAAAAAAATAAGCAAAAATTATTCGAGGTAATTATCATTTGGTTATTTACGTTTATAACTCAAAATCAACATTTTCAAAAAGTCTGACCCCTTCGATTTTTTTGAAAAAATTTTTCAAAATTCTACTTCATTTAACGCAATTTTTAACAAATTATTTTTGTTCAAATTCTAAAATGTGATTCAAAATTCTGAATTCTGAAGTACAGAAAAAATAATCAAATTTAAATAAAAAATTCGTATGACTGTATAAAATATTTTGAATTACTTTAAATCATTGTATCACGTTCAATAAAATTGTATGTAATTGTATTTGATGTTATTCGTGAGTATTTAGTTAAAAACAATATTTCTGAATAATTAAATATCAAAGAAAAAAATTATTTCCAATATTCGATAAAAATAGAACTAGTTGTGATCACATCTTCGGACTTTGATTGAAAATTGCGTAATGTGAAGTAGAATTTTTAGAAATTTTTTCAAAAACATTGAAGGGGTCGGACTTTTTAAAAATGTCGATTTTGAGTTAGAAACGTAAATACCCAAATGATAATTACGTCGAATAATTTTTGTTTTTTTTTTCCTGAAACTACATTCAAAGACAAAAAAAGTGATACCCAAATTTTTATGAATATAGATCAACAGACTCAGTAGAGTCTCGCGCCAAGTACATCCAAAAGAACGGTCGGACTATCGAGTATCTTTACTGCTAGGGGAGCGAGAAAGCGCTGTACGACCAACTGTTCTATTAAGTATCTCCAAAATCATGAGCGTTTCGGGAAATTTGGATGCACGCTTGCAATGTAAATCAGTGTAGCGGGTTCATTGAAGCGTAATTTCAATAGCATCAGTGGTCGGAGAGTTGAGATATGATGATCTCTGATCACCAGTAGGCCCGTTTCACGATTCACGATTATTCACCGCCGTCGTCGGATGATAGCTATACATATAGCTATACCGGTAAATTCGCCTCAAAAAAATAAGACAAAAATGTTCAGTGCAAAAACGTCGAGGCATCAACCGTTTTCGAGTAAGAGCCGTTCAAAGTCGACCAATGTAAGGCTTGATAGGAGACAGCGACAGGGACGTAGCTGTTACAGCAGCGAGGAGTGACTAGCGAGCGAGCGAGTGTGGGTTGTTTCATGGGTCACGCTGCCCGGCCGAATCGAGCCCCTGGCCCCGCTAGAAATACGTCCCTGTTGTTGTGTCCTATCTAGCTTCATATCGGTCGACTTCAAACGGCTCTTATTCGAAAACGGTTGATGCCTCGACATTTTTGCACTGAACATTTTCGTCTTATTTTTTCCAGACGAGTTCCCCGGTGCGAGGAAGTGCGCGAATTGCCGGACACCCTGTATGTCATCTGGAAACAGAAACCTTTTCACATAAATGCTATAGACGGGAGGCCGCAGTGTGATTACTATCATGGCTCACGCTTTATTTCTGTCAAGTAGGAAAAAAGCTATAATTCCCGACCGCCTAGAAGGTGGCGTTAGCGTAGCCTGTCTCATTTCTTACCGAGTTTGCCACCGCACAACGATTGTTTTTCATTGGGCCCCAGAAAAGCGACACTTTCATTGGCTACCGTTCGCCGCGCTGGCTGCGTGCGAGATTTAATAATGTCCGTCGTCCTCTTACCATAGACTTAAAGAAATAGACGGAGCGCTAAATAAGAGGAGCTGTGATCGTAATAGGAAGAGACGGCGATAGTGAGAGTAAACCTGTCTTTCTCTAGTCAGTTAGTTGGTGGGGAGAACGTAGAGCCGTAGATCCCATGCATTCCCCTCACTCACTCTCTTCTCCTTATTTGCTGACCTCCCCCACTCTTCCCGCTGTGCGAGAAGAAAAGAACTACTCTCGCACTATTGCTGTCCTTCAATCTGAGCTTCAACCGGCCTATAAGAGCGCTCAGTCTATCTCTCTAACAAGGAGAGGCTCAGACCTTCGGATCACAGATTCTGCCTAAACCTTTACAGGTGTCTTCTTGAGCCAAAAGATGAAGCCTGTGATGTGTCATTCCATCTAATGGGCATTCCTTCCTAGATTATAAATTAAAAACGAAGAAAAAAATTACAAAATATAGGAAACCAATACTAAATCACTATATCATTGGAACTTTCTCGGAGGACCTTAAAAAAAAATATTCCTGTCATAAATATACCACATTTCACGTTTATCACTACATCACACTCGTCGGAGGCACAGTCGAAGGGCTCGAACAACTTCCTTCCAACTTCTAACGAACTTGATTCTTCAAGAAATATTTCAGAATTCACATAGGTCCTAACTATCACCTGCAATGCATCGAGGCCATAGATTCCTTCATCAACGAACATTTTTTGGCTGATAGATCTGAAAATAACAACGGTGATACCAGTCTTACTACAATATTACATTTGTATTATCAATAAAAAAAATTACATTTATACTTATATATTTTAAACACATTCCTGTTTTCCAGCAGCGATGGACCTGGCAACACGTGAGTATTCGAATTTCTGGCTCATCCTAATAATGAATTACGATTACTTTTTCGAATATGGTCATGTCATCTGATAATTGCGATAGTTTTATATTTCAATTAAATATTTAATTCTTCATCGATATCTTCGAACTCATGAGCGAAATGAATTTATCAAATATAACGGTCGTGTGGTGTATTACATTCCTCACCCCCTCATATTAGAAACATTGTATGATAATTCGACCTCACAATATTTACAGAATCAGGCGATCGGAAAGTGTTGTCTCCGGTACAGGATGTACCGGAGGCCTGCAGCGAGGCCGGTGTTGCGAAATCTCCGGTACATTTTGTACCGGAGAAAGTCACGAGGGAGGCGAACGGTCCTCCGGTACAAGACGTACCGGAGGCCGAAAATCTTACGGAAACACCTCCGGTACACCTTGTGCCGAAGGAGGCTACGGGGAGCAAACCTCCGGTACAAGGTGTACCGGAGGCAACACCTACTCCAGTACACCCTGTACCGGAGAACAAAGACGGAGGCGGTAAAAAGTGAGTTTTCGCCAGATTTGTTTGGTATCACTTCGGCTACATATTTTTCATGTGTAACTTCTTACCATATTGAATATTGTTGAATATTATAAATAGAACTTGAAAAGTATTATAATGTAGCATGATGTTTGCGAAGTATAACAGCAGCTTTCTAGTGCGATGAAATCACAGAAACGTGCAAATTTTGAATGCTCGTTAATTTTAATTTTGTGTTTTCTGACAAAAGAGCGTCTCTCACGAAATGTCAAGTCTGTAGGACGTATTACTAATGCTGATCGTTGTGAAAATAATGTAACTTACTTAACTTGTTTTACATTACAGCAGGAAACGAAAAGACAAACGGGGTACCGCTGCCGGTGCAAAGAAGAAAAATACCCGCGGCGGTTATCGCGGCAGGGGCAAGGGCGGCACCACTTTAAACGGGCGGCCGGTGGGCAAAAGCCGCCATAATTTTATTTTTAACATTTATTAGTTCGCAGGCATATTAATAATAGTAATAGTAGTAGTAGTAGTAGTAGTTTAGTATTAGTATTAGTAGTAGTAATAATAATAATAAATATAATAATAATGATAATGATAACAATAATAGGTAATAACAATAATAATAAAGATAATAATAATTCCAATGCCAACTGGATTATTTTCAATGTTTACATTCCTTCGCATTCTGAATTGAGTATCCGTGGAAGAAAGTATCGCTAAAAATAGAGATCAATATCAATGAATTGATAGATAATTTAGAATGTGCCAAATAGACGAATATTCTTTTTCTTCGGTCCCATACGAAAGTTACGTTGTCTATCACTAAAAAGAAATTGCGTCACAATTTGCGCCACTCATTTTTATGTTTCAATAAGAATTTTCTTATGACGAAAAATAATTGAAATATTTACCCCTCGTAGTCTCTTTTTTTTCATCAATCCGTCGTGTGAACATAAAAATTTGAAAAGAAAACAAAAAATCGAATTTACGTGTATTACAAATGGAAAATCTGTCCACCCTCTAAGCGAGTACTTAAAATTAATGTTAAGGGCCAAAACTTTCAGGGAATTTACTTTTCAACATATTCAACAAAATTTCAGGGGATATTAGTACGGGAGAAAGAAGGCCCCGCCGCTATCGGCGAGGTGCAACGATTTTACGCGGATTGCTCTTCGCGGCTACACTGCGCTGACATGACAACTATTAATTTATTTAACCAGACCTACTTAGTTCATAATAATGAGGGGTTCGTTATTTCAGGAATTCAACTAAATCATAAGCGTCAAAATTACAAACTGCTAAGCTGACCGATAAGCGGCACATATCCCAGCGGGAGAAAAACTATAAAGCGATTATACAAATCTTAAGCGTAACACCATCCAAGAAACGCCATCCAATTACAATACAAAGCAATATTTACCAGTGAAATCCTATTATTCTATTAAATCACTCCAAAGGGCCAATACTTTTCATCAACTACTTCTAATTTACTCTAATATTCTCCGGTTAACAGGAGACCAAAATTCAACAAAATAACTCAAAATATGACTGTCGATTCGCTACGGAGTCACCACTGCCCTCAAATCAACCAAATTAACCAATACAAAATCCACAAAACTACAAAACGAAACCCAAGGAGCTATCCGGAGGATTCACCAGTCCAGTAGCTCAAAATCTACAAAACCTAACTAATAATGGCGTGGTAACTTCGTGGCCGTTACAAAATGAATGAAGACATTACCTGTTTGTCTCGGGAGGTTGGCACAAAACTGAATTTACACTAATTTACAAAAACTCAAGGCTCGACGGGAGCACTACTTAATAAATTTCGGTATACAATAGCCAAATTACCAAACTAAAAGAAACGGGAGAGAATTGAGACGTGATATCCAAGTGGACGATACGGCGCAGAGTAGGACTGGACGAGGTTCCTCTTCTTCGACGTTCTGGCCTTGCCGATCCTGGTTGGTCCATGCCCCTTCCATAATTAGGTCGCCTATCCGGTGTCACGGCCTGGCACCTCGTGAACTAATTGTTTCGGCGACTATGTAATCGCCCCAGGCGTGTGCGAATCCCTGTACGCCGCCTCCACAGCATCCACAAGATTATCGGGAGCACCTCGTCCTCCGCTTCCTATCGGGAGAAGCGCACGTAGCCCGTGCATCCTTGTACGCCGGTAGTGAAGCGGCAGCGGGAGTTGACCAGTCGTCCGGAGTGAATCCCTGAGCGGTTTCCTAGCCGCAACCAGGGATCTTCGGGGTCCTTTTTGAGCATGGCGAGCGACACCAGGAGTTTCTCCTTCAAGGGGGGGTCTTCAGGAGCGTCGTAGTTGGTCAGCAAGGCAGAATCCTCTCGTCCCGTCGTTCGTCGTCACATTAATAAAATACAAAAGCAACTAAATTAACTCAAAATTCCTAAAACTTAAACGATTGACCTTTGGAGTGAGTTTTCGGCATTTCTTGCTGGTTTTTCCTAAATTTCCCCAAATTTGGGGCTGTGGTAACGGGCGGTGTAAAACGCCACGTTACAGTATATAAATTTGATGCAAAACATTATATGAATATCACATCCAAGTATGAATTATAATAATGTTCCATCCATTTCGATGTTCTGTTATTTGAGTGACTCCCTGTCGTTGAAGTGTTATTATCATGAATTTGTAAATAAAATCCCACAGCATATACCCGGAATCTTTATTTTCAGTCGTCAGCCTATATGATTCGTACCGCTCTCTTTTGATTTATCTTAGCTTCTAGCTCTCGTATGCAACATATCAATAATCCACAGAGTATCATGTTCTTAAACGTTGAGTAGAATAATGCATCAAAGAACTTACCGTCAATTTCCACATAGTATCTTCTCCAATAGTGTTTATCATTTTTCACAATGTTGTTGATATTCTAGACGAGAGAACAACTCGTATTGTTCCTCAAAATCACTGTTCTGGATGTCGTGCGTAAATATCTTGCGGATGACACATGGACAACCGGTTCACCCATACCTGGAATCTTCATTTTCATTCGTCGGCCCATGTGTTTTGCATCTCTTTCGTTTGATTCAACTAAGCTCCTGGCATAATCCACGAAAATAGTTTCGGTTTCACATGTGATAAAATCACATGTAATGTATCGAACATTTGGCCGTTAGATTTTTCGAGGTTACTCCTCCGATAGTGCCCAATATTTTTTATATTATTCCTAATATCCTGGAAAAAGAAATAATTCGTATGGAGCATTGCTCATGTCCCAGAAGAAGAAACAACTCGTATTGTTCTTCAAAATTACTTCTCTCGGTACTCTAAATAAATAGTGATCGTTGCGATCATCGCATCGCCGATCGAAACAGATCGAAAGCAGAAACGAATTCGGAGCTGTCAAACAGTTGAGCCACAGCAGACGACTTAGCGATCACGGAGCGCGGGCTATAGAGAACTTGAGAAGGCAAGCGGCTTGTTGCCAGCAATCGAGGCGACTCGGCGACAGCAGAAGCTTGTCCGATTTAACTCGACGCGCTTGGCCACTAGGAGGGTCAACATCAAACACACTGGGCATACCTACTGCTTGATAAACCTGGTTTATCAAAGATAGAGTATTGCGCTGTAGTATCGCGGCGTTGCATCTATTTTGATACGATCCTCGCTGACCATAATTTACTCGTTTCCTCGCAATCAATTTACAAACGATAGAATTAAAACTTTCCACCACATTATTAGTTTCGTGATATATTAAACTATCGGCAAACAAACTTAAGAAGGTGACAACGTCTGTAACAAGAAGGAATAAACCGGATCTCTGTAATCTAGGCTCTTGATTTGTCTCTCCTTCAATTCTCCTTCCGTCGCAATATCCGTTCAGTGCTGCATAATTAGAATGATCTCCAGAAATGTGAAAGGGCATATTCAATAACTCTTCGCTGAAAAGTTCAGTTTGTCTTGTCAACGTAGTGGAATCGGTTATCTGCTGTTTTCTGTACGCAATAGCCTTTTCTATCGCTTGTCTCATTTTCAAATCGCTTCCTCTCAGCATTTTTTTTCTTCTGGAATATTGCGTCCCTTAGTTTGTCCCATATCCCTCAATTTTTTTGCTATATTTCTGAATAAGTGATTCACGCAAACTTTCTTTCCCACCACTTGGTTGTATTCCTTGTAGGGATCGTTATCGAGGATAGATTTGTAGACACTACTGTTTCCATCCGCAATAAGTGTCTTGTAGATGGCTTTATGCGTTTGCACGCTCTCTTTGAAACCTTGCACCAAAATGTCGGTTTCCATGCCACTCGAAGCTTGATCTTTACCCCAGTTTTTGTAGCATACGTGTTCTAGCGGCACAGTATTATCGCGTTCCGTACAATCACAAATACAACATAATTTATTACGAGTACCAAAGAAGAGTACTTTGCCAGAGTCGTTGTCTACTATGGCCGCACTTCCGGACATCGAGTCGTATTTGCCAGTTTTGTAGGATCTCGTCATCCATACCCCATCGGCAATCACGGTAAGTAGAGCTATCTTTATATCATTGTGGACGATGTAATGTCCTTTCTCAATAGCGGAATTTCTTGCATCTTCACCAGCGGTTTTTATTTCCGCCTGGCACGCTTCTGTAGCATATTCCATCACCGTCGCGTTATTCTTTAGGTACCATTTATCGGACATGCAGTGGATGTTCATAGACGCAAACAATTGCTCCACCTGCGAAAATTCCGACCCACTCGCTATGCATCCTAAAACCGCCGCTCATCAAAAATATCAAGAATTCAGCGTTGTGTGATCGTATGGAAAATGTTTTGAATGCAAATCTGCTAAGACGATGGAAAATCCGAACCATGAGAAATTCAGACGTCATCAACAACACGAGTTGATGCCACCGATCTACGTGGGAAAATTAAGCATGTAAGTTTTAGCGACTAAAATAATCGGAAGTCTGTTTCGTAAAGTTCTATCTGATTTTCATATTCAGCTGTAGAGGAGAACGGAAATGAGGTTCATCATCGCCGGTGTCTTCTGAAAAATATGTGATATGATGTTTTTCCATTATTGTTTTACTCGTTTGCGAAGCCTTCGCGTTCCCCCCTCCCCACACGCACATAACACCACTCGCTAGCCATACCACCATTTCGATAGTCGCGGAGAATACTAGGATATGAGTGTATCAAAAATTATGTTATTGAAATCAGGTGGGGTCCAACGTTGCTGGCTCCCCGTCAAAAATGTTGCAATACTCATCTAATTATGAATATGCAAGAAATTTGGAAAATTTCGAAAAGTTTTCGTGGCTGTGGCGGTGGCGATTTGCCTTCGTGGGAGTCTCCTGCTTCGGATTTCGGCGGAAACTTTCCTCCTAGTTTTCATCAATCTTTCGCAATCGGAAAAAACCAAAACAGCACAAAGTCAGGCAACAAACGAAAACTTCCGGTCCTTTTTTTTTTTCTTGAAAATTAGGATGACATGTATTTGCCTGGTCTGAGGCTTCGGTTTTTGGGACCAAGGTCCGAAGATGAACAGTGTTGGAAATGGTGGCGCGTGCGATTTTGTCGCTCAAACGCTGATTCATTTACGGACCCCGTTTAGGACCCCAGCCCGCATCATGCAACAGTCTACTTGAGTCTCAAAGTTTTTCCGATAGATGTCACTCCGTCCAAATACTGTTATTCTTGAAATTTTATATCTGTTTGCCGACCCTCACGTCAGACTTGTCAAACGAGGACGGCATGGCCTTAAGGCTGTTGGACCCCACGTGACCCTCATTAATACGTTCACACAGCTACGAGGAAATTTCGCCCCCTAAATTCTCCGAAATTGCGGAAAATTCGAGGTAGCTGTTGCGCGCAAATAACTTCAAGGATCAAACTATTGTGGGTGAAATAACAGCGGTTTCTCAAAAATCACACAAATTTGGTAATTTATTGATAATATGACAGCTGTCTCGCGGATACACGCTTTGACGTGAAAAATATGGCCGTCATGAGAGGCGATAGCAATTACGATTCAGTAAGCTTATCTTTTGTCGCACTTGTTGATCACTCATTATTATTTCATCCACAACAAAATAACAGTACAAATGATTGAAACCTGATATCAGGTCGCGAAATAAGCTAACCTTGGAGAATTTAGGGGGCGAAAATTCCACTGTCAAGAGATGGCGTTACTGGTACATCTCGGACGAATTCGCTAGATATTTCAGCCAGCAACAGATTTTCGAGGGCCCCGTCCTTTTGACTCACACAGCACGCACATTTGTGTCGTATACGGAACATATACTAATGCGTCTCAAGAGCTACTCGGAATCACGATTCGGCTGAGTCTCGCGCCAAGTGAGTAGATAGGAAACGAGAGTTCTGGATCACGCGCCCTTCTTTACCATCCGCCTGCCCTGTATTACCGGCTTATCGATCTTGGATTACCGACCCCGTGTCTGTTTTATCGGTCTGTTTTACCGGCTTATCGATTTCGTGCCTGTGTTATTAACCTGTCTTACCGACTTATCGATCGTGGTGTCACCGTTTTTTGCGGCTGTTTTACCGACCTGTTTCATCGACTTATCGATTCCGAACCGGATTTATCGGGCCGTCTTACCGACTTATCGATCGTGGAACCACCCTCCATTTTGCGGTTGTTTCACCGAACTGTTTTATCGATCGTGGCGCCACCCTCCATTTTGCGGTTTTCACCGAACTGTTTTATCGATCGTGGCGCCACCCTCCATTTTGCGGTTGTTTCACCTAACTGTTTTTATCGACTCATCGATCGTGGCGCCACCCTCCATTTTGTGGTTGTTTCACCGAACTGTTTTTATCGACTTATCGATCGTGGCGTCACCCTCCATTTTGCGGTTGTTTCATGGAACTGTTTTTATCGACTTATCGATCGCGGGTCGATAAATCCGTTTGGTGGATAAATCTGTCTTTGATTCCGGATAATCTACTTACCGACTCACGCCGATCGGCCGGCCATTTTTCCGATATCAGCCATTCGGCTTATGTCATATCAGATTGCGTCTGATTCACTTACCGACCTCCGATCCTCGCTTGTTCGCTTACCTTTTTATTTTTTTTTTTGCTCTTCAATTATGGGATGTTTGAATATTTCAGTCATGTGAGAGGTGTTTCGCCCTCGTGATAAGGGGTAGTGGAATGAAATCATTTCGCCATGTATATGTATCATACCCAAAAATATATATATTTCAAACGCAAATATGAATTTACATATTTACTTCACTTATAACATATAACATATATTTACACTTAATTATCCAAAACTTAAAATTACAGATCCCATATGTATAACACGCGGTGTTTTCGTCTGGAAAGATGAAAGCCAAAATTAGTAATTTTAACAACAACTTCATTTATTATACTATAGCAATTATGCATATCACGCGTCGCTACAATATCCATCATCTTCCGAATCTGGGGACCCCTACCCGATGTGGTGCATATATGCTAAACGATCTCGAAGATCGTCGCAATAAATGTATGAGGGTTCATGTGGCATGTGAAACGGTTCGCCTATTCTTTTGAACCACCAATAGCAATATTGGTGGTTCACCTCAAGAACCACGGTCACCCCTTCGATGGTCACCATGGTGCCATCGACGCCACTCCGACGATTGTCGACCTCGTTGAAAACCTGCTCGTCGACCATTTCCATCAGATTTTCAACGAACACCCACTCATGAGGCACAGCCCAATCGTAGAAGGTATGCATTTCTGTAGCAACAAAAAAATCCAAGGCAGTATGAATAGAAAGAAATTTTGCTGATTAGCATAAATTGTGGAATTCAAAAATTGATGCAATACTCACCATTGAGTTCCACAGCCATGGCTAAACACAAAACTTTCAATTGCAAACTTTGAACCCAAATTTTTTGACGCGTAATATCGCACTGGAGCTTTGTCAAGCTGTTTCAATCATCAGGGGATTCCTCATCATATTTAAAAGCCCACCCCTACCATCAGCAGAATTCTTTTGGTTTGGGTGGGAGGATTTTTTCATTTTTGCTACAACTATTGTGAAATTTGAAAAAATCCTGACCAGAACTCGAAAGAAAACAACCAATGGTGCTTGGGTCATCCTTGGTAGGCGGGGTGAGAGAGTCTTGAAGGACTCAAGAGCCCACCCCCCAACGTCAGCAGAATTTTTTTGGTTTAGGTAGTAAGATTTTTTCATTTTGCTACAACTATGATTAATTTTGAAAAAAATTCTAACCATAACTCGAAAGAAAACAACCAATGATGCACGAGTCATCCTCGGTAGGCGGGTGTCAAAGTCTTGGGTGACCCACCCACGCATGAAGAAATATCCAATGACTCAAAAGATCGACCTGAAACAAGAGGGGTGGGTTTTTTCACCATCGAGGGAAAACCATAGTCTGACCCTCGATTTTTTTTCCATATGTTCACACGCGCATCTAATGAGCGGTCGTTGGGTCTTCCCAAGCAATCTTAGTATTCGTCAAGTGAAAAAATTAACTTTGAGAAATCATGGATAAAGAAATATATATGGATCTTGTTAAGTCCATGGAAAATGCGTACAACTTGATAGCTACGCTAGATCCCGAGAAGGCTACTGTGGATATTATCACACGCTGGCGTAATATTGGACTTCAGAATATTGAGTCTCTGGGTAATATTCTAATCCAATCACACCTGAATGTCGCTGAAGAACAGCAAATTCAGCACATCATTTCATTACTTCGATCATGGGATGTGAAGTTTGAACAACAACAACAACGTATGAACACTGTGGGTGGCAACATCGGAAGCAGCAACAGCAGCAGTGATGGTGTGACGGGTAATTTTCAAGATTCTGTTCGGTGGGATGATATGAGAAGTGCTTTCGGAAGTCGAATCCGCACCGGTGTTGTCACAAATCTTCGACACAAGGACTTGGGAAGGTTTTTGGTAGATGCTGGAATAGTGACAATAGACCGTTTGGAAAATGTGCTGCGCAACGATGGTAATATCAAAGTGAACGCGAAACTCTCCTGTAAATTCGAAAATGTCAAGGATGATGCGGTCAATATCGAAATAAAGCATTTGAACACGCGGAATGCAACGATATTCGCATCAACCGATCTAAAAAAATGGTTCGACGAGAAAATACAGGATCCTCTGCTTGTCATGGTTGAGGATTTTGAGCAACGTGATTCGGGCTGGACCATGATTGAGATCATCAATGTGGTGATCTGCATCAACCGGTACGAGCCCCTTCGTGGTAGTCTCTCCACATTTATCGATCTACCGGCGGATATTCAACAGAAGAAGGCTGTGGTCAACGTACAGAACAACGATGATCGATGCTTTCTATGGTCTGTCGCTGCTGCCCTCCATCCTGCAAACACGAACGTAAGCAGAACGCGAAGCTATCAGCGGTATATCTCCGAGTTGAATTGCGCAGGTATAAAATTTCCCACAACCTTACGATGTGTGGAAAAATTTGAAAAATTGAATAATTTGAGAAATAATGTATATGGGATTGAATCCGAAACATTTTCAAACGGTGCAAGGTCGAAAGAAAGCGTCATCGTGCCACTTTATCTGAGCAAAAATTTAATACACACTAATGTTGACACGATTCACTTACTAATGATGGAGAGTAATAGTCAAATGGGTGATGATGATAATGATGACGATGAGTTAGATAATTTTGAATCAAGATTTCATTTTGCTTGGATTAAAAATCTTTCGCGTTTGTTGGGTAAACAATTATCGAATCACAATGGTCGACAATTTTTGTGTGACAGATGTTTGTGTCATTATGGTACAAAGACCATCTATGAAAATCATAGGCAGGATTGTGTCCGATTAAATAAGGTTAGGATGGACTTCCCGAAAAAGAAAAATTTGGAATTTTCAAATCACCAAAATAAAGGGGTTGTACCGTTTGTTGTTTACGCAGATCTTGAATGTATTTTAAGACCAGATATAAACAACTCTCGAGAGCATATTCCACATAGTGCGGCATACTATGTGCACTGCTCCTATGATGATAAATTATCAGAGTATAAGAGTAAGCGAGGGCCGCATTGCATTGAATGGTTCATAGAGCAGCTTCGCGAATTATCAATCCGAGTTGAGTCATATATAAAGAATATCATTCTAATGGAGGATCTAACTCAAACTCAGCGTGATCGTCATATGCGCGCTAAAAACTGTTATATTTGTGAAAAACCATTCGCACCGGATGAAAAGAAATGTCACGATCACTGCCATTTTACTGGAAAATATCGTGGGGCTGCTCATTATCGTTGTAATTTGAATTTTAAAAATACACATGCGATTCCAGTAGTGTTTCATAATTTGTCTGGTTATGATTCACACTTCCTGATCAAATCACTAGCCCTAACTTTTCCGGGTGAAATCACACTGTTGCCTGTTAATAAAGAAAAGTATATATATCATTTCCAAAGAAGGTTGATGGTACTATGATGAACTTAAGATTTATAGATTCCGCACGATTTATGGCAAGTAGTATCGAAAAACTAGCATCATACGTTGATTGTGCAAACAAAAAAATTACACGCAAATTTTACGAAGATTGTGAAAAATTTAATTTAGTGATTCGCAAAGGTGTTTTCCCATATGAGTATATCGATTGTTGGGAAAAACTCGATGAATCAAAGTTACCCAACAAACAAGATTTTTATTCACAACTGACCGATTCTTTTATAACCGAGGAGGATTATGAACATGCAAAAAATGTTTGGAATAAATTTAATTTGACATCGTTAGGGGAGTATTCCGATTTATATTTGAAAACCGATGTGTTGTTATTAGCTGATATATTCGAGAACTTTCGCGATAGTTGCTTCAAAACATATGACTCAGATCCGTTACATTACTATACAGCACCGGGGCTTGCTTTCGATGCGATGTTGAAACAAACAAAGGCCAATTTGCAACTTTTGGATGACTCTGAAATGATATTGTTCATTGAAAAAAGTATCAGGGGTGGTGTCGCACAATGTTTGAATCGTCATGCCAAGGCGAACAATCGATTTATGGGTGAGGATTTCGATTCTAGTAAAGAGGAATCATACCTGATGTATTTCGATGTTAACAATCTCTATGCCGCGGCAATGAGTGACCATTTGCCCTGCGGTGCATTTGAGTGGGAACATAATCCCATCGATGTAATGAGTCATCCAAATAATTCTGAAATTGGTTATATTCTCGAGGTTGATCTTGATTACCCCACAAAGCTTCACGATCAACATAAAGATTTACCGCTCTGTCCCGAGCACTACATACCACCGGGTAGTAAAATTCCAAAACTTGCAACAACACTTTTAAGTAAACGAAAATATGTCATCCATTATCGCAATTCAAAACAATGTTTAAATTTGGGGATGCAGCTGGTGAAGGTTCATAGAGTTCTAAAATTCGCACAATCTCCATGGTTGAAATCATACATAGATTTGAATACCAACATGCGCAAGCAATCGAAAAATGAATTCGAGAAAAATTTCTATAAGTTAATGAATAATGCAGTCTTCGGTAAAACAATGGAGAATGTGCGAATGCACAAAAATGTGAAACTTGTCACAAAATGGGGTGGTAGGGGTGGTGCGAGAGCTCTTATTGCGAAACCAAATTTCAACAGCTGTGTAATATTTGATGATAATATGGTGATAGTAGAGTTGAATCGCACCAATGTATATTTCAATAAACCCATATACATTGGTGCTGTAATTCTCGATTTATCTAAAATCATTCTGTTCGACTTTCATTATAATTATGTAAAGCAAAAGTTCTCAAATCATCAGGTGAAATTAATGTACACGGATACTGACAGCCTAATCTATCATTTTAATGTACCAAATATTTATGATATAATCAAACGTGATGTGGATACAATGTACGATACTTCAGACTATCCGCCCAATAATGTGTATGGTATTCCATTGAAAAATAAAAAATGTTTGGGTTTAATGGAAGATGAAAACAGTGGTAAGATCATGACAGAGTTCATTGGATTACGCGCGAAACTGTACACATTCACAACAATCGGTGAGAGTGATAAAAAACGGGCAAAAGGTGTTCAGGGTTCTACATTGAAAAGCATCACGTTTGATGATTATAAAAGATGCCTCAATGAATATAAGAATCTGGTCAAACCACAATGCATGATAAGAAGTAAGAAACATAAGGTCACAACCATCATACAAAATAAATTAGCTTCAAGTTGGCACGATGACAAAAGAAATTTGATACCTGGCGAAACCGATACACTGCCATGGGGTTACCAGGTAGAAGCTATAAACAGGAATTAATGAATAGCGATGTTCATGAGCGAATGAAATGTTTACAATTGTTTACTAAATTTTCTGAAATGTTTTCAAATTTTTACAAAATGTTTCCAAATTTTTCAAAATATTTTAAAAATTTTAATTTTTTGTGCGTGTGTGATAATTATAGATGAATGAATAAATAAATACATGGTTCTTCTTATAATGAAACTTTTTTATTGAAAAGTACATTTTTACACTCTACATGTCTAATTTATTGATCCAACTATTGTGTGATCCATCAAATCCCAACCATTTTACGTATAGCTGATCTCCACGCCTACGCAATACCTTTTCCACAAGATAACCATCGGGGTGTTCAACTTTGCTGAGCTCCTCCTCATGAAATCCGCCCTCGATGGGATGATTCAGGTAGTCGGTAAGTTTGTATGTGGGCGGATTGGTATTTTTCACCTCGGTTACGGTAAATATTTCGGTTGTCCAGTTCGGTGTATAACCTTTTTCAAAAATATTTTTATATTTGCTTATTCGAACTTTATCGTTCACTTCAAATTTTTGCTTTCGTTTACTTCTTTTGATTTGTCGTGGTTTGAACACGTTTCGATATAATTGCTTTTCATTTGTAGCATTGACATCTTTTGGTTTCATCTTGATTGTTTGGTGTTTTGTATCATTGTATGATTTTATTAAATCGGGTAAAATGTCAATCCATTTGTGGGAGCCTCGTATAGTAAATTGCTTCCACATTCTGTTTTTAGGCGTCCTATTGAATCGCTCACATATCGAAGCCTTCAAATTGCTGAATGTTGAGTACATGTTAATATTATAATGATCCATCAGAGTTTTGAATTCTCTGTTATAAAATTCTCTACCTTGGTCAACGTGTAAGTGTTTAGGTATGCGACCTTCAATGAACACAGATTTCATAGCTTTCGTTACATCACAAGCGTTTTTACTCTTGATCGGTACACCCCATGAAAATTTGGAGAATACATCGATCACTGTGAGCAGAAATTTATATCCATTGTTCACGCTTGAGTATGCTGACATATCGACAAGATCGGCTTGCCAGGTCTCATCCAACCCTCGTATATCAACATAACGTCGCGAATAATTACGCCTGGCTGGTTTATGAAGTTCGTTTGCTATTGTTACCTTCATGTTGCTAGACATTTGATTTTTTTATATATATCGAACCTTTTTGAATTCCACTTTGTTTACGGTTTGCGGTTTTTTAATCAACCGTTAATCGCATGTCCACGATAGTTTGACCCAATAACAACTCCACGTCGGCCTTTAATTCACGAATATCTTGTAATATATGCGCTATAGACCCTCGAATTTCTCTATCATTATTCTCTATTTTGGTGTTGACAGCATGAATCGCATCTCTGAAAACGTTTTGAAGAGCATCAGACCGTTGCAATATAATTTTATTCAAAACCCTCAAAGACACCGCATCGTTTGGATTATATGGATCGGCAATATTACACAAACGTTTGTTTTCTATGTCATGCTGGTTTTCGGTGGTTATTTTAAATCCAACGCCAGGAGGACCTCGAACAGCACTACCGCGCATCTGCTGCCGCCCGAATATATCTATACTCATTGCACGATGGTTGATGTGGGAATGATAACTTTATTAGTATTTTCCTGCTAATAAATAATTTCAGCTTCGCGCAACTCTTCGATTATAGATGATATTTCATTGGTGTGGCTTGTATTACCAGCAGCTTGGGATGCTATGAGCAGTCGGAGGCGATCAACAATTTCATTGGGATCATTCCAGTAAACGAAATCCGTTGTTTGCTTCTCTTTTCGCACAATCTTATAATCGGATAAACCTTTACCGGGAGTTTTGACCATCCTTTTGCGGGGAGAACGGATGTATGGAGCGATGAAATCTCTGTACTTGACGCTTTTTGTATCCTCACGAAGTTCTTTATCAAATTGATAATATTTTCGATTCGCATTTGTGGTTTTCACAATTTTAATATAATTTTTCTTATCACTCTTATTCACAACAGTGGGATTCGGTGATTTTTTGAACAATAATTCAAGTAATCCAGGTGTGCGCTCATAGCTCTTATCACCTACATTCACGAGTTTATCATCATCAAAATTGATATGCGAATCACCAATCATCAAACCTTGCAACAATTTTCGAACACCATATGACTCATCTAATTTCTTTCGCTCTCCGATGCTGGTAAACATGTTCAAATAGTGCGCAATCGTGTGGGCCTTTTGCTTCATTGGTGTGCTTGTGGTGGGGGTGGGGGAGGCTACAAGTGTATCATCACCATCCTCATGATCTCCATCTTCAGACTTGTCAGCAAAGGTCTTATTATTATCATATGCATCATCGTAATTATCATCATCATTATCATCATCATCATCATCATTATCATCGGCAGCATCATAACGCGTATTCTCGAGTTTCATTGAAGCTGGTTTTATCTTTGCTTTTCGCTTTATCTGCTCAATCTGCTGCTGCTGCTGCTGCTGCTGCTGTTGCTTTGAGGCATCAACTAATTCATGTAGCGGGGTTATTAGAGGTTTGAAAATTTCGCTAACAACCCGCTCACTGGTGTCTTCACCCATCTTGATCATCTTGTGCTTGCGTCTAATGGCATCGCTAGCCTTTGCTATTTCTTGCAACACATCGTTGTGTTTACGAATCTTGCCGCTATTCATATTGACACGCTGAATGGTACGATGAGACTGTATGCAGTTTATTACCGATTTATGCCTATAAAGCAATCAAAACCCCTCCTATATCTACCCGCATTGATTTCACTATCTTTGTCGATAAGAACAAAACTATATTTACCATCATTCCAACATGCCGAGCACAAATCCCTGAATTGTTGATAAGTCATATCGGTATTTACATGATCGGCATAGATATGTCTCAAATTTATTTCATCCTGACGAAAAAGAATTAATAAGTTTGCATTATCACGCACAAGATGTTTCGGAATACGTGCATATGTTTGACAAAGATAAAAGCTATCGACATCTCTGTGTCGACCCATGCAGAAATAGGCTCTTATATTATCTTGTTCCTCACACGCCACATCATCGAAAATCATAATCGAATTGGGGCGTGCATCTTTCGATTCTACAACCTCCTTGTGCTCATCGGCAGGAAAATAACCAACCCCATCCACCGACTCTAGTAGCTTTTTCAAAAACTCATACTTTGGTTGATTAAGGGACTTTGAATAGATATAGACATTTTCAAACCGCAAACCATTACTATGAGTAAGGAGCGTGAAAAGAGCATTAGTTTTACCGCAATTTGACGGACCACAAAAAACGGCTCTTACACTATTGGGTAGTAATTCACCATGACGCTTCCCCCTCCTTTTTTTCTGCTGAACTAATTTGTCAAAATTTGCAACGGGTAATTTAGTTGTTTGATCGTGGAATTTCATGATGTTTCAAGGTTAACATGTCAACGAAAACTAACATCATTATGTATAAATACACGTTTATTTATATAATTCAAATCAGTCGCTGTGTAACTATGGTGTTGCGCACACAAGGTGTTGGATTGGTGAATAAAATAATCAACCATCTTCCGGTGGAATTACATGTGCCAGGGTATCAGTACTGTGGACCAGGTACGAAATTAGCGAAGAGGTTAGCTCGAGGTGATCAGGGCATCAATCCTCTGGATGCAGCGTGTAAGGAACACGACATCGCCTACTCAAAAAATCCAGAGAATATTACAACACGTAACCAGGCTGATAAAGTGCTCGCTGAAAAAGCTTGGAATCGAGTTTTGGCTAAAGACGCGAATGTGCGTGAAAAGGCTGCAGCTTGGGCAATCACCAACACAATGAAGATTAAATCTAAACTTGGTATGGGTCTGAAAAGGGCTAAGAATGAGGTATCATCAAAGAGTAGTGTAAAGAAACAAAGAACTTTGAAATCTATCATTCGAGCGGCAAGAAAATCTATGAAGTCGGGTCCGAGAGCCATAGAATCGGCACTGGAAGGGGCCCGTATGGCCGCAACCAAAGGAAAAGTGCGCGTGCCGCGTATTTTACCCATCCCCAAGAAAATTGGAGGTATTCTGCCGTTTCTTATACCCATATTGTCGGCTCTTAGTGCTACAGGGCCTTTAGCGGGTGGTGCGGCAGGTATTGCAAAGGTGGTAAACCAAGCTCAAGCTAACAAAAATCAATTGCATGAGGTAAAGCGTCATAATGCAACAATGGAGGCGATTGCGTTGGGTAAAGGTTTATACCTAAAACCATATAAGAGGGGTATGGGATTATATTTGAAACGTGCGGGAAACTAATAAAGCTACCACACCGAGCTCTAACAGATGTCGATTTACTCAAGTATGCCAAAGCTATGAAAATTCCATATTTTCGCGGTGTTTTCATGCGAAATGATTTACCCAACTCGGGGCCCAGAAAGCGTGAATCAGCAATTATCAATCTTGATGATAAAAATGGTCGAGGAACGCATTGGGTTGCATACAAGAAAAATGGCAACGATGTAGTTTATTTCGATAGTTTCGGTGATTCACAACCACCCGAAGAACTTGTGAAATATCTCGGTGTTGGTAGCATAAAGTACAATCATAAAGGATATCAAGAATATAACACAATAATTTGCGGCCACTTGTGTCTCAAATTTCTCAGCAATCAGATATAAATGGTTGAAGTAGGAAAAAATTACATCAGTCATGTGTGATTCCTTGACACTTACGTTATCGGGAGCATCCTCTTTGTTGGAGGCGCAATATTTTCCACCCATCGAGTTATCACCAACAAAAAACTATGTTCTTGGACTCGTTGAGCTGATGACTTTCAATTCAATTCCCAATATCGATGTGGGTTGTAATAAGTTTTACATAAGGCGACGTTCGGTTGGAAGTGTGATTATCGCAGATGTGCACGATACAGTTATTACAATACCCACTGGCAGCTATGAAATTGAGGATATTGCAAATTATTGAAAAAAGACAGTACCTCCGGATATCACCATAAACCTGAAAGCCAATAACAATGAGCTGCATAGCGAACTTACCTGCAATCAAATTGTAAACTTTGAACCTGAAGATTCCATTGCTCGTTTGCTCGGTTTTAAACAGAATCTTCTCGCAAGTAACATTTCTCATAAATCCGAATTACCGGTACGCATACTCAAAATCAATGCTTTACGAGTTGAGTGCGACATAACTGCAGGTGCGTATATAAACGAGCATCGTGCACACACAATTCATGAATTTTTCCCAACCGTTCCACCCGAATATAAGATTGTTGAAGTGCCAACCAGCATCATTTACCTGCCGATCACCATACAGTCAATACATAATTTACAATTGCGAATAGTTGATCAGGACGGCGAGTTGGTTAATTTTCGCGGGGAAACCATAACTATACGATTGCATGTGAAATCTCTAAGATGATGGGTATTGTATTCGAGACGAAAAAATCAGGTGGTCAATATAAAAGCGAAGTATCATGCACCAACGTCGCCATTCGTCGATTACCTCTGACTCGTGTGACACATCAGAACGCTCAGTTTCTCCAGAGCTTGGGTCTTCGTCTTCGTGGAACTTTTGAAAAATAAAAATTCGTTGTGTTTTGTGTATTTTACCATGGCGACAACGATGATAAATATCGGAACTCCCGTTGCTTTCGATGAATCGATCGCTCACTATGAGGTGCACGCACATCAACCGTTTGGATCACCCACCTTCAAAAATAACGATAAAATCCGAATCGCTGTTCAGAATCAAGATGTATGTGTACTACCGAACAAGAGTTCACTCCATATTCACGGTCGTGTTACAAAACATGATGGTAAACCAGTTGCGACTACAGAAATGGTAATTATGACGGTTTGTCATTTGTTTGGAGAGATACGCTATGAGTTGAATGGTCATGAAATTGATCAGAATAAGAATGTTGGCATTACGAGCCTTATGAAGGGGTACTTATCCCTAACCCCTACACAGCAACACCTCCTGGAGAACACAGGTTGGGTGGGAGATGAACATGATTTAACCAACAACAAAGGATACTTCGATGTTGTTGTACCGCTGAATTTTCTACTGGGATTCGCCGAGGATTATAATCGAATCATCGTTAACGCTAAGCATGAATTAATTATGATCCGATCGAACAACGATACAAATGCTATACTTCAAAGCATGGTGGAGGGTGTTAAAATTTCTATTAAAAAAATTGAATGGTTATTGCCATATATAAAACTAGCCGACAGGTCGAAGATTGACCTGCTCAACTACATTGCCAAGGACCCAGCTATATCTATGAGTTTCCGCTCTTGGGGAATGCACGAATATCGAATGTTACCACAGACAACCAGACACGTATGGGTGGTCAAAACTTCATCGCAACTAGAAAAACCAAGGCATGTTATATTAGGTTTTCGAACGGCACGACGAAATGACGCGCGGAAAAATAGCAGTGAATTCGATCATTGCATGATTCGAGATGTAAAACTTTTCCTCAACTCACAGTGTTATCCTCATGGAAACTTGAATCTTGATATTGCCAACAACCAATATGCAATTCTTTACGATATGTACTCTAACTTTCAAACATCTTATTATAATAAGGATCCCGAACCTCTCTTATCGAGGAACAAATTTTTAGTAAAAGCACCACTCATTGTCATAGATTGCGCCAAACAGAATGAATCATTGGAAAGCGGACCCGTTGATATCCGTCTAGAATTTGAAACTAATGTTGCATTCCCAGCAAATACTTCAGCCTACTGTATGATTATACATGATCGCATTATCGAATACCGCCCCATTAGCGGTACTGTCAAACAATTAGTATAATGAAATATTTTAATGTTAAACTATACTATAATTTAAGTTGGATGAATGAATGAATACATTCGATATACACATAATTAATTGGTTTTTTATTTAAGATCTCCCCAACCAGTTTTTTTCTTTTATATACAACATTTCTCTTTCCTAACATCTACATTTTGTTTAGAAATTCAAATTTATTATATGGACCACCTAGGTAATGTATTTGGATGGTATTCTTCGAAGCTGCATCGTGCATTCGTTGGAATTCCTCCGGATTCTGCTCCAGAACCTTGGCGATTCTTGGGGGTAAAAAAACCACAAATTCGGCATCAATTGTGGCGAGAACCCTTGATCCGAATTTGGTTTTGACCATCTTCAACCCGGTTATGTCGTATTTGGCTCCGATTTCGTGTTCGGACATTTTTTTCGTCGGTGTCGAGTCCTCCAAACGGCTGGTGTTGTTTAATTCGGTGAAGTTCATATTGTATGATTCTGAAAAATAATAATTTTTAATTCAGTAAATCAACAATAGAATTCGAAAATTTTGTAATTTATTTGGGAAAACTTTAATGTTTTTACCTTGAGCGATGTTTGATATCGTAACACGGTTCAACTGTATAAGCACGTTTTGCTAGCGGTGAGGATGTGAGGTGTACGAGTGCAGCCTCCCAAGATTTCTAAACTTTTTAAACCCTCATCCCCTCATCCTAGACTTGGATTTTTATGGCATATGAAATACTTCCCCAAATACCAGTTCTCCAATCGTTGAACGTTTCCAAATGCACAATGGTATCCTCCTGGTACATCACCATGGCAGTCTCCCTGACAGCGAAATACTTTGGCCTCATATCGCAATATTCGATAGTTTGGACATCCTAGATCTTCTAGATCAATCACCGGTGGTTTTACATCATCATCATCATCATCGATGATTTTTTCCAACCACCGCTTCTTCTCTAATCCTTTCACATAAATACAACTTGCACCCGCCACAACTTTTTTCACACTTTTCTCCATATTCTTATACGGTGTTTCCCCAACATTCCATGGTATTCCATGGTACCGACGCATCAGCCAAGTATTGAGATTTTTATACTCGCTCGAGAGAGTCACCCAAGAGCAAGGTGCTTTGAAGAGGATTCGTGTTATACTTCGTTCATACTCCTCATGTGTACGAATGCTTATTGCAGCTAGCTCTTTTGCTACAAATTTATCACTAAATCGACCAAAACCTTGAATATCCAATATTATCTCTATAGTTGAAATATTAACAACAACAGCGTGGGTGCGTGTAAATATGCTTACAAGTGTGAACGAAGACTGAATGATCAACCACCCCCAACCCGACTCATTTATCACAGGTTGGAACAAGAACCGCATAATAATAATAATAAAGAGTGCCATAAAGTATTGGCGAGAATGCCGACTGTATTCTACGGTGGCGGTGTTGTGAGATTTGGTGTTTGAACCGTTTCGGTCGGCAGTTTTTTCAACAACTCCCTTCACCAGGGTGGTCAGAGTTGGCATTATTCGAAGATGGTGAATAACAATGACAAATATCGAAAATTTGGAGAAAATTTTCTTTTGTTTAGGTGTTGTTGTTGGCCAACTGTGTAAACCATTCAGCTTTCTGCATGGGCAAAGGTTCGGTTTCGTAACTCTCAGATTTTAATTGTTTTACAACCCTTGTCGGAATTATTTTTTGCAGGTTTAGACAGGATTTTCACATCCGGCTTGCCAAATAAAACTGAATATTATTCTATGCAACGCTCAGCTCAATAAAGCTCAGTTCGGTTTAGTTCAGCTTTAGAAAAGTAAAATCAATAAAACGAAATAATGATAGATAATTATTCAAACAAACGCTGCCGTGAGTATAAAAAGCTAGGTATTTTGAAAAAGGTTCGGTTTCGTAACTCTCAGATTTTAATTGTTTTACAACCCTTGTCGGCATTATTTTCTGCAGGTTTAGACAGGATTTTTACACCAAGCTTGCCAAATAAAACTCAATATTATTCTATCCAACGCTCAGTTCGAACACAGCTCAGTTCAGTTTCAGTTTAGTTCAGCATTGGAAAAGTGAAATCAGTGAAACGAAAATGATGGCAGTTAATCATTCAAACATACGCTGTCGTGAGTATAAAAGCTAGATATTTTTTTCTTAGTTTTCCAAATTATCTATTCAACCCTCTTTCCATTTTTTTGTCTTTACTGTAGGAGTGTATGCAAGGTATGATTGGGCAACTCCCATCGAATGGCGTTGTGGATCTCGACTCAGTGATGCGGTGATGGAACTGCTGGGTCCACATATGAACAGTAGACGCGGTGCGCAGGGTGTTACCATCACAATTGATAACACCCCAGCAACGTTAGAGGTAAACCATCAGTATTTTTACTGGTGGTTTGAAAAAACCGGTGAAATTCACATGCACCCGTATACACCAGATTATTCAATGTGCAATGATCTTATCAATCGGTTGCACAACGGATCAGACGATGACACTGATGATAATGACGATGATGATCGCCATTATCATGATGTTTCGGATATGTCCGATTACGGCGTTGACGAGGTTGATTTTGGTTCTCGCGAAGAATGGTGTGTATGATTTATATGTAACCTCAAAGCGTGTGGGGGCAGAAAATATAACCGGATTCATTTATTTCCAGACGAAAACACCGCGTGTTATACATATAGGATCTGTAATTTTAAGTTTCGGATAGTTGAGTGTAAATATATGTTATATGTTATAAGTGAAGTAAATATGTAAATATGTCACTATGTATTAGTGAGAGTCACGTGTCCGCCAAGTACATTCAAAAGATTGTAGCATTTAGTAACTAGTATAGTAACTCAATGATTGCAGTAACTCATCAAATCTGGTTTGATCTTTATAATTTCTTCCCAAGGATATTTTGATTAACCTTTGACTTTTTATTATCTACGATTAATTCC
The DNA here is from genome assembly GCA_963978495.1 of Athalia circularis. Taxonomy (NCBI): domain Eukaryota; kingdom Metazoa; phylum Arthropoda; class Insecta; order Hymenoptera; family Athaliidae; genus Athalia; species Athalia circularis. Next base: position 25,915,627 of record OZ021697.1, on the reverse strand, counting down.
GAGTTTTTTCACGTAACTGAAACATTTGATTACGTAGTAGATATTTGTCCGTGAAATACAAGGGTGTGTCACAATTACATTTCCGGCAGAAAATGACCCTCCTCAATATTTTAGAAAAATTTTTAACAAGCTACAGAAATTTCCCCTCCCCCCCAATGTATCTGACAAATGTCCTTTACCTCCAAAAGCTTGAGATTTTTGGGTAAGATTATAGGGATTCTCCAGAAATAATTCCACAGGAGTTGTAACAATTTGGTACTACGTAGAAGACAAAATTTTACACTACACTGTTTATGAATCATCCTGAGCTCACTCTAGTATACGCTAGCTAGCCAAAATGCTCTTTAGGAAATTTACCCAGCAAGATCAACCAATAATTACACATGACGAGCAGTTAACACTTCATCCGGTGTTGCTCGATATGATAATACCCATATCTTTGAACCAACTTCTCAATTTCACGAAGCAGAACCCCTCATGATAATCAGAGGTGTGTAAGCCGTCGAAGAAAGATGTGTGGTGCTTTAGATACAAACAATAATGCTTGAACTTACACATAAATCAATTAGCCTGATCGGATGATGGTGGGGTATAAAATACTGAATCACACATTTCAAAAGTGTAGGGCATGAGTATAATATGTTATATATTTGTAAAATAATTACAAAAAAATAGAGGCATCCCATCGTCTACCGATAGTAATTGTAGACGACGGGAGCTGGTCCGGCACGCCGACGGCGATAATAAGGGCGGCGTCGCCGGTTCGCCCGTCCCCTTCCGCCCGGTGCAGGCTGCTGCTGGTCCTGCTGCTGTTCGGCTTGCGGCTGCTGAAGTCGCAGGAGCTGCTGGCCCTGCACTAGCAGCTCCTGCCTCATGGCAGCCACCTCGGCGACGAGGCGCTGCATGTAGTCCATCTGTAAATAATCATGTAGTTAAAGCCAAGAGTATCCCATTCAAGACGTCAATCTATACTCAGGCTCTATTCCCCAAATTACCCGAAATAAGCAAGATTCAAGAACCACATACCATTCCAGGCCCCGCCTCCCCTGGGATCACATCATTGTTGTCTGCGTTATCTGAAAACAGAATTTTTTCATGACTTTTCGATCCCATTACAAAACATATGAGTACCTTGCGTATGCTTTGCATGACACAGGAATAGCACAGCTGACCCAGCATACTGCAAGCAGATAGATAGCTTGTCCACATCTTTATACAGAGAACCATCTAATGAAACTGAATCAATTCGAAAAATTTGAGAATAAATTACTGGTGATGTAATTCAGGTTACTTAGCAAAAAAGAAAGCAAGCAGTCGCGAAGTCGTATTTATATTGTGACCATACACTTTCGTATCGCAAATTTATGAAGGTATATGAAAGCTATTTATTGTGTGGTTACAAGGTCGAAGCATGTTTACAAAGATGGGATTTACTCACCAGCCATTATCCCTCGTGGCTCTTGAGGCAATCAAAGTGAAATGAGAAAAACCAGCGTCGCTAATTGAAGTTAGCGCCACAGCAAAGTCTGCCAACTTGACATCGCCGACCGGTTCGCGCCACGGGCACGCATATGGGAAAGCTTGCCTCGACGAGTTCCGCCTTCGCCCTGCCGGGCGGCAACGTCAAATATGACGTTGGTACCACTAATACTGGTGTTTGTTCCCACGTTCGGATTGCCGTCGGGATTCCCGTCCTTCTTCGTGGAGATCAGTAGATTGCAACCACGTTTCTTACGGTTGTTCGCGTATATCTCACGAAAATCGTTGGCATCGTAGCCTAGTTCACAAAATCGCGACTCGTGAAGACTCAACAGCAACAGCTTGTGCGGGAATCGCGTTTATTTCACAGTTATAAGCACGTCGTTTCGCAAAACGCTGATAAAAATCGCGTGGCTCAGTCGGTTCCTCTTATACCACGTGTCTTCGTAAAACTGTGGTGGAAGGAAGAAAAAAGAAGAGAAGGAATATAACAAATGGGAAAACGAGCATCTTTGGGGCGCGGTAGATATTGGCTGTCTGCAAGACCTCCGTGTCGAAAAAAAAAATACCGCCAACGCAGACAGATGACTTAAAGTAGCTCGATATCAGTCATCGAACCCACACTAATTGTAAGTGATGTTGATATCGACATGAATCAAAAAGCTGGAGATATGACTGATGTTGCCCAAAATGGATCATCGGAAGGCGGTCCAAATGTATATCAAGTACACGAAGCTCCGGACGCAATCGATGATCATCACGACGTGTCTCTGGACTCCGATCCCAGTGAATCCTTCCCAGATTCCACCATTGAGCCGGTTGATCAAGTGGAGGAAGAGGAATCCGAACCTCCCGGGACACGACATGTTGTTGATTTTGGTTACATGTTTGCAGAGTTGCACCGCAAATTTGATAATCATGACAAGATCATGGGCTGCACATTTAATTCGGTACAGTTGGTTTCAACACAACGCATTGGGCTACGGACAAAATTTTCATTCCAGTGCAAGATGTGTGAGATGAAGGCATCTATCTCATCTGAACCTGAAGAATCGAAGATCCTTTCAGTCAATGAAAGCGCAGTAGCTGGAGCTGTGTCAATTGGTATCGGATACTCACAGGCTAAAGAAATGTTCAATGCAATAAATATTTCGTTCATGAAATCGAGTACTTACTATCACTACCACGATGAAGTTGCTGATGGAATGAATGAAGCGTTTCGAGAGGAAATGAAGATAGCTGGTGAGGGAGAAAAAAGGCTCGCTATTGAACGTAGTGACGTCAAGAATGGAAGACCATTCATTCCAGTGATTGCGGATGTCAGCTGGATGAAAAGATCATACAGATCGGGAAGATTCGACTCACCATCCGGTGTGGGTGTCATCGTGGGCTTTCGCACTCAGAAAGTCCTGTTCGCTGCAGTGCGCAACAAGTACTGCACAATATGCGCATTGGTGGAACAAAAGAATAAAGCCCCGACAGAACACACATGCTTCAAAAACTGGGGTAGTAACCAGAGCTCTTCGAGCATGGAGGCTAATGCTATAGCCGAGGGCTTTCTTGAGAGTGTTTAAACGCACGGACTTGTCTTTTCCTCACTAATAGCAGATGGTCAGAGCAGCGTGGCGAACAAGATCAGCGATAGTCACCCTTCCGACGTCACGGAAGTGCAAAAGATTGAGTGCACAAATCATCTGTTGCGTAATCTCACCAACAAATTAAGGAGGCAGCGACAAAATCCAAAGTAACAGCAGCTGCGAAGACCAAGGTCAAGACGATGTCGCAGTCGAAGAAATCCATCGGAGAATAGAGAAAAGTTGTTGAAGGTAGCACTCTGAGATTCCGGACCGCCGTAATGTGCGCTAGCACACCGTATGGCAGAAACAGTTAACGAGTCTCAGAAAGTAGAACGCCTGAGAAAAGATTTGGTCAACATTTTAAGTCACAATTTTGGCGAACACAGAGATTGTGCCGCATTGGGTTATTTCTGTGATGGTGCTCCAAAAGCTGGAAAAGAAAATGTGGTGCCAATTCTGAAGGAACTGGACATCTATGATGCAGTTTGTACGGCTCTTACTCAACTAAGTTGGAACGCCAAGAGTCTGTTGTTCAACGTAACCAGCAACACTGTCGAAAGCTACAATGCAGTCGTCAGTGAATTCATTGGTGAAAAGCGCGTTCACTTCGGGAAAAGCAACTCTTACAATGCCCGAATCGCTGACTCTGTTGTGCAGTTCAACACGCAAGAGTCGTACACAAAGTTAAGTGCTGCGATGGGAAAAGCACCAACTCCGATTATCCAGCATACGCAGCTGAAACGCAAGAGATTCAATCTCAAACGGTTGCAAAAATCGCAGGCCACGAGGACAGAACCCAGAAATACATCTTCCTCGAAACCTACTTTGTCTAGACAGATACTCAATTCAGACCAGGACTATGGTCTGAACTGTAATAAGCCATATCTCCCCAGTGCTGAATTTGAAGCACAAGTTCAGCTCCATTTCCTGAGACTGAGCGACCAACAAGCCCAACGAGATCTCATCGAATCTTGTACGAGAAGTCAAGCTCACAGCGGAAAATAGAGGTCTTTGAGAAGGAAATTACTCACAGCGTCCAATTTTGGCGAGGTATGCCGAATGAGGCCATCGACTCTCTCCGCAAACACGGTGAAAAACATCTTGTATCCGCAAGAACGACCTCTTCCGGCTCTGGAATAGGGCAGACGAAGCAAAATCAAAGCTCGTCAACAATTTGAAGAAACTGAAGACGTACAGGTTAGCGAGTGTGGCCTCTTCATCGATTCGGAACATTGCTACTTAGCAGCGTCCCCTGATGGCTTGATAAACGACGACGGCCTTGTCGAGATCAAATGCCCGTTCAGCGCAAAAGATGTCACTCCGGAGGAAGCCGTTGAACAAAAGCTTGGAGACATTCATAGGATCTACGACAAGAGTAATCCAGAGAGAATGAATGAGATCCATCCTTACTACTACCAGGTGCAAGGTCAACTCAACATTGCACGAAAAGACTATCGTGCCTTTGTCCTGTGGACACCAAAAGGTATGAAAACAATCAAAGTCTTCAGAGACGACATTTTTTGGCAACACAAAATGTTGCCTCACCTAGCTAGATTTTATGAATCTTGCATGCTCCCAGAAATAATTGACAGTTAGTACCTTAGAAATATGGTACTAAGAGAACCAGAGTATATACTCAATGCTCAGAAACAGAGAAAATGCAATAGCAATACAAAATCGTACAGTGGTACCATGTACGTTTTCATACAGACTGTGATGAGTATGTTACAAAAAAAGTACTGTAAAGTCGTCGATTTTTTGCCATCTTGTAGCTTGCCTTATCGCTAATACTTCCTGCACTGATCCGATAAATCGCAGAGATCATTAGCTGGTATTCGTACTATTGCACAAAATATAAGCAGCAAAGGCAAAGCTATTATTGCCGAAAGGGGACGTCAAACTCATGCTTCTGTCCTAATCCTTCCGAGAGTTCAGGGTGAACTATCCTAGCCAGAGTCATATCGCAGAGATAAACACTCGCATAAATAAAGATTCGATGAGTTTGGCAGAAGTTCTTGTACGACTTCACAGTATGAAAATAGTTGGTTTAGTGAAACTCTTTTATTACAAGGCTTACACGTAGGTAATCTTATGTCAACTGAAAGTGATCCACTCATGTTTGGCACCAACTCCCTGTGATATAACTATTGTGCTAGGATCGGTCGGTTCACCTTGAACTCTCAAGAAGGATTAGGTAATTCTAAACTGACGCATATTCATCCCTTTACTATCGTCCAGTAGTTCACAAGTTGCATGATTACAGATTTTCTATATCCTGGTACTTTGACCGTTTGCAAGTTATAATGTCCAAGTTTGAACTCCCAACGTCTACGCATGTTTTGAGCAATTCTCATCCTGCATTATAATTTTATCCAATTTTTCAATGAAATATCTTTGAGTACTGAGTAACGAGCACTCGATGCGTATCTGCGATTGATCAGGCGATACTTTCGAGGAGTCTGACAAACGTAAATCTGTTCAGAGTGATTCGTGCCATCTGCTGTCAAAGATATTTTTTGAGGACTACACCGCCCGTATCTCCTACATCCCAAACCACCTGTAATTACATAGGGTATTGTTACGTATAACTGCATGTAAGATACACTAACGCATATTTTTCGGAAATTCTAAAACAAATAATTTATCAGCCATATTTCTATTACAGAGTTTTTCTTTCGCAAGAGAGCGTGGCAAAGTTACCATCTGAGAAACTTATGAGAATTTGGTAGCAATTGACTAACGAGATGACAGGAGAGATTGCACGACATATTCCAAACCATAGCCTCGACGTATGACAGGATTACTATCTCAGCAGCCTTTGGGGTTACAATACCAATTGTCCCCTTCGATCGGAAACTTTTCTATAAAATCAAGGTACAGATACTATTTGATCCTACATATGCCATGTGTACTGAATATTATTGACGGCAGGTGTTTCAACCAAGCAATGAAACAGCTTCTTCTATACAACCGCAATAACTTCACATTTGTCGAGAATAACTATCACATCATATCTTCACAGGGACTTGTGGATACCAAATGCCATGGACTGGTGGACACAGGATTATGAGATCATCGGAGTTTCATAGTTAGCCACATAGATTCGTTTATGTAGAATTTATAGTTACAATGCACAATAATGTGATCGTGTGTAAACAGTGTTGTACATTAGTAGCACAATTTTAATTGTGACGTTGATAGTCAATTCATATTTCTGTTTTTGGATCAAACCTCTGTGCATCTGATGCTGTTTTCAAGTACAATCATAACATGATTGAGCACCACTTGTAACTTCATGTTTAGATGTTGAAGTTGATTTTGATATATTTATCTCTCCAAAGGAGTAAAAGAACCCTACAATTCAACTGTAGCAATTAATTGGCTAAAGAACAGATTCGGTATACAACTCTTCACGGTTTTCGAAATTATATTTTTTAGGCTGTCATACCTTCTTCGTGACTCGCATTACTAGTTTGTGTACCAGTCATCTCTTCGTGATTCTAGTTATAACTTGTGACCGTGTACAACACTGTATAAATATAATTCTGGAAAAATCTATATATCCTTTGAAATTAATACAAGGAATTACAAAAATAAAAAGAACATAGTGGCAGTTCTTCAAAACTGTTATAGAATTTGAAAGTATTTGGCGTTCAATGTATTACCATGATGTGGATAACGCCCAGCGTTGTAACATGAGTAACCATCGAGGGTTTCGAGGACTATGATTTTGTTTACTTGATTGCCGGAAAGTTAATGTAGCGTTTGTCCGACTTTGATTAACAATTTTTATAGTTTCAGATTATCTACGTCATACATGAACGCATGAACATTTCGGGGATGATCAACGCATGCGTTTTAGTATATCTACTTCGTTTCTCATTGTACAAATATGCAAACTCATGTATATGCATATGTTCAAAATTCTGCCTGGCAATAAATAAATTGAACAACAACATTTTTTCGGAAGCGTCAAAAATCTACCGTCCGGTATCTAGCTTGAACTTTACGAATGCATGACGTGCATAGACATTAGTAGCTTTCATACATAAAAATACTGCATTATTGATCTTCGGCAAATATATCGTAAGATATCAAGAGACTCGGTAGAGTCTCGCGTCAAGTTCATTAAAAGAGCACCGGACGGCAACCGAGTATCTATACAGTTAAGAGATAGGAAAAGCGCTGTACGGCCGACTGTTTTATTCGGTATCCCCTAAATCATTAGCTTTCCGGGAAATTTGGATGCACTTTCGCAATAGAAATCGCGGTGTCGGGTTCATTTGAGCCTAATTTCAATAACATTGATGTTTGGAGAGATGCGATCTCATGATAGTTATCGACGCTTGAGCCCGTTTCATGATCAAATATTTTTCACCGTCGTCGTCTCCGGACGCTTTTTCTCCTTATTGTTAGCTCTATTGCTATGAAATGTAGTGCAGTATATAACGCGAACTCGATTTTCGCTGAGGTTCAAACTGCAGACACATGGGCGTGACCATCGCTTTCGTCGTCTCGTTATTTTCTAGGGATTCTTTAGGGACTCCAGTCGTCTCTACTGTACCACTAGAGTCTTGTCGTCATTCCGCATGTCTTTACGATCACCTCCTTGCGATCACAATCACCGGCCAAACTCGATGACGGCATACGATAAATGTTTATTATGGGAACGGTGTTCAGGTTTTTGAATAATATAAACATGGATAGTTTTCGGTCAACTTGTAACAGTACGAAGCGTTTGCCCACCTTAATATGATTGACATCCTAAAGCTGCATGCTTAACTCGCATATTCGTTCTTATGTCGCCAAATGGCAATAATTGGCGTCGTGATTTTTCCAAATGGTGAATAGGATTAGTCTACAAGGGGCTCTGGTCTGTTATTCGGAGTCTTTTCCGTAAATTGTGCGTTATTCGTGTGATTGTGGTTCATGTCCGTGTGCTGCGAGTTGGTACGAGTGACAGCTGATCCGTAGCCTCGCAGAAATGAATCAATTACTAATTCAAACTGATCTTGTTCGTTTGTAGCTGACCAGAGCCCCCTTCACCACACTTCAATGAGTGTTTCCAAGCAGTTTCAGAGTTATCTGTTGTTTTACTGAGGCGTGATTTATAATATGCGATTGCGTTCACACAGACGCCACACAACCATAGAAAAATGCGCGGTGGTGGGGGTCGCTGGCGGACCCTTAAGGGTGTGCCAGCGCCGAGCCCGAACTCCGAAACGAGGTTTTAAACGATCGCAGCACACCTGGTGTGCAACGCGTAAACCACATTGATTTCAGTACCGTCAGTACGCCCAATACTCAATGGGTAATAATAGCACTGGCGCTCATTCCATTCCATTCATATATTATGAGAATTGTCAATACGTCTTAGATCATCATCAGCTTTTCAATTTTTCGAAAAATTTTCGTTGTTTGATAAGGTCGTGGTGAGTTCGAATATTTTTGGCACGAAGATGGACATTTTCAGAATCGCTGAATTTAATGTGTGAAATCGGGGACTCGAAAACGCATTTTGCGTCATAATCCAAAACTCAATATAAATGCTGAATATTACTATTTTGAATTTTCGATTTTCGAAAACAAACAAATTTTCAATGGTTTTTTTGTGGAAAAAAAAAAAAATCAACACACCAAAAATATAAAAAATCCGCCCTGAGCATTCTTTGGCCTCATTAGAACTACGTTCATGGACCAAAATTTCCTCGAAGCAGCAAACATATATGAGAAAATCAGTTTCCTTTTGTGGATATGGCTTTATATAAATCGTTCTCCACAACAGAAAAAATAAGAATGACCCATCCGATCGAGCTTACAGAAATTCATACATACTTGGACCCCATCAGAAATAAAAATATTCCAAGTTGATAATTGCTTATCAGAGTGAGTACAGCGCTGAAAAAACATGAATCCATTGATCGAGTAAAAGTGAAACAATTCAAAATATATTCGGTTTTTGGGTCGTTGGGGATGAACCTTGTACTCGTGATGTGATGTAATAAATCAAGGAATTGTTTGCATTCGACAAATCTTGAGAGTGGTGGAATCAGAATTTCTACGAAAACATAATTTTCCGATTTTTGCTATTATTATTATAATTATAATTATCATATTTTTACCCGGTAACTCACCGATATTATACACCCAATTGAAACTTTCTACTACTACCAATCATGCAGGACTACGTTTTCTGTTTCTCTGATCACAATCAAACACCAAAACGGTATTCGCAGATTCCCTCTTTCCATGTTAAAATGCTACATGTACTGCATGCTTACTTCTGGAATAAAAAATTCGAACATTTTAATCATCCACGAGTGGCTATGAGTTTGAAAAATTCAGGATTCAGGACAATTAAAAAAATTATTGAAGAATATAGTCTCATCGAAACGAGTATTTTTCACTCTGAGGATTTGCCGAGAAATATTGCATGAAATCGCAAATAGAGTTTTCGTCGAGGATTCCAACCTAGATGATCGCGAAAAGAATGTTCACATCCAGACGAGGGCAACACAGAGTGTCACGTCCGGAGAGTGACTCGATATAAGTTGTCAATAGGAGGGGTTTGAAGGATGTATGTTTACAGATGTTACAACTAAAATTGCGTTTGGTATTAATATTTACACTATTACAATTCTAGGTACCAGTAGTTGTTTCTCTGACGACGGTGTGGATAGGCAATATAAGATAGTAATGTGTGTGAGTGGTTAGGTTTATATAAGTTCGTTTACGGGAGTTAAGAGCGGTCTTGAGGCGTAGCGGGTGTGAATGGTTGAAATGTGACTGAGCGGAGCAGAGTATATCGGGTATGGGTGATGGTTTGGATGGAGGTGATGTGAGGTACACCCGGTGAATAGGTGTCGGGTTCCGAAGTAAGGTCGATGACTTCAGGGGATGCAGGGAAGGTAGATGTTACCTGATGACTTATGGGGTGATTAGTGAAATGCCGGTGTTTCGGAATCAGTGGAAAAAGTACCGGAGACAGGGTGTCGGTAGGTGAAGGACTGTCACTTGAGGAATGAGAACTTTGTGATGTTGGCGGCGAAAAGGGGCAGGTGGAGTCACTTCGGTTGTGAGATAAGGTTGTGGATTCGGAGAGATTGGCTGTTTTATATGCCAACTCTATTAATTCGTCGATTTGATTCAGATCCCTTGCAATTGCGGCCTGTTTAAGCTACCGTACTTTGACCCCTCCACGTTTGCGGTATTTCCTATTCCTTTCAGCTTTGGTCTGGAACATCTAGGAGTAATACATAGGTGGTGAGACTTCGCCTTGACCCGGCGAAGACAGGGAAATTGGGAAAAACGTAGCAGATTTCGACGTGATAGATAAATGGTTTGCAAGTAAGAAAATGGAAAGAGAGCGGTTCACGACCTCACCAGTGTAGGCGAGGAGAGAAAGAGAGTTTGCAACCTCGCCAGTTTAGGCGAGGAGAGAATTAAAGAGAAAAGAATGTTTCGCGACCTCGCTAGTGCAAGCGAGGAGAGTGAATTAAAGAGAAAAGTATGCGACCTCGCCCGTGTGAGCGAGGAGAAAGATGAATACGAATGAGGGGACAAGGAGGAGATATGGACTGGGATTAATCAGGATCTTCCGAAATAGTCTATATGGAGATAATGATGTCGCACTGATAGTTAGGAAATGATAGAATAACTCTAACCTTGATTGAATAATGAACGATGGGGTGAGTTGAAGTCGAAAATAAAATGATGGTAGGTGGATTACACTTTTGAGCTGATTTTATTATTGACAGTGATCAACGAATAATGCAATTCTAAAAATAAAGATATAAATGATATAAAATTAGTTGACAAATTCAATACCCGAGTTAGAGGACGTTGTCCCGATTTAAGAGATATTGAAAATGCTCGATACCCGATTGAAGAGGACGAAGGTCCCGGGTTAGAGATATATATTGGAGTTCTTGACTGACAGTAGTCGATTGGAGATTGAGTTGATGAATGAGTCCTCTGGGTCCTAGCGGCCCAGCTTTTATATGCAGTGATTCTGAACAAATCGGGGATCCGCATTATTTGGTCGTAAGTCCAATGGAATTTTCCATTGGATTGTTTGTTTTTAAAAATACATATCATATTACATATTCGTATGTATATGTCAACTCTATGTTTTGGCTTAGCTTATGATTATTGATTAGATCATCTTTATATATAGGTAGATGCATAAAGGAAACGTCAAGTTTTGATTTGCCTGACTCCCAAAGATGAGGGGTATCTCCTAGGTACTAGGTGACAGTATTCTTGGATCCGTCACAAGAGATAGGAATAACTCGCGCACTTGTAATGAGAATGTAATGTTTGTGTGATGTTTTTCAGCTTGTAATGAGGTATTGCGAGAATTGCGTATCAAGAAGCAATTCCTTTCGAAGTTCTGAAAATAGCGATTACAGAGATATAGTATTCATTTTGAATAGGGATTCCCGCACTTGGTCGATACCATTCGTACATTGGAAATTGCACTACATTACTGCACAACTGCATTCAAAATGCAACTACAACCAAAATATAAATTTCGAGTCGTGTTCGAATCAACATGCACAAAACAAAGAAAGAGTGAAACAGGATAAGCTTTGTAAATGAAGCTAGTGATATTTTGGACGAAATTAATGAGTAAAAAGATAGGTCGAGAAGCTCTAAATAGTGATTGATTGACACATGATTTCGCAATTTTTCTTTCCCGTCCTATAGTTGCAACAGGTCAAGTATTATATGCGGTGCATACGAATTATAATTTGTATCAGGGCATCCCAACGTTCAAAGCGGTAAAACATGCCTACCTCTTTTTGTTAACAAAAACGTTGTTTTAGAGAATAGCATGAAGATTAGAGACATAGATAAATTCGGTGAACAATATCGAATGTATTAATTAATTATGTACAAATGATAACGTTCAATGGAAACCACGAGGAAGTGGCGGGGTCTTTTCCATCAGGGAGGGGGGTATAGGGGTATAATAATTTCAAAAACTTGAAAGCTTGTTAGTGTTTTTGTCACTCTATTGAGATCGCGTAGCTACAGAGTCTATTGTGCAAAGCAGTGTTAGCCGCTGACGATCTCAATACTTCCCTATGCGACCTGGACTGCACTTAAGTGGTTATTAGAATGCAACAGAGCTTTGCGCGGTCAGGCGATCTATATAAACATGGACTTAACATGACACTATCAGCACCTGCACTTTCAGGGCGCGATTTTCAACGCCCGAGTGCAGATAACGTAAAATATTACGTTATACTCAAATTTAGTGAGAATCAATTTCAAGTGTCTCTGACAGTTGATTTGTCGCAATCACTCTCGCAGCTTTGGCTCGCTTTTGCTGAGCTGCAAGCTCCTGCGCTTTGAGTATGTGTTTCGGTTCCCTGATTTCCAAGCTCCTAAGATAGCAGCTATCGACTATTTCAGGTAACAAACAGGTTTCGTGAAACAGGATAGAGCGAGGTTTCATTTTCTCATCAAAAAATATATCATCTCCGATTACCTTGACAATTTTTGACCCTTTGGGCGTCCAAAGCATGAAAAGACAATAATTTCGTCGAGTTATGTGTAACTGCCCCTGTACCTGATAATAGTACTCATGTTTCATGTTCATCTCAGAACACTCGGCTGATTTGAATACCCCACTTACGGTACTGATCTTTGCAGCGATCGCTTCGTCTGGGGTTGAATCACGGGCCGAATACGGACATTTTATCTCGACTATTCCGTCGTCGCCGATAAAGCCGTCAGGTGAAGCACCTAAACCGAGTATTTCCGGATCCACGAATGAACCACATTTTACCACCTGAACATTTGCTTTATTTTCCAGTTCGGGGCGTGCGGTCTCTTCGTGATTGCGTCCATATTCCAAAGCGGGAATGTTTTGCGAATTACTCGCAAACAATATCGACTGAACAAGCGATCGACAGGACGTTGTCTTTCGCATCAGACATACTTTGCCGAATTTGGACGCGGTGAGCAGCTGTTTCCTCGTGGACAGCCACAACAGGCTATCTAACTGTTCGACGGTGTTTCTCTCTATCTCTTTGAGATCCCTCTGAAACTCCTCCAACCTCGCCAAATGCCGGGCAAGTTCGTCAGCGTAATCTTCCGGATTTAAACCCAGTTGCTGAGCATGAGGGCCATAGTCTTTGTCGACCGTTTGGCGTCTCGGTGTCCACTGTCGGGAAACGTTGTTCTCTTTGGGATAATCCAATCGAATTTTTCGCAACTTTCCCTTTTTTTCGCTCTCATTCTCGACTGCAGCTGCTACTTCAGACGCTATCTTATCATTGACGTCTCTGTAAACTGTCAAGACCTTCTTACTGTTGTATTGCACGGCCGCACCGAGGGCGCGAGCATTGTAAGAGTTTCTTCGAACGTAGTTGACGCGTTTTGCACCAATGAATTTGGCCACTACGCCGTTGAACAAATCCACAGTGTTGTTATCCACACTGCGGATCAAGCTTTTGGCGTTGCGGCCGAGGCGAGCCACTGAGTTCTCGATTTCACTCATGAGCCCCAGATTTCTCAGTCGCGGTACAAAGTTTTGCTCGTTCGGTTTCGGTCTTCCGTCGCAAAAATACGCAATAGACGCGCATTTCGCATGTTCTCCGAAAACGTAACTTGGAATATTCAAGATATCCATTTGGTGTAGCCTGATTTCTTCAGAATCCGATATTTCTTGATTTTTTCGATACTGTATCGCTTTTCGGATTCCGACGTTGAACCTAGGTACGCTTTTCTTTATAAGGTTGCTTATTGTTTTAAGAACTTCCCTTTTTCTTTTAAACTCTTTCAGTTTGGTTCCCACGTTTCTTATGAGATGGTTAGCGCATTCTATTTTTTCTACGTGCACGCCGTGTGCTCGATGCGGCTCGTAGTCCGTAATTTTCTTGTGGACGCTACTATCCCCGTCTCCTAAAAGAGTAGAGTAGATCAGCCCATGCTGTTCGATGCTGTTTTCGAATCCTTCTAGAATTGCATCTGATTCCATGCCAGTCGAACTGTCGTTTCAATCCCAATTCTTATAGCACGTATGTTCTGTGGGAGCTACGCCTTTCCGAAATGCTGGATCGCAAATCGCGCACGACTTATCACGGGTTCCAACATATAGTACCTTCCGCGTGTGAAGTCTGACGATCGCTCCTAAGCCAGAAGATAAATCGTACTTCTCTAGTTTGTAAGATCTTTCCATCTAACTGTCATCGGCCTCTACAAGAATGTGGGGAATGCCGTTGATTACATCGCCTCTTTCGATGGCCAGTCTCCGTTTTTTCTCGCCAGCTTGTTTCATTTCCGACTCCGCGGCTTTTATCAAACCGGCGTAAACGGAATCATGATGCCGCTGAAATGTGGTTTCAGCCATACATTTCACGTCCAACGCACCTAGCATCTGCTGTGGTTGAGCGTATCCTATTCCAGAACATATACTTTCCAATACAGCCGATTCGTTAATGCCTAAGATGCGGTCACCTTCTGGCTCGCTCGATATTTTCTTTTCGAAGTGACATAGCGAACAGCGGAAGCGTAGCACCGTCTTGAGGCCAGACGGTCGAGATTCGATGAGATGGATATCTCGGAATAAACATTCGACTACTTTTCCATGTTCATCGAACGCGTCGTGCAGTTGGGCCCAAACGTGCTGGAAGGAATAAATCCCCCTTGCCGTTGGGACAACATCCTGCAAGTCCTCGTCTGACTCATGCTGACTCTCCACCAGTTCGTGTTGTTCGGCGAGTCGTTCTTCTTCGACCATGTTTGCGATTTCGACGTCGAACTCGCCTCCATTGAGTGGTCGTTTCGTGCTGTGCTGTTCCCTCATAGAAATCTCTGGGGGCACGCAGGTCGACGATTCGGCCTGGTCGAGTTGATCATCGAGTTCCTCGATCGTGTCTCTGGAAGACTGTTCGTCCTCGCACCGGCGGATCATTCCGATTGCGGTCAAATCGTATCGATTAGCGTAAGGATCGTCCAGTCTACCAGGTGGGATGTTCTTTATGAGCAAATCACAAAGCGATTCCGCATCCGGAAAGTTGGAACTTCTACTATGAGAATCGAACATCCACACAGCATTTCCTGATCTGAATACAGCTATTAATATCAAATTACTGGTGAGGATTCCGTGTTTTTCTCCAGATAAAAATTGTATCAACCGGTTTCTCAAATTTGGCAAGCCATCTCCGGAAAAGTCACGATGTATATGCCCACAGAGCCAAGACCCGGAAAACTGTATGCGGCACTCTGCCCCACTTACCACGACGTTCGTACTCAGCTCCGTAGCTGTCAAGAACTCTGTTTGCTTCTCGTCAGGATTCACATCTTTTCGGGTATCTATGCTTTTAGCGTACAAATCATCTCTGGTTGTAAAAACCGCATCCACATCCGCGGAATTCCATAAACGTGGATCTTTGATTGTACACATTGCTAGTGCAGCTGCTGCATTCGCAGTACATTGCTTCCCCCGAATACGTTGCGAGAATCTGGGATCCTCTTGACAAATCGTACCTCTGACGATCTTTGGGAGCTCTCTTTTTATTTCCGCAGTTTTCCCTTCGCTGATATTCCGCGAAGCGACGTCTGTTTCTGTTGCTCGGCAAGTCTTGTCACAGGATCGGTTGATGGCGATCTCTCGAACACAAACATCGTCCATCTCCAGGTACGACTTAGCGGTTCCAGAAGTTGTGAGATCCTCGTCGACCTCATCATCCACCAACTTAGTAGCCTGCCCGTCGACCTCTGCAGTCTTTCGTCGTCTGCGGAAATTACCCCGATGAGTAAACTATAATCGTGTGGAACGATAGCCAAGAATTCGTATTTTCTAATCGACTGATCGAAGCCTTGTTATATATTATCTTATAGGTTGGTAATCTTCAGACACGCATAGTCCATAATACACCTAGCCCGGCTTTTAATGATCCGTAGAGCTGTGAAATTGGCCATCCGCCTAACAATTATAATGTTGAGCATGACTGACGAGATGAAACCATATCCAAAATCATGACAATCCATGATAAACAAAGGGGGAGGGGGCGACGGGGGTTGTAACGTCCCCGACCTAAAATCAATTTTTTAGGACAACGAGGATATCCGATCAAGAAATACGAATGTCGCTAACTTTGATGGCATGAATATCTTGACATCTATTTCTTCGTCATTTTCGTCTCAATTTCAGCACATCTGGCTGATAGCTGTGATTTCGAAATATCGGACCATATAGGTTGTCATTGTGACGTATCAATCCTCGCTTTTATATTCTGCTCATGTTCGTTATTCGCGACGGCAGATCAATTCTGTCGATGTTCAAATGAAGTACGATGCAAAGAGAAAAACATTCCTAAGACATTTCAATAAAATTATTTTGTAGGAGAACCTTCATACGCTACTCTGGCAGTATGTGAATCTTAGATTTCATGAAACCACGCGGAGCCATCGACCGGAAGATCGTATAAACACCCGGGTGATTGAGAATTGAGGTATTCAAAATATATTCTATTTCACATCACGTTTCATTTGAACAACCGTTCTTTTGATGATTTCTTATTTTGCTCACTTTCGTGGGATACGCCCTTCTGGCAGCATCCGTCGGTCTATTCAAGTCTCACTATTCTGATCCTTATAAGCCCTTGACATTATGCCTACATAATAACTGATTCCAAATGACTTGATACGAGGAAGCGCACCTTAATGTTATAAAGAGCTGAAGCTCTTACAAGTTTTTTATATGGGGCATTCTACGCTAGCCCGACAAGCCTGTGACCCTGACCATGTTTGTTTCAATCCATCTTCGTTTCTAACATTGGCATATCCCAGGAAAGGTGAAAACCAAATTTCTCAGAGCTCCTTAAACACTCGGATTGTGTCGCAGGGTTTTGCGAAAAACCAGCTTCTAGCATGACACGATGTATTCAACGGGCTATACCTACGCTGGGGTGGGTTCGAAATAATTTCTTTTTCTTAGCTTGGGGGTAAGATTGGTAGTTTATGACGAAACAAATGTTTTGGGAGAGAAGAAATATTTTTTTGTCAACATTTAGGGCTGTCCCACTAATTTGAAAAATTAAGAATTAATTTGAATCTTCAATGTTTTTTTTCACATTTTTTCTACCTCTCATCCTCAAAAAAATCTAAGATTTGCCGCATATGATTGTTTTTCAGTCATTCTTCACTTTAATACAAACAAAGAACCATTTAGTTTTTATCAATCTTTATAAAATTACATTGATAACAAGAAAAAAAAATTTTGCTAAAACGATCATATTCGAGAACTCTCAGGTGTTTATAAGGATAAGTCACACAAAAAATTTCGAAAAAACATCGAAAATTTAAATCCATTGTTTATTTTCAAAATTAGCGGGATACCTCTGAATATCAAAAAAAAAAAAAAAATTCATTAAACGGTTTTTTTTATAAGCTACAAATCTAACCCCCCCTCCCGCTAAGCGGAGAAAAGATAATTTTTTTGTCGACCTACGCTGACTTACACTTATAGATAGTATCGAATGTGAGACTGGGTAAAATTGTACGTCACGAACCCTACTTTTTAATGCATATTTTACCGATTTTCGGTGACTTTTGCAAAGTTGTTCGTCAAAATTAAATTGAACAAATTGAATCTTTGCGGAGTATGCCATTTGTGATTCAGCGAAAAAAAACTGAAAAAATCTTCTCGCCAAAACGGATTTTGTTAGACTTTTTAGATTATGGGCAAAATTTTTCACGATTTTTGGCACGATTTTCGTTTGATGTAATTTATTTTCGCAACTAAGTTTTGAGATGGCCATATCAATACCTATGGGTGCAGGTATCGGACTTTGATACCGAGAAAACTCGCTTGTCTCCAGCCCTACTTTTCGATACAAATTTTACTGATTTCGTTCCTCAAAGTCAGTCTTTCTAAGCGCTTAATTTTTTGAAGTCTTTTTTTCTTTTGCAAAAATCGACTCGTCGCAAAGTATACCATTTTGTTCAATTTTGTAGAAATTCTCGAGAAATTTCCTCTCCGGAATGAAATTTAGGGACTACTTGAATTATAGGTGGAATGTTAGCCGATTTTTGGCAGATTTTCTAGATTTCACTACATGTGAATATCAATTTTCCGCAATGTTCGCTGTTTTTGAGATTGTCGATAAGATTCTGAAAATATCTCGCCACCAACAGGAAAATTTTAAAAGGCCCTTTGAATTATGGATCGAATTTTCAACAGTTTTCGAGAGATGTTCGGATTTTCTAATTTCATCAATTTAGTACGGTCATATTAGACAGAAAATCGACCGAGTCCTATTCTTGCCGCGTAGAGGGTAGGGAATTTTTTTGTAGGTAGATTAGACCTCCAATATGATATCCTGAAAAATTCGGCCCTAACTAGGTCCGGCTTTTTTTTCTAAAAATCGTCAAAATTTAAAAAACCCGTATTTTCGCACAAATTTTTTCCCTATGGGTTTTTCGGGAAAAAAGTTCCTACAAAAGTTGTTCGCCTCATTGTTTTGCAAATTTTAAGATTTTCCGCACTCCTGTAACTTTATTAATTAACTTGCAATAAACAAAAAACAAAAAAAAACAAAAATTTGTATTTTTCCAAATAATTCTTTCAATATTCCACTTACGACTTCGACATTCATAGAACATGAACTTCAAACTCTCTTCCATAGATCAGTGCAAGATCGACCGCTCTAAGTTATATAGTTTAGCAACAATACGCGACGGGGCAAAATCCGCGGATTGCTTCTCAAACTTGGACGGCTAGGGTTATGACGGTCAAAAAAATCATGAAGGTTGTTATCCATACGCACATTCAGAAACAAGAAAAAAATTATTTTTTTTTCGTTAAAATATCGATTTTTTCGGCGAAATAAAATTATTCTTCATAAACAAATGAGCGTATCTCAGTTATTTCACGAATTAAAAACCATGTCAAGGTATATCTTGAATCGTCTATATACCCCACGAATTTACAAAAAAAAAAAATGCAAAAAACTCAATCAAAACCGGAGATATCAATGTTTTACTTAATTACAAATAACTATGGTTGTAATCAATATTAAAAAAAAAAAAAAATACCCAATTACTTTAGAAACTTTGAGAAATCACCATGAATTTTTTGAAAACCCTGTCAGCACCAGTTTTTCTGAAATAAATTATTGGAAATCGAGGCGCTCGACGCGGCGCGCGCGGTCGCCCGGTCGGCCTGGAGGGGGAAGCGCAAGGCTTCTCCCACCGCGCGGTCCGCCGCTTAGTTGCAAAATGGATTATTTTCCTAAAAATGGTCGTAGAACAATTTTTTTTTTTTTAAACTATGCTGTTTTCTTCTCACAAAAACGAATATGTAAGTTAAATTGCATCTAGGTCAATCGCTCATTAGTTCATTACTAGTCTGAGCGTCTTTTTCCACCAAATCGCTACGAATGGCTCAAATATGTTTTTTTATGGTTATTAAAAATTGACAATCAATATCTTGTGTGAAAAATATATTATTCTTTACAAATTTTGTTAAAAATTCACACTTTCTCAATATCTTAGGAATAAATGACGCGATACATTAATTACGTAATGAATAACTATTAACTATTATTTTTTTTATTATTATACATTTTTCTTACAGATTCTATCATATCCTTTACATATTAATATTAAGTACTTCTGACGTTGTTCTGAAACACAAATTTTCGGACCTAGTTAGGGCCAAATTTTTCAGGATATCATATTGGAGGTCTAATCTACCTACAAAAAAATTCCCTACCCTCTACGCGGCAAGAATAGGTCTCATGTCTAATATGACTGGACTATTGGGATTCCGCCTGAGGAGTGACAAAAATGTTACACATGATCGGAAAGGTCTCAAAATATTCGTATCAGCAACAAGAGGTTCAAAAATTTATTAAAAAGGGATGCAAATTATTCAAGTTGATCCGTCAGATGAATTCAGGAAAAATCACACGGAAAAAATGTAACCATGAAAAGCCATCATCACATAAGCTATGAAGCATCACAATTTGCCGAACTTATTTCAACTCCACGGATAAGGTACGGTAGGTCGGTTGTCCCGCGCGTAAAGTATATGAACAATTATGCGTGGTCTAAATCTCTATGTGATGATTCTGGTAAGCATCGACACATTGGTGTATTTTGTTTTCCATATTTTAGATAAATTTGTAAGAGAATCGTCGACTTTAGTCAAAGAATTCTGATTAAGGAAGCTTAATTTTTTCACATTTCTGGGTCAGCTTTTTATAGGCTAGATTGACTTCAGATCGGATTTTTTTGAACGCTGAAGTTAATAACGTTAATGTAACAAAATCACCAGAAACGAAGATGCTTATTCTCAAAAGTTGTAGGTCATTGAAAAAGTGTGAAACGACAAGCTAATCAGCAAACAAGGTTAAAAATGCAGATTTGACACGTTCAACCCCTAAAAACCACCCTTGGTGTTGGTAAAATTGCAAAGGTCATAACTTCGTACCTCATGATCCCAAACTAAGAATCTCTCGGCGTTGCAACTCAACATACGTGTTACTCTGATGAACAGAATGTACAAAAAAAATATTTCATCCCGATCGAGGTTGCGGAAGCCACCCTTAACCTGACACCCCCGCGATTATTAATTTTCTTTAAAAAATCACAAGTCCCAAACTAAAAATCTCTCGGCGTTGCAACTCGACATACGTGTTACTCTGATGATCAGAATGTACAAAAAAAATATTTCATCCCGATCGAGGTTGCGGAAGCCACCCTTAACCTGCCACCCTCGCGATTATTAATTTTCTTTAAAAAATCACAAGTCCCAAACTAGAGATCTCTCGGCGTTGCAACTCAACATACGTGTTACTCTGATGATCAGAATGTACAAAAAAAATATTTCATTCCGATCGAGGTTGCGGAAGCCACCCTTAACCTGCCACCCCCGCAATTATTAATTTTCTTTAAAAAATCACAAGTCCCAAACTAAGAATCTCTCGGCGTTGCAACTCGACATACGTGTTACTATGATGATCAGAATATATAAAAAAAATATCGCAACTCGATCGAGGTTGCGGAAGCCACCCTTAACCTGACACCCCCGCGAGTGATAGTTTCCTTCGAATAACCTGACGCCCGAGCCTCCGCGAGTGATAGCTTTATTTGAAAAATCACAAGTCCCGAACTAAAGATCTCTCGGCGTTGCAACTTGACATACGTGTTCGAATAATAAAGAGAATAAATAAAAAAAATATCCGATCCCGATCGAGGTTGCGGAAGCCACCTTTAACCTGACACCCCCGCGATTATTAATTTTCTTTAAAAAATCACAAGTCCCAAACTAAGAATCTCTCGGCGTTGCAACTTGACATACGTGTTACTCTGATGATCAGAATATATAAAAAAAATATCCGAACTCGATCGAGGTTGCGGAAGCCACCCTCAACCTGACACCCCCGCGATTATTAATTTTCTTTGAAAAATCACAAGTCCCAAACTAAAAATCTTTCGGCGTTGCAACTCGACATACGTGTTACTCTAATGATCAGAATGTACAAAAAAAATATTTCATCCCGATCGAGGTTGCGGAAGCCACCCTTAACCTGCCACCCCCGCGATTATTAATTTTCTTTAAAAAATCACAAGTCCCAAACTAAAAATCTCTCGGCGTTGCAACTTGACATACGTGTTCGAATGATGATTAGAATATATAAAAAAAATATCCGAACTCGATCGAGGTTGCGGAAGCCACCCTCAACCTGACACCCCCGCGATTATTAATTTTCTTTCAAAAATTACAAGTCCCAAACTAAAAATCTCTTGGCATTGCAACTTGACATACGTGTTCGAATGATGATCAGAATATATAAAAAAAATATTCCAACTCGATCGAGGTTGCGGAAGCCACCCTCAACCTGACACCCCCGTGATTATTAATTTTCTTTAAAAAATTACAAGTCCCAAACTAAAAATCTCTCGGCGTTGCAACTTGACATACGTGTTCGAATAATGATCAGAATATATAAAAAAAATATCCGAACTCGATCGAGGTCGCGGAAGCCACCCTCAACCTGACACCCCCGCGATTATTAATTTTCTTTAAAAAATCACAAGTCCCAAATTTTAGTCTTCATATTAAAGACGTTACCAGCTCGTCACAAATTGACCTTCGGGTCTGGAACCGGCCTCGGGCCATTATATAAATATATATATACACATGGAATATATATATTCCAAGTTCTCGCTCATGGCTTCGGCTGTAGGAACTTATTAATATGTTGGCAACTGCTGGGTTTGCCAGAAACGTACTGGGTGGTGTACGTATGAACAATGGGAGCCGTAAGGGGCTCCCATTCCACGTTAAGCCTTTTTACATCTAGGAGCGATACTTCCTTGGCGTATACTCGAGCAGGGGATGCGAGTGGTGAGGAGCAGCTCAAAATGCCCCGGTGGAGGCCGCCGTTAATGGCCCCCGGCACTTGGGGGAGGCCCCTCTTGCCGTGTATTTACCGAAATTATGGACTGTCATAAGCCTAAAGCCTCGGAGGCGGCTACTGGTCAGGATCATTCCCTGGGGCCGGTGGTCGTGGCGGAGTGTTCTCGTCAAAGTGCGAGGGGAATGACGAGGAGAGCGACTACCGTAAGTGCCACGCACCACGGTCAGCTGGTGCGAAGTCGTCGGCAGATTCAGCGTCAACTCGTTGCTGCCGACATTGGACTTGACATAAACCCTGACATTGACACAAGCCTCGAACGAAATCCGGGCGGGGCTGACAATCACGATCACGACAAGATACTAGTGCCGGAAATGCACACTCTCGTTGGTCAGAAAAGGGGACCACAAGCTTGCCCCGTATGCTTAAAGCTGGGCCGCAACATCATCTGTCTCGGCAGTCTCCAGCTAGACAAACATATTCGGGCAGAGCACTCCAACGTTGAACTTACGTGGAAATGCGCTGAGTGTAACAAATCACTTAGTAGCGTCCACGCCTGGAGTTGCCACGTCCCTAAATGTCCTGGCCAACGGCCAAATGAGGTGCTTCCGCACGTTTGTGATCACTGCACAGACTCCTTTCTTACGCAAAGGGCATTGTCGCAACATGAGCGTCATATGCACCCGGTCGTGAGGAACGAGGAGCGTGCGCGCCAAGCGAATCGTCCTGTGGGGTTAGGGGGCCGTAGGCCTCTGTTGTGGACAGACAATCAGTTACAACTTATATCACGTCTCGAACAACGTTACGCAGCAGAGCGTTTCGTTAACGTGAAGATCGCTGAACA
This sequence comes from Athalia circularis, assembly GCA_963978495.1. Classification (NCBI taxonomy): domain Eukaryota; kingdom Metazoa; phylum Arthropoda; class Insecta; order Hymenoptera; family Athaliidae; genus Athalia; species Athalia circularis. The sequence continues at coordinate 25,892,345 of OZ021697.1, read as the reverse complement.
CTTTCCAGGGCGCACTAACAGACAAATTAGTGATGCCCGAAGGCGTATTCGCGAGGCCGCACTCAGAGTAGAACGTGACGTTGCAGAGCCTGTTGATCAGCTTCAGGGCGATAATTCGAACGATGCCCCGTCTGATTTGATTCCCTCCGATGAGGAGGTGGATCAGCCTGCCAGCTCTCAGCAGAGGGTTGGCGTGCACGGCTGTCACGGTGGACCAGAACAACGGCCACACTCTGTCGAACGCATTGCACCTCTTGATAACGTCGGCTGGAAACGGCTGTTCGTTAGGGAGGTATGTAGTGATCATGAAGTATCTAACTCCTGGAACGACTGGCTGGGCCGTCTGCAAGGTATCGTCAACTCGAATGAGCTCTCTATGGGGGCTGTGGATACCATGTACGACGAGCTTGTTGCCAAAATACTCTGTCGAACCCCTATCGAACGCACTGCGTCCGGCACATCAAACAACCGTGCTGGACAGGCTGCCTCTGGGCCCCGCCGTCCTAGACGTGCGGTGGTCAAAGAGGTAGGCCGCCAAAGATTTGCCTTCGCCAGATGCCAAATGCTGTGGGACAAGTGCCCAAAGAAACTGGCAGAAATGGTAGTAGCCAACGATCTTACCCTACTTGGGCGCCGTCAGTCACCAGATGCGGCGGGTGTCAAACAACTCTATGAAGAGTTATGGGGACAGGCTGGGCCAGAGATGGCTACCCGTGATTTTTGCGGGGAGTCCATCTCTATCGAACGTGTGCTCACACCTGTAACCCCATTCGAAATTGGCAAAAGATTGTTGAGAATCCCAAATGGCTCGGCTGCGGGTCCGGATGGGATTGTGAAGGCAAACCTAAAGGGGCAAGATATCTGTATTGCCCTTTCAGCATTCTTTAATGTGCTCTTCCTGGGTCAGCTTTATCCGAGCGCCTGGAGAGTAAATCGAACTACTCTCATCCCCAAGGCCGGCAAGGACACACGGGATCCAAGAAATTGGAGGCCGATTACTGTCAGTTCGATGATCAGTAGGATATTCTCGTCCATACTTGATCAGAGGCTGCGGTCGTGTGTCGTGCAGTCTTGCAGACAAAAGGGGTTTACACGAGAGAATGGGTGCTACTCAAACGTACAACTGTTGGGTGCAGCCTTGAAGCGGGCGAAGCGTGCAGGCGGTGTCATATCGGTCCTCGATGTCTCGAAGGCGTTTGATACCGTCCCGCACTCCGCTATCAAAGAATGCTTGACAAGGAAAGGCGTTCCGCAACTGGTCGCCGAATACATCTCGGGCATGTACCGAGACTGTAGCACGGTCATTAAGGTGCAAGATGGCGAGGATATATCCATTACCCTGAAAAGAGGAGTTAAGCAGGGAGACCCGCTCTCACCGCTACTCTTCAACCTCGCTATCGAGCCCTTACTCGAACAACTACAAAACATGACCGTTGGCGTGGATATTGAGGGGGAGAATCTCTCAGTCCTTGCCTTTGCCGATGACATTACGGTCATTGGTAAGGACGCGTCCACAGCCGATAGGCAGCTCCGGTTGGTGGGAGATTACCTGACCAGACTTGGTATGAGCCTTTCAATAGGCAAATGCCTGTCATTTGAGTATGTCCCTAAAGGGAAGACTTGGTTCATTCGAAATCCGGGAATAAAGATGAACGGCGAAGCCGTACCGTACACAAGTCCCGATGAGGTGTTTACATACCTTGGCGCCAAGTTCTCTCCCTGGCAGGGTCTGCTCAGTGGCTTCGAATTGACACAGCTTAGGCTGATTATCAAGCGCGTTAGAGCGTTGCCACTTAAGCCCATGCAAAAGATTGACCTACTTGGGAAGTATATCTTCCCAAGGTACACATATAGTTTAATCACGCAGCCTCCATCCGTTGCGATGCTGAGAAAGATTGACGTGGTCATTCGAACAGAGACTCGCAGTATCCTACATCTGCCCAATTCAGTGAGCAATAGTTTCCTTTACACACCTAGACGCTCAGGGGGATTAGGTTTACTCGAGTTTGAGAAGATGGTGCTGATAGCCGCTCTTCGGAACGGTCTTAAAGCACAAGATTCTTCTGACCACGTTCATAGGGCAGTTGCAAATTCGAACAGAGCGGAGACGACCTACTCGTCGTACGCTAAAGCATTACGGCTCCCTTGGCCTCTAACTGTTGACCAGTTAGACAAGTTCAAAGCGACTGTGAGGTCTCGACATCGCATAGCTTGGTCTCGTCAGGGCTGGCAGGGCAAGGGAGTTTGGGATTTCGACGACCCAATTTGCAACAGGTGGCTCGTTCGGGGCGATCTTCTTAAACCATCACGAGTAACAGATGCCATTCTGTTAAGGACGAACACCTATCCTACTCGTGCGGTGGCGAAGATTGTCGATCATCGCGTGGACTCGGCTTGCCGAAAATGTGGTCGCAGTAGCGAAACCCTTGGTCATATTCTTGGAATGTGCACCTATACCAAGGATAAGCGAATTAAGCGCCACAATGAAATTGAAGAGCTTCTTCGCGACCGTCTAGCCAAACAACATCCTGTGCTAGACGAGCCGGAGATAGTGGTTAGTCTCGAGAAGTTTCGACCCGACCT